>CM032877.1:3846667-4446667 GCA_019176425.1 Megalops atlanticus | reverse complement strand
TCTTTTCACATACATTACGAAACTGACAAGCTGGTGTAACTTAGCAACCAGTTTTCAAATGTAGACTCCCTCAAAGTCCTTTCAGAAATATCTATGTATCCTCTTCTGTATTAAAACCTTACTGCTAAGTGCACAGGAAACCCCTTATACAGCACGCGCACGCTCACACACACACACACACACACACACACACACACACACACACACACACACACACACACACACACACAGAAATACAATTCAAAGTGGAGTTAAGTCTGTCTGCTACAGCTTTGTATGCGCCATCTCAACATTTATTGTTTTCAGAAGTGCTCGTTAAAATCTGTGAAGATATTGACAAAGCCTCAATTCAATATGTGTTTGTGGACACAGATGCACTTCTTACTACTGTCATTGTTGTTATGAGGGCCTCAGATAACACAGATGCCAGTGTGAGGCCAAAGGATACTGCTACATGACAGGTTAGGTCATTCAATAATGACTGACACTTGTCACCTGAGTGGAGGTCAAACAGACAGGTTCTTTTGGTACGTCAGAAGCCTCCCCTCTCCACTCCACCCCTCAACTATAATCCACTTTCAATTTCATCTGAAATTTGTTACAAATAGGATGCATTGGGTCTTTTTAAACATTACATTTTCATACATGAGTGATAGCTGAGAAAAAAACACAGTAAAATATTTACCAAGCAAGCAATTACAGATTTATTAGAAGAGCTCTCATATCAAGGCAGAGAGATGCAGAGAGACAACCCTTCCCTGCAGGATTGTGACTGCCCTGCCCTTACGGATTATGGACCCAAGCATTTAACAGCTGCCTGGGTTGAGAGTATTCCAAGAGTAGTAGTTGTTAAAGCCACTAATTGCGTTTAGGTCCCTCTCCGCAGTGGTACATTTTTAAATAGCCACCATATCGTGTCTGGTCCCTTGGCTGCAAGAGGGGGTACTTGTCCTCTCAGATCTGGATTCAACTGCAGTGCGAATCAAATCAACAAAAGAGCTCTCCCGGTATCAGTGGCACCAACGTCTTAATGTTACAGAATGTGTCACCAAACAATTCGGCTACCACATTGTGTTGGTTTATGGATGTAAGGCACCTCCACTTCAAAAACCTGACATGGACAAAATGTTCCTACCCAAAGCCATTTCATTTTAACTTCCATGCAGTAACTGTCCTTTGATACTGCTGAACTTTGCTGTGCTGTTCCTGAATGATTTTAAAATACACAAGAGGGTAACAAATTAACCCACTTGCTTTAATTGTGTATGTCATGTGGGAGGTTGACCACATATTCTTCCGATAATATAGCACCTAGCTAAGTGTATATATTCATTAATTGGCACTATCCTTGGCTCCCACTTAGCAGCTGTATTCACTGTGAGTTCTTAAAACTAATAAGGCTGTTGCACACTGATCTTTCGTATCTCTGCTTGCACTTTGAAAGACACGATTATGGTTTCAGCTCGACAGCGTAAATCACTGGAGACCTCGCGGTATGAAGTGATTTTGACAGATGAGAACAGAGCCTGGTGAATAAATGTCTCTCTTCGTGTAAGGAAAGGGCTTTCCATGTCAGAAGGCCTTTAGACTTCAGCTTATTAGCAGAATTGACCAATATATGTTTTCTTAAATTTTACCTATTGAATGAGATAGCACTGACCAGCATCTCTGCTTTCTTTGCTATTTTGTCATTTTCATTTTACAACCAATGGTATGTAGTTTTTGGAAAAAGTGTATTGTATTACATACATTAGAAAATGAATAAATTGTGCTTCTGCACAGGCAAAACTGGAACTAAAGTGAGTAATTCACAAAAGTTAATGTAATACCAGACTTAATTGGTGTGGCATTCCTGAATCACTAAGAAGAATCAAAACATCTTTGTTAATTCAAAAATTTAACAAGACTTACTTCTGTAAATGTTGTAATCTTCTTGTGATTCACTATGATGGTACATACTGTATCTAAAGGAAATGACAAATGGAATGTTTTGTCTTCTCAACACTAACACAAGAACAGAGAGCATAATTGTTAACCTTGAAAGGATGTTTTTCAGTTGACCTCTAGTAATATTCTGCTCATAAATCAATGAGGCCAATCAGTATCTATCACCCATATCTTTGAGAACACAAAATTGCCATTGTGGTCTAGTAAACAAACATAGTTGAGAGCATTTTATGATGAATAAACTGGATTATTAATTAGCTAATGAACCAGTTTGAATATACTGCACCTCAAAACAAGAATTTCATATGGACTGTAATTAAGCTGCTGACTGCTGCTGGTGGTGTAGTGGTCAGGAGCAGGGCTTAGAACTGAAAGGTTCCTGGTTCGATTCCCTGCTGGGGCACTGCTGCTGTACCCTTGGGCCAGGTACCCAACCCAAAATTACCTCAGTAAATATCCAGCTTTATAAATAGATATCATGTAAAACTGTAACCTATGAAAGGTGCTCTGGATAACAGCATCTACTAAATGACAATGCAATGTAATGGTTAATTTATGAGCCATATCTACAGTATATAGTTATGTTATATTCATATGGTCATATACAGGAAAAGGCATTAGAGCTATAATTTATTATGAAAATTTTAACAGCCGCATTCTGAAAGAAAAATAAGAAAAAATACACCATGATGTGCAGTTCCAGGTTCGCACTGATGTCCATGAATCCGAAGACTTGCACCCTCCCACACACACACATTTTATATATATATATATATATATATATATATATATATATATATATATATATATATATATATATATATATATATATATATATATATATATATATATATATATATATATTTTTTTTTTTTCGTTTTCCATTGTGTCCTTCTGCGGCTTGGTCTTCTTTTGTCCTCTGATCTGGTCGCAGTGATGAGTGGCGAGGCTTTCCACTCCAGAGCAAACCACATGCCCACAGGCGCCCCATTAGCATATCGCTGACTGCAGCCCTGACCTGCCTTGCCTGTCTACACACAGGAATTTAAAGAGGAAGACCTGCGCTCTGGCCACTGCACTTCAAAGACAAGGGATGCAGCAGGAGGGACCTTGGTGTGCAACACGGACAGGGTAAACAAACCAGGACCGCCCCGCCTCCCACCTCACCACACCAAACCTCTTCCTTTGAAACAGAAGGAGAGAAGATAGTAAAAGAAAATATACAGGGAGCTGTACATTCCATAGAAGAGTCCACATTTACATGAGTATGCTCTCTGCACGCAGCAGACTACCATCTCAGTCTTCCTACAAATATGACTTCATAAAATGAATACATAGGATTCTAGGCATCCTAGGCATGCTAGGATTTCATGAAATTTACTACAGGAAAGCAGCCATCGTTCCTACAACTAAAGACAAGCAGATAACTATTTTAGTCTCCATTAAAACACAATTAACACTGTCAGGTGATGATGCTACACAAGGTCTGTATATCAAAACAAATGTATTCATTCTAAAAATTATACTTGATTCAGTTTGTCTGTTCAAATTTGTAGCCAAGGTAGCTACTTAAGTCACAAAACAAACTTTAATGAATTATAACAAATTAACTGCTAGAACTGAAGGAAACGCCTTGGAGATGACATCTGACAATTGCAGTGTTGGCTTTTAATTGCCAACAATCAATATTTAGTAATGCCCAAGCAAGGGAAAATGAACTCAGATAATTACCTTAAGTAAAATATGAATTGATTCCCCAGGTAACACAGTGAATCAAACTGTCAGCTATTTAAAAAGGTTACTGTTCAGCTATCTGGCTAACAAAGTCAGCTGAAAAGTACACAATGCTCACAGCTTTCATGGCTCATCTCAAGAAACCTAACTAACATAGTCTTAGGTTGTATTTGCATTAGTAAAGAATTTTAGCTACATTTCTCAGCAGTCATTTTTTTTCTTTTCATGACTAAAATTGGGTGGCAGTGCAGCCTGACATAGCAACTACTGAAACGGCACCCCTACAACTTTCAAATTTATGTGTCATCTTTCCACATATGGTTATGCTACTTAGTCCGACAAAGGCTTGAACCATGTGCCACTGTTGAAAATACATTGCTATTTCCTTTCTTCTTCGTTTTGTGCAAAAGAACAGGACCTATTTTTGCCAGTTCCACCATGCAATATAAGGGGACACGATATGTGGGAAGTTTTGTAACAGATAACAAAAGGTCAAGACAGCAAAAGTATCATCAGTCAGATACCTCTGTCATTTAATTAATCTTTCCTAAAATCATGAAGAGGGCAATGCACACACATCATTTTACATGGCATACTCAACACTGCTGACACGTAAGCACAGCTACATGGTACTACTGTACATACTTTACTTTGCAAGAGTGCATATCTGCACTATTATTACTGATATTATTAATATTACTAATATTAAGGAGTGTCCAGTAATTTCAGCCTCATAATTTCAACCTAATACTTAATATCTTTTTTCACAGTGCCATGAAATGGCCCATAAAGGAGAGAGTGTCACTGTATGATGGAAAAAGCAGCATACAAAGAAAAACAAAAATGTCAAATTAGGAGCAAAAGATGAAAAGGCAGAAGTTATATACTTCTGCAGCCACAGTCAAAAACATTTGAATGGATCATACCAGCTATTTACAACATTTTATCCACTAGTGGAAAAAGGTCATCGATTTCAACATTTCTTTTAGTTTCATGTATTTTTTTTACCATTTTGTGACCATGATTGCCTTTAGTCCTGATTTGCATTTGAACATGTAAATTGATGTCCTGTTATCATGCTTACCCTGCTGGCTTGATTGAGCATCAATTTTCAGAGGTCCAAAGGGAGAAAAGTGACTGACCCATGCTGCCATTTTCAGATGTTTTGATTTAAAGTGCCCACGGATGTCCAAAGAAAATGAAATGTGCATGAAATGTGGGCAGTGCTGGCACAATGGGATCTTTTAAGTGCAATTTAAAATATTGTTACTACTGAAGCATGCATGTGCCTATATCCTGTATAATCTGACATATAAAATTCACCCATATACCAATCTTTACATATATATATGCACATATATAGAAATATCACTGAAATTGCTACAAATTGTGAAGATCCACCAGCAAAGAGTAGAAAAAGGAGGTGCAGTTATTTTAAAACACTGCCATGCATTAATATAAATTGCTTCATTTCTAGTCAGAGAACAGAAAGGGGAAGATAGCTGAAACTCTATGGATTTGAAGGTTTAAATTTTATGGTGGTTTACTAAAGTTAATATAAAAATTAGATTTTTTTTCTTCCTTCAGAAAAACTTAATGGACAATGCTACGGCTATTTTCTGATAAATTTGTTTTTGAAACACTTCTTCCATGAAACTGCAGAAAATTACTCCCTCATGAGATCACAGTTAGGGGGCCATAGACAAAGAGCACCATAAATGCTGTTATTTGAACCTGAGCATTTTATCTCAAATTCACAAAATGCTGGGTGCTTTATAATTGCTCTTTTTATCGTCCAAAGCCAGCATAGTTTAAATTTCAACAAAGAATGCATTAGAATGGTATAAGACATGCATATTTTCCAAGAGAAATTTCAACAATGTACTTATGACAACATGTCAGTTCAATGAAGTCTCTCCCAGCATGAAAGTACTGGGACTAAGTCCGTGCAAAACTTTTTTTATGCTGGGGAGAAGCTGCTTCAACTCTTCAGCCAGAAAGGCCTTCAGAAAGTAAGGCCAAACACTGGCTTAAGTGAGCTTTTCTGGCATAATACAGCCATGCTGATTAGGGGTCGATCGATATGGTTTTTTGAGGGCCAATACCAATACAGATTATTAGTAATCAAGGAGACCAATAACCAATATTTGGAACCAACATACATTTGCAGTAAAAACGAAAATCTTGGTGTCAAAATTTAGAACAACTCCAACACAAAACTTCGTTGAAATGCCTTTAAGCATATATTTAATTAAAAGAGAACTTTTCAACATTATCTTAAAACAAAAAGTGCAGGGAGCTCTCAGCAGCATTTCTTATAAAGTTAAATTAAATTTTAATAAATAAATAAACAAACAAAATATCTCCCCGAAGTTTTATAAAGTAAATAAAGTAAGTAGTAGTCGTGGGTTGAGACTGAGAATATGACCGGCCCTGGTAAATGACATGCAAGAAATAATGTTGTAGCCTATCAATTTTTTTGTTAGTCAGCTGGCTAAATTATGGATCAACAAATGAACTTGTTGACGTTCGCTATCGCATTCAAGTTAGCTCTATGAGACTCAACATTAGCTTACGTTATTATGACCATCGGCTACCTATAACATGTAAAAACACCAACTCATACGGGCGAGTGATGTTACATTTGCAATATGGTAGCTAAAATAAGTTCCAGTTGCACTGGCACCAATGTTACTCAAAGATATAGCTATCGCTCAAGGGAGTCTCTACATTAGGGGCCCCACCACTAGATGGCGGTATTGAGTTCTTTCATTGATTTTCTTATCTCTCAGACACAGCAGTTCAATGAATAAAATTAATTTTAAATAACTGAACCTTTGATAGATATTATCTGTAATATCTCTTTTAAAATGCACTCAAAGAAATAAAAATTGTTTATGCAATGTACTGTACCCTAATGCGCTTGAATTGCTGGCAAGTATCTGTCAGTGGGGCTGGCCCCATGACCCATGGCCCTGACAGTATGACAGGGACCCCCTCCTGCCCATGTCATAAGGGATTTTCTATGTTGGCCTGTGGAGCCTGATCGTCTCAGCCCCACGTTTGGTAATGCCCACATAAAGGTCAAGTGCAGGGCGCAGAAATCATAGCTATGTGTCAATAGGCTAGCTAGCTGTAGATCTTCTCCTGACTGTAGCTGTAGTAGCTGTCTCCTTACGATCGTGTCTTTTTTAAATTTATTGAGCATAAGGAAATAGACAAAACAAGACAGGCAGTAGAAGTATACAAAGAAACAATTTCAACTAATAATGGTGGATGATGCTGCTACACAATCGCATTATTGATACGAGATTGCTTTAGACTCTCGTAGTAGCCTAGCTGTAGCAGTCCATAGCTGTAACTTTTGAAATAGTCTATCATCATGAACGACGTTGAAAACCTCTTGGCCACCAAATTCAGTTCTCTACCTTTTGAAGAGAAGCTGGTGATCAAAAGGTTGGGACCCCACCAGCCAGAAAATATTAACATCACCCAAGGAGGAAAGGATAGAAACCGCAGTTTCAATCCGGAGTGAGTTCCAGAAGAAACCCTGGCTAACAGCTAGCACTTTGAAAAAATCAGTCTTATGCTTTCCTTGCCTTCTTTTTGGACTTCAACAGCAAGGTTATTGAAAAGTTTGCACACATGAAAGAGTCCCGAGCCACATTCCCTTTCAAGTAGTGAGGTGAGTCAATAATTGAGCTTTATGGCTGTGTGCTTGTGCTACGTTACATTCGTTATGCTTTCATTAGTGTTATTAATCGCCAGGCCAATAATCGGTCAACCCCTAATGCTGATTATAACACAATCAGATACTTCATACAGAATTTTTTAGCTCCTGTTGTTTGTCACTGTCCAATTGTTTTCATCTCTTTAGCGTTCAGGAGTCACAGCCCAGCACTGTATTGTCTCAAGTGCTGTCAAGCCAGACTGTTTTTCAAGAAAAGTTACATAAATAAACCTTAGAGCACCCTCAAGAGGTAAAAGTTCCCACTTATGAAAAGACCTAGCCTAACTACAACCCTACTACAAACACTTCTCAGGCAAACTCAACACGACAGCTCTGACCAGGGGTGTGTAGGTACAGTGCCGTCCACAGATAGATTTGTTCATTTTATTTGTTCAACTTTTACGGACAATAATACATAAATCGCTCTTAACGTGAAACGCGATCTCACGGGAAGTGATGTTGCAGTTTTACGACCTCTCGCCCAACCAAGGACCACTACAGTAAACAGGAAATGCCCCCTGCAGCGATGCCACTAAAAACCGGGTGCATTCCTTTACTTCTCTCTCTATTTCTCTTGCTCTGGCCTCGTACGTCCGAAGAAGACGGACGTATCTCTCGCCTCATACGTCCGAAGAAGCCGGACGTACCTCTCTCTCGTTCCCGGAGGCCGCATCACGCGGACGGGACACGGACAGCCGCGCCGAAGGCCCTGTCCTGGCGTAGATTCTCCAAGCTAGCGACGCATTGCTAGCGGAGATCAATAAAGCAAGAGCCGAGTTTCAGCGCCCGCAAGAAGAGCAGCACAAACTTGCTACCAGCCGGAGACAAAGGTGCGACCAGATCCACCCCAGTGTGTCTCCCGAAGGAAACACTCATCCAGACCGAACCAGACCAGCCCTGGCTCCCAGACGACGGAACCGCCAGCGAAACCACCCACGGAACCGCAAGATTTGGACCTCATTTCATGAGCTACAGTAGGCTATCATCCCTGGGCATAGGACATTGCATAGCTAAACAACCAATTGTTAGCTACATTGATGAATGTTGTACATTGTGTGTTTCAGATCATTACGAGTAATGTAAGTAGCCACGTTTCGTTGTTCCAAACTGATTTGTCTCACACACTATTCACCGCGCAGCGTTAGTTAAGATACCACACAGAGACATAGGGTCTTTGCATGCGTATCCTCTTGCTAACCCCGGTACCTGCTTTAATCCGCACAAAATAACCCCTCCGTTATCAATCGTGCAAACATATCCTGTACCAGACAGACGTTATGTTCACTCACACATGCACATAACCAACTTAAACTCGCCGCCACACGCATGTTCCTTTGTTCTCTTTGAACACGTGTGTTCAGCAAGCACGTGCAGCACACATGCACGCGCAGCACACATGCACGCGCAGCACACGCACGACTCAGAACAAAGGAACACACACCCTATGACACGCACACACACTAGCATAAGATATTCACTCATATCTACACATAAGTGTAAATACATACACGTTTCACTCATTGTACATATTGCACGTGTGCCTTACTATTTTGATTTTATACCTCAATAAATGCATTATTTTTCCAAGGTTGTGTGTGTTGTAATGTTACACGTGCAATGAATATCGCCAACCTCTGCTGATCAGAATTCTAAATGCCTTCACCTTAGTTGAATTATCAGTGTTATTTGTTTAGTTAGCTAAATAGATAATATTGTGATTTGATAAAGATTAACTATTGATGTGGTAATTTTGATTATGATTATTAATTTAATTATTAATTGAAGTTCCAAATTGATAGTTTAGTATATTTTATGAGACTGATATACAAAACTGAGACTGATATTTTATTTTAACCACTATGGTAGATGCCATATTCTGTATGGCGCCTCCATGTGTTTAATTTAATTATTCCTTACATAGTTGGTGCCCCACGTAAGGAAGACTAATCGTAGGCTTGATCCCCTACAGGTGTAACAGTACACAAAAGTCATGGTTTGGTACATACCTCGGTTTTGAAGTCATGGTTCGGTACATTTTCGGTACAGTGAAAAAAAAAAGACATGCAAAACATGAAATTTCTTTTATTATAAATTTAACTTGTAAACATATAAATTATATGAATTTAACCTGTGAACATATAAACTTGTACAAACCTGTATACAAACAGTGGCAAATTGGCCATAATTTCCTGATCACATAAGAAACGCACATAAAGGCACATACCTTTCTTTCTTTAAAAAAAAAAAAAAAAGGTCAGTTAATATTGCTGCAACCTACTAACAACATTTAAAGTGCTTCTGAAGGTTATCAAATAAATAATAATAAAAATAAATAAATAGTATAATAAAATAAAGATCCATTAAAGTGCTGCATGTAGAAAATTATTGATTCATTCTATTCTCATGTTTTTGGTTTTTTTTTAAGAAAAATTAATGTGTCCACAGATCTGCTGCCACTAACAAGGTCTCCTGCAGTTGAAAAAACCCTCTCGCTCGGGACAGAGGTAGCAGGTACAGCAAGGTAGCACTTTGCCAATATGGCAATGTTCCCAAACAGGAGACCTGAAGGATACGGGAGGGTCCTCAAGCTCTGGCTTTGCGGTTGCCATACTTACAAGGCTGCATCACTGAACATGTGCAATTCAGTTGCTAAGTTATGGCTCCGTTATGGAATCAGAGAGGAAACTGACTTTTTAATTTTAGTTCAGCACATAGAAATGTAGAAGAGAGGGCACATTGTATCTTGTCAAGTATCACTTTGTTCGTTAACGTTTCGGTTGACTGACCATCAGAGCATAAAAAAGTTATGCACGTAACGTGCGTGGTTAAAGCTAGACTATATTCACTCGGATCACAACGCGCACCGAACCGAACATCCTGTACCGAACAGTACAAATACGTGTACTGTTACACCCCTAGCTCTGACCTTAACTTCCAACAAGTTTTCTCTCCAAAAGACAACTATTAAATGAGAGACCTTCATGGATTCTGAGTCTGCGGTCAAACAGAACGATAGCCTACCAAGGGCGTTTATTCATTAGGATTTACAGAACACCAAAGGGATGTGAATGTTCATTTGACAGCAAAAAAAAAAACACAATATGCTGAAATGTGAATAAGAGTGCATAACAGACCACTGCAGCATACTCAACACTCAGTTCCAGGGCACTGGATGTCATGATACAGAATTGTGAATACTCCATTAGCCATGTCTGATTCCTTCAAAAGGAACAAAGGGGAAAACACACCAGATAAAGAGAAGGAACATTAGAAAGCCATGGGAGACATGGACACATTCAAAGTCAAAAGATGAGTGTTCAGGCCACATTAGAGATTCTGGGCCTCCTCCAGGTGGAAGCAGAGCTTCCAACAGAAGTGTCTTTCCTTTTTCCACACATACAACTCATAAAACACATTTATAGAAGATCCTGGGGTGGGTAATTACCTGCAACATGATCTGTTTATTCATTCATTCATTTCACAAATCCCTGGCACGGGAATCATTCCAGTCAGGAGGACAGAGTTTAGCCCAGTTACAAGGATACTGGAGATGGTACCTTTCCTTTGCCTTCACCTTAGATCAGAGAACACCACTGTCAACACCTTTCCTTACATTTTAATCAGAAAATACCACTATAAAGACTAAACATAGTTTCTTCATTGCTCATTTGAGGAGTTACCATCACACTTAAACTGTTGACTTTAGTGAGTGCTGGTGATGGACCTTTTACTTCAACCAATGCAAGGTTAGGACTTTCAATATAAACCGTGGACACTAAGTTCCATAACATTTCATAATTGTTCTCATTATTTCATTTCACTGGTGTTAACTTATGCTGTAGTCTCACATGATTTTCAGTCAGGAGTGCCATTAACATCTGCAAAAGAAATTATAGCCACAGGCCTGACCTTTCAATTGGAAGATTTTCTCTGACACCAGTCACATTGAGAACACAGTAGTAACCACAGCAGATGGCATGGTGCCTAACAACGACTTACACTCACAAGGTGCTGGGGTGCAACCTATCGCAAGATGAGGGGAGACACTACACTGTTTATAATCAGCGTCTTACACTCTTACCCTAAAAAATACACTTTTGTTCTGCATAATTGTGTAATGTGTTTTTCAGGCTTATGTTGTGGTAGCAATCAAAAAATGTCACATTCTCTTTTCGTTTCTGTTATTGGAGATTTCATTCAATTTCTTCACAATGTGGATTTCACAGGCAATAGGCATCATCAAAGCACTAATGCAGCTATTGTCACCAAAAGGGATATAATAAGTTGAGAGTTTTGGAGTGTTTGGGGATACTGTGTATCACTCTATGAACCGTGCGATACGAGATGCACAGAGTGAGCCCATTAAAACAGTGCATTCTATCTGTCCCAGCCACTGGCTCCACCATCTATCCCTGTTTCTCCTCCCTATCTCCCTCTCCCCTCCCTCCCTCACTTTCTTAGCTCTTTGTGAAGAGCTTTCCTCCATCCCTGCTAATGCATTATAAATCAATTATCTTCCACCATGGATTGTGCTCCTCTAATCTTTTCCTTACATCCAATTAAATAATATGATGGCAGACCGGTTGAGACCCCAGTCCCAGCCTGTTCCCTGCACCTCAGACCCACAGCTGACTGGGTTTTTATTTCTCTTCTATTATCACAAGGTCAAGTGATCAGGGAACCAGGGCAGAGATCTCACAGCAGCGGGACTCAGAGGGTGGCCGCGCGCACTGCTAAAAATCTCTAGATGAGCAGGTACCCAGTCACTTTTAGCAGAAGAGTAACTTGATTCTCATAGGTGATAAACTTCTTTTTCTCCCCACACTTAAGTAATTTCCTTCAGGGGTATTGAGGAAAAAACACAAAACACAAAAACAATGTTATAAAGACATGCTTTCAGGGTCTGGTAATGGTGCTGCAGGTTCGAGTACACTCTCTGCGGTTGTTCTTCATTCTGCAGAAAATGAATGCCCCTGAGGAAGGAAAGGCTTTGAACACTTCTTCATTTGTCTTTCAGGCGCCTTCCTCTGTGTCCTACAAGCTAACATGACAAGCATGCACACGCACACCCCATTACAGAACAACACTCTCACTGCATTCAGGTAGTACATAAAGTGCTTTTGAACAAAAAGTTTTAAAAAATATTATGGGGTAAAATCCAATCTGCAACGGCACCCACCACATCATAAATTGTATTTAGATGAAATAGCGCTTTCCCTTTCCCCTTCTGAACTCTGTCCCTCCTAATATATCTACAGTGATTCTGACTATGTTTTAGTTCTGCCAGTAACATTTCAGTTGGGAGTCAGGGCTATTCTGATCTTTTTAAAGCCCCCCACCCCCCCACTTGCAATCGACTTCCCTAAGTGATACTCATCTTCAATTTACTGTCAGAATCTCCAACGAGATTACAGAAAGACCCCCCAGGAAAGAAAGGCGAAGATCACACTCAACAGTGGTTAATCGGGTCCAGAAACGCCTGCACCTTGTGCTCCTCAACACAATTGAGTGTTGTCAGGGTGATAAGGGCCAGTGTTTTCTGGTGGGCTTTGAAGAGAAGTGTGCCGTAAGGCAATTGGGCATCTTGGAACTTGTTAGAAATTACCGGTGCACAGGAACAAAAGCTGAACCTGGCTCCTCTCCAGCTCTTGCACCATAATTAAAAGGCCTCTCTCATGACTTGCGCAGATAAATGGCATCACATTATGGATGACACGCAATGTGAAATTTGTTCCTAACAGATGTTACCTTACATTAATATCTGTTGTTGATGTCAGACATCTACTGGACAGGTGAAGGTGTGCAGAAATTGGATAATAAATAATAAATAAATACAATGCTTGCTTAAACCCATTATTCAAAGTTTAAGATCAGCTACCATGCAAAAGACTGGATTGCCCTTTCAAAGTATATTATTACCAATTTCGGTGACTCAAAAGGACCACTGACAATGCACAAACGCTGTGTTCTTTGATCCTTCACCCAAAGCTTAGGAAAACGTACAGATCTGGTTTACGCTGAACAATAAGACAAGCTGACTATCACTACCATGATTGCAGGAAGCATTGTATGACTGTCAGCCATGAGGCATTTGGAGTATTCACATGAATTCCTGTCACTTTCTGTTATTAGGTAGTTATCACTCCAATCTAATTGAAGGGAGCACTGTATGACTCTCAGCCATGAGGCATTTGAGGTTGCCCCTTGGTATTCATGTAATCTCCTGTTACATTCTGTTTTTAGTTTTTCCAACACTCGACATAACATAAAGTCTCACACTTTTTTGTCTCGCAAACAACACACTGCAATGAATGCACCACCATCCGTAAATCAAATAAGCCATTTCAGCTTTAGAAGATTAAATCACTGCCATAGTTAATAAGTGGCTACCTTAAATAGCAGCAGACACTTCATTCTATTAGAAATGAGCTTGTTGCAATAATATATATTTCATACACATGAACACAGGCAAAAAAAGGATACCCACACAAACATTCACACATGCTTTTTTAAACTCAGAGTTAAATTAAGTCAAACCGAAAAACAGACACGATGAGACCTGAAACATAATTTGGCCCTTTTGAATAACCCCAGAATGTTAACTAAATGTTCTTTCATCCAGGCTATATGGCATGAAGCTAAGGCCTCTTTAGGCAGAAACTATTAAAAGGGTCTCTGGACTAGAATAGCAGAGATGCTGCCACAGAACAGGGGTTCAATGTGGAAGTGATAAGTAAGGCCTTTCCCCATGATTGGAGTTCCTAGCTATTCCTAGCTAACAGCTCTGAGTCTGTTAGCATTATGATGATTTGAAAAGTGTGTCCACAGAAGGAAGTTCTATAATACCCTTTGTGCTTCATTGACAGCCTAGATATTCTGATGACCTCTTCACAGACTGAGGCCTCTATGTGAAGAGGTGCGAGTGATGCAAATGCATTGACTTGCAGGCAGCCAAAGATAGGCATGCATGCCCACATACATATACACATGATATATGTAAGAGGTTCCCCCAGGGCACCTAACTGTATAACCACTGAAACATTTGTTTGACCCACTTCGTATTCCTGTACATGACTATGCTAAGCCACAATACCCGAGAACAGAATTATGAGATGTAACCAATGATCAACAGCCATCAGACTGAGGGGTGGCTACACTATATAGCAACCCCATAGGTACCTTTCCCCCCACTTCAAGCCTGTATTTAAGGACAAGAGAAATATATTTATGGTATGTACATTTCAATGATTATTTAAAAAATGTCTATGAAGCCATATAAATGCAAACCTAGGGCTGTTCTCTGGAACAAATGGTGTAGAGCTTAAAAGTCCAATCCTTTCACATGAATCTACAGGACTGCAGATTGGAATGAGTTTTCAAGGAAAAAGATATTAAGAATTTAAAAATTAACCAGAGGGGAAACTTTCAGCTGGTAATGTCTAGCAATGGCTAGGTTCCCGGCTCTTACAAGTGCGACTGGTACATTTGCTTAGTGCATCCCACTGAACACACTGTCCGCGTTTTAGTTTCACGGAAGCACCCTAGGTGCCTATTATGAGAGATTGATTATTGCTTGTTCAGACAATGCAGTAGAGAGTTTTTCAGCACTCAGGAAACGCCTGCTCTGTTGGCCCTGTGGCGTGGCATTGTGTTGCAATAACAATGCTAATTGCTGTCCCCATTTTGAATGTTATTAGAGACTAGGAGGGGTCTTTGGCCATCATCAGTTCTTTCGCTCTCTCCCTGGAAAACAAGATGGTGATTTTTTTTTAAACGCTATAATTTGCTTTTAGGCAACATCCTCTACAAATTATAAATTAAAATGTAACCAGTGCTCCCACTAGGGCTGTGCGATATGAGGATATATATCATGTAACGACAGAAAAGCATCTATCATTTCATATTATGCTCTATCCTTTATTTTGTTGTGTCGCACACTTTACGGCAATATTTTTCGTCATCTGGATGATGCTTTGCGTTCTTCCACACAGCCCGGATGCAGGCAGGAAATTTGCATGAAGGCAACACAAACGAACATGGAGGAGAGTGAACGTGACACAGAACTGTAGTTGAAAAATGTATTCTATTTACCGTTTCATATTTTACACATTAATATTTTATATTTTGTTACATGCTTAACCCTTTCGCATGTAACTTATTTTTATGCTATGTAGTGTGCGTGTTACGTTACATGGTTCGTTATGTTTTCATTAGCGTTATTACGCTTCTCATAGTTTTCAGTTAGTATTTGCTATATTTTTTACGTTAAATCGCTGTTTCCTCAAAGCTAAAATTAGCTAGAATTTTTCCAATCTAGTGTTTTAATCGCACCAGTTTTAACATACGAGCTAAACAGCTAATCACACCGGTGTGACCGTACGCATGAAAGGGTTAATTGAAAATTTGCACAAAGGTTCTAAATAAAAGGAGAAAAATAATCAAATATGAGTAAGTACCTTTTATTTGTCGGGTATATAATTCAAAATGTAATAAGAAATAGGCCTTTCCATGTGGTCAATTTATGTAAACTATTTATTCATTGAATTTACAGAAAATGTGCTGTATCGTGATATGTTGGCCCTGTGGCGTGGCATTGTGTTGCAATAACAATGCTAATTCCTGTCCCCATTTTGAATGTTATTAGAGACTAGGAGGGGTCTTTGGCCATCATCAGTTCTTTCGCTCTCTCCCTGGAAAACAAGATAGTGTTTTTTTTTTTTTTAAACGCTATAATTGGCTTTTAGGCAACATCCTCTACAAATTATAAATTCCATGTGGTCATTTTATATAAACTATTTATTCATTGAATTTACAGAAAATTTGCTGTATTCGGCTGAGTGTGCGCTCTGACTGCCATACCAACGAGCCTGGCTCTTTGGCGTTGCGGTCAAGCTGTAGGTTTGGTACACCGCAGACCCCGGTTTGAGGCCGGGTGGGGTGACTGCTCTCTCCCTTCGCTACAGTATGCTAACAGTACTTAAAATATCTGAAACCAGATCTTAGCATTGGAGATTCTGTACCAAAAAGCCTCTTTTTAATTGTATTTATACTTTTGCAAGTCTTGTACTAGTGAGTATTTACAGATGGTTGCCCTTAAAGAGGGGCAATTTCAGCATGATGTGCAAACCGAATTCAAAAAAATACGTTATAATAGTTTTACATTTTCAAATTCGTTTTTATTTTGATAATATGTTTGTATTCAGTCTGAATTTCCGTTTAGTTTTAGTTAGTTTCACCAGTGGTTTCATTAGTTTCACTTTAGTTTTTATTTCATGGACTCATTTCTATTTTGTTTTATTTTATTATAGTTTCAGTTTTAGTTTTAGTAATTTTAGTTAAGGACAAAAAATTGTCTGGGATTAGCGCATTGTGAAAAATAATCTGCTTATCATTGAAGACTTCAACATTTCAAGACTAAATTTAACTAACATATGCGAATATTTGTTTCAGATTACACAGAATTTTGGGAGTGTGACTAGTGGCGGCTCCTGCCAAATCTCTCAGGGGGCAATTGTTGTGATGATGGCTAAGGTGACCCTTTCAATGGGTAAATTAACAGCTAGCTAACTTGACATTGTCACATTGCATTGAGCAGGGGTAGCAGAACAAAACGTCAGCCTGCTAGCCACGTTTTCCGCTCATACCAGCTCCGCGAAAATCCCCGGTTATACGATTCTCCCCCCCCCCCTTGTAGATACTTGCTTGATGTTTAAACTTGGTCTGGGTGGTCCCAATTCTTTAGTTGCCAGTTTATCCTGATTACTACAACGACCGAACGGTAATTCTCTTAATGACACGATCGAGTTACTCTGAGTTGAGATAACATTAGCCATGTTGACCTTGAATGTGACAAGATCGCTAGCTGTCCCGGTGATCCCTACACCAGGTTACGTATGACGAAAGCACGTTAGTACAAGCCCACCCGAACGCATACAGATTGCATTGCAGCACCTGCAGTTCGAAAAAATTGCCTTAACATGAGAGTCTTGTCATTACCCGATCCGTGCCAGCTGCCCAATCCATTCTGCACATGCGCAAAGTCAACGCATGTGCAGAATTTAACCTCTTTTAGGACACTGCCCGATCTGTTCCATGCATGCGGGATTTTTTTACGTGGCTTTAATACTCAGCAGGAGTTAGTATCGGTTGGTATTGGTGGTAAAATTAGCTGTATGTGTATGCTGTACAACAAATATGTCTGATACTGAGTCCTACGCAGCCCTCCGGCAATATCTAGATGTGACATGGACAAACAAAAAAACGATCCTTTCAGCGGCCTTGTGTCATCATATTCCTTTTATTTCTGTATTGATCACAACGTAATTTTAGTAAAACATCTTTTCACAATCAATGTTAATAAAACAAGAGCAGTCGTGCAACCTATCTGTGCTTTTATGTTGGCTGATATCGGCCACATCACAAAAAAAAAAACATAAGTGGTAATGCATAGACGCGAAGCGGTTTCAGATGGTCAATAACAAGCATAAAACAGACTCTCGCTGTGAACTGCCAGTTGTTTCCGGTTACGTAAAGTCGCTGGCGGCCGTCCACTGTGTCAACACCGTAAAATGTTCACACATGCGTGGTACAAATTGGGCAGGAATACATTTGTTTCCGAGTCACAAGCACACGCATGTGCAGAACGGATCGGGCAGCAGGCACGGATCGGGTAATGACAAGTCTATCAGAGTGATCTGGGCAATTTTCAACTAGACTGAAATCAACCGAAAGGGGCGGTACTCCACGGAACACAACTTGACGCTGATTCTACTATGATATTCAGAGGCAGGACAAACTGTCTAGAACAGTCACAGCTAGCGTAGCAGTGTGGTAGAATGTGATAGAAAAATTCCCTCCCTTTCCCCCTTCGGTGGGGCGTCGCATGATCGCCTTAAGGAACAAACCGCCCCTGAGTGTGACACCCGCCAAATTGAAGGGATACGATGTCTGCCGTCTTGAAACGATAACGAGAATTATTTTTTGTCTTTTCTTATTTATTTTTATTATTTTTTTTTTTTTTTTTAGCAATGATTATTAGTTTCATTTAGTTTTAGTTTTACATTTTCTTCGGGTAAATTATTTTATTTCAGTTTACGAAAATGTCTCAACACCATTAGTTTTTTTCTTAGTTTTATTATGCGATAATAACCCTGCGTACCAGTAAATCAAATAAATCAAACATCTGTGTAGCCTATAAGATAACTATTAAAGTTCTGATCTGGGGCTGGCAAACTTTCACACAGTTTGCATACAAATATGTACATGTATACATTTTTTGGTAGTTAATGTGTTTATCACACATTTCTTAAAGTGGAAAAGTAGCTATTGCTTGAATTCTCAGTGTTGAAAGATAAAAAAGCATTGTAATACGACGGAACAGACACTGCAAACAGCCTGAGGGTCAGGACTAATGTTGTGTTTTTAGGAAAAAAAAGGTGCAGATAACTACAGATGGAACCGCAAGCAGGTCACCTCTAATTAATTAATTTCTCCATTCCAATGCTATCACTTCGACATTACAGGCTCTCTGCTCACTGAAGCTGTGACAGAAAATGTTTATAAATTGGCTTTCTGGGGTGTTGTAGCAGAAATATCAATATGTTGCATCCTTTTCATTATTTTTTCAGTTTGTATGGAGACCTTGGAAAAAAATATGATGGCATAGCTCACACTTCTCTTCTTGAGTAACTAAAAAAGAAGGGGGGGAAAAAGCTTGGTGTCAGTTCTTTGTGGAGTGCTTTTGCAGTTAGACCGAGTAAATTAAATGCAGCCGCTCTGAGCTTTTCACTCAGCCAAAGAATCCCCATTAAATTCAGGGAGTGGGCAGTGAGCTACGTGAGTTAGGCCCAGATTGTGGTAGGAAGAATAATGTGCCTCCTGCTTCCAGGGCCATCTGCTTTTAGAGGACTAGAAAAGACATTTTCACTTTCATCAAGTTACAGAGCTGACCCCTGCCTGGTCCATCCCTGGCAGGCAGTGACAATGACATCATCAAGGCAAACAGGGCTACGACTTGGGGGAAACCACTTCAGTGGCATTAGGATTCAAGAGGTATTCTGCACTACCAAGTTCCCAATTTCATCTGTCCACAATGCGCTTTGTCCTTAACTTTGAACAATCGATTTAAGCTGTTAAGCAGCATTTCCTTGATCACAAAATCTCTGCTTAATTTGGGTGACCACTGACATTATGCTGTGTAAGTTAGTGGCCAAGGTCTGAGCATCCATTCCCCAGATCACTTATTTCAAAGTGCTCCACAAGTCAGATTTTCCTTCCCTCCTTGGTGATGAGATGTGACTCAGTGGTCTGTCTTATGAGAGCGTTTGACAGGTATTCATACGTCATCCATAATGCAAGCTGAGTCAGCAGACCTCCCGAGTTGCATGTCTTTTTTTTGCCGTGCATTAAGTACTCGGTAGTGCACCACATCACCTTAATCAGTCTTCACACACTTGATAGAGAACAATCAGGAAGCGGGCTGCAACAGGAGGCACTCGAACAGAACCCCGTTGTGACTGGAGCAGCAGAGAGAAAGTGCTTACCTGCAAGGAAAAAAGAGGGGAGGGAAGAGGATTATCAAACCAGTGTATTATATTAGTCAGCAGTCTGCATGAGCTTGCTTTAATATTATGAAGTTGCTCTTAAATATAGAAAACTGCTGTAGAAAGTGTTTTACATTAAATGAATTGCACTACAAGGGGCAAAATAGCCGGCATTTTGGGCTAAAAATTTTCTACCGCAATTTAACAAGCAGGTGAGGAAAGCACATGTTCTAAAAGAAAACTGCTTTGAAATATCAGCCTTCACAACCACTTTGTTCCCGATGAATAAAAATGGACTGTAATGAAAGGTTTGCTGCACAAAGATGTCCATCTCTTTGAGAAATAGAAGACAATGGAACTTGTACCAAGTTCACGGGAGGTGATTCACATGGGATATGTCTTCTTTCCACATTTGAATAAATATTCCTTATGTTGGTAGATCCAAATCTTTCCCACACAGCCCTTCTGCAATTTGTAAAGACAACTGGTTTTATAAAGCTCAAACTGGATTTTGTTTCCCACTTAAAATACAGTCTAAATTCTTGCCTGAATTTCAGCATTCCAGTGAAGACCAAAACAGCAACAAAGAATATCTTGCCAGATTTCAAACATTTCTCAAACCTGCAAAAACACTATTCTAGCAACAGTATTCTGAGACCACACAGACATTACTATAGGTCTCTGAAAATAAAAGTATCGACTGGTCAAGAGGACTGCACTTTCTAAATATTTTCTCAGTTGTTGGTATGTACTTTTCATTGTTTCTGTCTCTCTATGTGACTTTGCACTACATTACAATTGCCTACCAGAGGCTGTTATCCAAAGCAACCTGCATAGCCTACAGTTTTTACAATTGTACAATGAACTTACAGTTTTTACAACTGTACAATGTTACAATGTTAGGTATGCGGTTTTCATTATTTCTGTCTCTCTTTTTCCTTGAATTACAGTTGCCTACCAGAGGCTGTTATTCAGAGAAAGTTGCTTAACACTGTACAGTTGTAAAAACTAAGTTACAATGGTATCCTGTTACACAACCACATATTTAAAGAGGAAACCTAGTTTAAGCACCTTGCCCAGCGGTACAACAGCAGTGCTCCAACTGGGAACTAAACCAGGAATCTTTAGACAACAGACCCTGTTCCTTACCACTATACCACATTGCTTCCCTAGTATTCTTTAAGTAAAAGAATATTTATTGAGCTGTGGGACAAATTTCCTCCTAGAAACGGCGATGAACTGAGATCAGAGAATGAGGTCGTGAATCAAAACAGTCCACGGGATATGTTATCATCACTGAAAAATGGCCCAAAGTAAGTCCACGAGACCAAACAGGGCACAACAGGGAACCAGACGATCAATATCAGATATGTAACCCTGGACCTCTTGTCCCTTCTCAAAAATAATCTTTAGTTAGAAATGAAGCCTTCAGAAGAAATGACATGAAACAAGGCTGTCAAAAACAAAGCAAAGTTTTCTCTTTTTTTTCTCTTATTACGGCCCTTGGAGAGAGCCAGAGCCCCTGACAGGAGCCGACAGCTCTCCAAATGCTAATTTGCTAAACAGGACATAGATGATGCGGAACAAGGCTTTCACCTCCTCCTGCCATAAATTATTCATACTGTTGGCTGGGGGAAGTAATGTCGTTTTCATACGCTGTCTGCGAGAACCAGTGCCACTTCACAGATAGGGGTGAACCAACACACATAAACCTACAGCACAGACTTACAATACACACAACACAGCTTACCAACCAAAACATAATCATACTTTTTTGCAAAACTGGGAATATCACAGTGGGTATGTTCTTATGTAAAATGTACAGTATAGGCATACAGGCACACAATGGAAGACTGCTGTTGTCTAATTGAAATTATTCATATGCCATTGCCACTGTTCCCAAAGGGAGCATTAAATATAAATTAATACATGCCCCTTACTCTGATCCACTTTGGAATATTCCACCACTGCCACCACAGAAGGGGCTCTTGGCTTTTATACACAGTCAACACTATTGCTGCAATATAACCCTTCAAAATAACAGGGGGCATAACTTGCAAATAAATACCATGAGAAAAATGGGGCATTGGTATTATTCAAAGAACCAGACTACTGCCTATACACATAAGAGATTAAAGGTTGGGTCACACTCAACTACAATGTACAGACAAACACATTTCCCCATAACTGAGGAGGTAAAGTTCAAGCTTTATCCATTAAAGCTTTGGATTACACAGATTACATAACATATCCATACTATAAATAATATATAATTGCTTTTCATAATGGGTGAATCTGCTTCCTGTTGATGATGTCATGGCCTAATATCCCAGGCTCACTGTTAAAAGCTCACCTTCTTGAAAGACCAATATCAAATAAATTTCTAACTCAAGTAAACAATATATTAGTGATGTATAACTTCAGAAAATGTACTGTGAGAGACTGTATGCAAGTGTTCTTGAATGGACAAACAGACAGAAACATGAAGTAAAGCTGCTTTGAAAAAAGCACTCACTTGGAAGGAGGGAGACAGAAGCAGCCCCAACAGCTGTCAGTACCAGGAAGGGGCCACTAATATAGCAATTAATTACAGTAATCACTTCATCAAATAAAAGTTAAAGGTTCAACTAATTGTGGACATTTGTGTCCACGACTTTCATAAGACAACAAAACTCCATTCAAGATGGTAGTGCAGATGTTCTGTCAGGTGCATTAAAGACAAACACCTGCAAGGCTGTGACTTTGTCAAAATAAGATATTTTAAATGCAAGGAAAAAGGGCATCCATATGGTAATAAATCATAACTTTTTTATTTTTGTATACATGTGCCATATGATTTTTTTCACAGTGTCTCATTCATTCTAGGTTGTAGAAATGACTTTGTGGACTTGGTTGGTGGTACACATTTGGTCTTACAACCTTTAAGGGCGTTTGTCTTTACTCCTTGGTAAACTTTTGCTACATTTTTGGTAAAAAGGATCTATTTGCATGCTTGAAGCAGTGGTGGGAAAATACTGCTCCAGCGTGTCTCATTTTTCAGAGCTGATGTAGGGGTGAGGTTAATGGAGATTTCAACGCCTCATTCATGGCAAAGCCCTCAGAATAATGACAGAACCAGCCATGGAGAGAGCACCGCCACGTGACAACGCCATAAACCATCTTCTCCAGGGACAACTTGGTAATTGAACAGCTCATTAAAGTAAAAACTACTTAAATTATTAATTGGCCATGTCAGAGTTGTCCTTTCGAAGTCAAATTTAATTTCCTTTCTGAACAGCCATGGCATTTTAAGACTGGCCTTATCTGGTCTCCAATTCCGCCCTGAGGAGAAGTTTAAAATCACACACCTGACGTGCCAAGCATGTTCCATCTGGTATCTATCTCCCTCTCTTTCTCCTCTTCATTTCTCTGTCCAAACACAGATCTGAAGATGCTGGATTTTACTATTAAAGTTGAGAAACAAAGTCCATAATCAAACAGTTTCCTTCGAGAGGAAAATAATTTGGCTTGAGAGGCTGCTAAAACATTTGACACACTTTACACAAACAGCAGCCTACTGCATCCACAGATGCCAGCTGTAATTCATATGTAGCTCTAGTCTGAATTTAGGACACTGAGGTAGCTTTGCCATATCAAATATAATGACTAACGATGTCTGTTTTTTCCAATATTATGATTCAGTTAGAATTACACAAGGGAACAAACAGTTGTGCATATTCATGACCAACCAATCAGCAATAAGCATCTCCTGATATTGCTAACTGTCAACCAACAGATAGCTAAGTCATCTCACACTCACACACACACACACACACACACACACACACACACACACACACACACACACACACACACACACACACACACACTCCAGAATTCCAAAATGTTTTCAGCCAGATCGCAAACAACTGTCAGAGGAGTAGGAAATGCTACAGGACAAAGCAGGTCAAAACAACAAATTCTCATCAGCTTGTCATAAGACTGAATGAGATCTGACAGCATAAGTCAGCATTGTCAGAAATCTCAGAAATTTAGGGTTATCCCAGCAAATGGCTCTGAAAAAAGATTACACACCAATCAAATGAGGATTAACACACCTGCTGATGGCTTTACATTCCAAATGAATCAAGTCAATGATTGCAAGTTTCAGACACTGTTCAGTTTGTGATATTATCAATGAAATACTTTGAAAACAGACGTTGCACCCCTTCCAACTAAGATGGTTCACAGGACTAGAGGTAACTGCCTTCAGTTTGTGTCCATAGAATATGAAAAGTGGAGTGGAAATGAAACCAACAACCTTCAGATGTAAAGGCAATGATACTGGACCACTGAACCAGGCACTGAACAGATGTGATGAAGGGAAGGATTTCCCTGCCAGGAAAAAACTCCCAAATGGATTTGCGTGGAGACAAACCTCCCTTAACTGCACTGTATCATCAGAACTTAACTGCTGGCATTCCACTCACTATCATTTCCTCAGTATTTCTGGTGTATGGCTCTACAATCTGTTCCATCAATCACAGCAGTCATCTGTGATCACCTTATTACGGCCATGTAAGACATAGACCAATCCACTCCATGTGCAGGCGGATCCATAAGGCTCACACATTGCCAGTTGGAGTCCAGGCTGTTATTAGCCGACAATGACCACAAGCCCACAGCGGTGATATAATTGGCCTTATCTCACTAGGGTAAGGTGGGTGTGGCTTGCAGGAAAAACAGCTACTGCCATCGCAGTACTTTGTTTGGGAGCACACTTGCCTTGATTCAGCACTTTTGAGTCAAAGGGGTGGACCATTCATGAAAAAGCTGGAGTGAGGTCCTGAGTGGGTCTTTCAGCAAGATGTTCACTTTGAGCACAGGCTGACCTCTATGGCTCACGCTACAAACTGTACCAATGGCTGCGTCATTTACTGCCAATGACCAGGAGTCCACAGCAACAAAACAAACTGGCTTCAAAGGAGAAGGTATTTGGTGAATAAATTTCTATTGCTGTTACGTAATGTGAATGACATGAATGGAGTGACTATTAACTGATCCTATTCATCACTGCATAAATTTTAAAGCAAAAACCATTTTCATCAGCAATATAAAAATGGTTAAGAAAATGCTTTCATCTGGGTGTCCTTCACATCATCTAGAAATAAAACAACAAATATGCATTCACAAAAGGTATTCAGAAAGCTACTTCTATAACTTCTTAGGATATGCCTTTTTAAAATATGCATTTTGATATTTTTAGTGAATCAGTTACATATAACATAGGCTACCATTTATAAAATGCAGCCATGTCCTTCAAGCTTTGTTACTGCTCTAATACTCAGAGCCAAAGAAACGGCATTAAATGGTTACCATGATGGCTAGAAAACTACCCAGGGGTATCCAACTCAAGAGACAATACTCATCTGTAAATATTTCAAAATTCATATGCTGTCAAGCACCAGAGCCCAGCTCAAGCCCATTTGACTGACATTTACATTAGAATTAGACCCATGGTGGCTGAGAGAACGTCTAAAAAACCTCACACTTCACCTCCTCCAGAAATTGATCGATTCCATGCAAAAGTCAATATGGCTTCCAACGCCACTCATACGCTCAGAGCCCAGACAGTAACTCGATAACATCAACGCGCATTCCGCCTTATCTGATTCACACTCGGCCTATGGCATATGCAATTTCCATTACTCTGCATTTCAAGCTTGCCGACATGCTGATTTTGTCGGGCACCTGAGAGAGCCGGCACATACTGTACAGACCCATGTTCACGGTCTGGCTCCATTATCATTTCATCTAAAAATACCATCCCATTTATGACATATCCTCATAGAAATAAACACACCTATGTAATTCACCAGTAAAACTACAAAATATAAAATATGCACCCAAAATATTTAATATGTAAACAAAGGAGGAGGTTAATAAAAATTTCAGTTCTCCTAAAATCTGCTACATTTTTTTTTAAATGTATAAGATGTTTGGTTGTTTTTCTACCAAAATGCTGTTTGGTGAAACTGCCGTATTGGTTGTTAGAAAGAGCGAAGCATCAGCCTGAATGGTGAGCTGCAGACATTTTCCTGCCCCCGTGAGCGCTGCCGCCAGCCAGCTAGGCGTACATCCGGGGGAGAGCTCGGATTCCTGCCGGCCGCCGACAGCGGGCCTGGGGAGCCGCGCAGCAGCGCAGGGAAGGTCACGCCGAGCACAGAGCAGTGTGGGAGGGCTGGGACGCTTTAATCCTCCTCTGGCCCGGGAGTCATTAGGCGGCGGCACTCGGGAGCCATGACCGAGTGCACATCGGTGGCAAGGTAATCCCCGTACTGGGGACAGCTCCCAACAGTCCGCCTCGAGGACCTGGATAAAAGAGGAGATCTGACGAGGCTGGTGGCTCCGACTGTGATGAGCGAGCTCTTCTAAGCGAGGTCCTGAGTAAAAAGAGTAATAATCCAATCTTAATGGTTTCCCTCAGCCTGAGACACACCCGTGACCTGTGGGGTGAGTTAGGGAGGAAGGTCAGGCAGAGTGGCAGGCCTGTATCTCAGGGCGGCTCATTGTCCGCTGACCCAGGTTTGCTGCAGAATGGCCTTAAACGCCATCCTCCACTTGCATTAAGTACTCCAGCGCTTCTGCAGGTCATTTAATTAAAATCAGATGAGCTGAGACAGCCAGGAGAAGGAACGTGGATACATCATTCAGACACAGAGGAATGGACTCTGCTTAGATATGCAATCGAGGCAGAAGACAGATCTTAAGTCTATCCAGGTCCACCGTTCTCAGCCCAGTGTGCACAGACTCCTTAAGTAAATGTCTTCTTGCACTATTACCATCTCATTAAAGTGTCTTAACGAGGGGGTGTGCAAAAATATCGTTTTTTCGATCCATTATTTTTTTAAATTTATCCGATTCGATATCGATCTGTAAAATTTATGGATCGATCTTTTAGGCGAATATGCATTTTTTTCCCAGTTTTCTAGGTTCATTTCTGCAATGATTAAACACAGCCAGAGAATTAAATAAACAAGCTCTGACATAGCCTAACTGCCGTATTAAAGGCAATTACTAGCCCCCCCCCATTAGATGCCGCTCTCTTATTTAACGACCTGCGAACGCATAGAGGAAAACCTGTTACATCAATTTTTTTTTACTGTGATGAGACCTCCCAGTGTTCACCATGGCTAACCCTACGGTCACACGGACAACACAGGAGAGAGACGAAGCAACCGGCTGCCATTCATTTTCAATTAGATAATATTGGGGATAATGTTACAAATACAAGTGATGGCAACAATAAATCTTGGTTTTCTGATTTGTTGCTTTGTTACATTCCTCTTCTTGGCACGCCATTGTTTGCATTCTGTATTTATTTTAAGCGATAAAAACCGTTGGGCCTTAATGACAGAATCACTGCTGCCTTACAATGTAACCTGTATTGGAGAGCATGGCCACGAACTAGAGCGAGTGACAACCGATCACAATTTACCTTTCCTGCCACTGACAGTCAAAGTGGTTATCTTATTTTCACACATCATTTGTCGTTTGAAATTCTGCACATAAAACCCAAGTCCGGAGCTACGGTTAGAGGAATCATAAAACGAACAGCTTGGAAAACAACAAAACAGAACAAAAAAGCAGAGTGCCTAATGCATAGTATTTTGGTTTGCAGTCTTAGTCCTTTTCTTCAAATTGACTGCGATGCAAGCAAAATGATGTGCTTCTATATAATAAGAACTCATTATGGGGAGTAAGCTGGAATCCTCCTAACAAGAGCGCATGAACTTTCTTTCCTTTCCTTTCCGTCTTTTGCCCGGTGCTCCCATTGCCCTGAATGTCCAGGTCTTTGCCTGCTTACTGACATTAAAAAAGAAAAAAGGGACCTGACATGTTCTATAAAGAACCCGATTAATGTCAGCAAGAGTGCCCCATGAGTATGATCAACACAAGACAGGCAGGGCATGGCATATTTCAAAGTTTTGTGGCACAGCTAACTACACTTCACACTGGATACTGGGAAAAAAAAAAAAAAAACATGCATTACCTTCATTTTTATTTTATGCTCATTTCAAGGCAGGTTTAATATTCAAGATAAGGTCCCACATTTTACAATTCAGACAATCCAGATGCACAGAAAGACTGTGCTGGTGTGACTGGAACCATTACGATTGGTTGGCGATGATGGTTTTACAGTGGTTGTATCAAAATTAAGGACGCACAGCATTACTCATGTGTTGTCAGCCAGTACACGATGTGGATGGCCGCTGGCCCCTAACCAAGGATAAGATAACGATGCCCCTTCCCACAGTTCCCGCAGCAACATTCAACTTTATTGAGAGTTTATTGCGTTCAGCAGTGAGAGTCAGACAGCTATAACCATCACTCAGATATAGAAAATGAAAACTTTAATAACTCAAAAAGGAGCTAAAGCGAGTAATGAAATGAGTTACTGCTATCAAAACAGTACCTTTTTAAAAAAATAAATAAATAAAAAGGAAAGTTCGGCACACCCCCAGTATAATAAAAAATGAATTTGAGCTTTGTGCAGCATTAATCATGGTCAATGCTAGGCAGGAAATTAAATAAGGAGACAGAGAAAAAAGGCCTTCTGACCCCGGGATATTGAGAGACACAGCACTTGCCTGCCGTATTTCATCAATTTATCATTGACGTAGAGGTAATAGAGCTTCAGAGCACCGCTAACGATCAACGACAGTTTCCCTCCCAAATAGATGAAAGGTATAGCATTAAGAGGGGGACTATGAAAGGTGAGTGTGCAGCTAATGAGTAATTACAAGGTTCTATAGAAGGACAGGCCCAGAGCCAAAAGGCCACAAGTAATTTGAGGAATCTGACATGGAGATGACACTAATTGCAGCCGTCAGAGCAGCATTGATTTTCATTTGAAATAAAACAGATCCTCGGCTCTGACGGGCAGCATTGACATGCTCTGCCTGCCGCAGCATGGCTACACCAAGGAGTCCTACACGCTCACAAAACCTCCCAAATTGGCTGCACTCTCACGCCAGCAACATTTGTCCTGTGGCTGTTATTGCACTCGACAGGCTGTGTTGCCGCAGAGCTGGGTGACACTGCTTATGGGCTCTGAATCTAAATCAACAAGGTGACGAATTAGGAATTTTTGGATCAGGTGCAAGTATTGCATGTGTCCATTTTTACCTCCTTTTCAATCAATTCAGTAGATTCAGAAGCCCAACAAAACAATGTCAGATCAGAACTGAAGTGAAAGCAATCTTCATGTGCATATTCTGCAGGCATATATTGTTAGTATCGAGTTCAAGACTCTCAAGGCTTGACAAATGGTAAAGTCCACCTCATCTGCCCTCCTGCTACTGCTCAGGGGACAGGAACTGAAACCAGCTATTGACCACATTGACTCTGCTAGCTCAAGGAACACAAGCTGAATATGTGAGGTACTTAGCCAGGGACTGTGGCCAACTTTCAGGAACACAGTATTTAAACCAGCTTCAGAATCTCAAAGAGGCTCCTTCGGATATTTCATTATTCCCACCAGGACGCTGTTACACTGAGATCATTCAACTGCGACATGTTATCACAGTAGTTATCAAAGCTATTTCATCTCTGACTCATGATCGCAAAATAAAATTACTGTATAGATTTGTCCATTATTTCATTGTGCATAAAAAATGTCTACCTTCACATCTGTGTTTGTCTGCTTTGTCTACTCACAGTTTATGCACAGAGATTATAGACTACATCTGAGTCAGGCAGTCAAACAGAAAAAAAAACATTTCTGACTGAGAGAAGATATCTGTTGTTGTGGAGGGGTGGTGGGTCAGACGCCATATCGCAGATTTGAATTTTTCATTAGCCAACAAAGGAGTGGTGGTCACAAGCTTGGTTCTTACAGTGTGAAATGAATGCAGCTGTCCAGGAAAGTGAATGCATTACACCCACCCTTGGTCTTTGGCGTAAAGATGGATAACGAGGTGAAAGGTCATAGCAACACGTGAGACTATGTCCCAGGAAGACTTATTGAGGAGTGTGTCCACATCACTGAACCTGTTTGAGAGGAGTGCCAGAACATATAATTGCCATCGACCTGCAAGTGAGCACACTCTGAAGTCAAGTTCACCCTGTCAAAAGAATCAACAGGAACACATTAGAAGGCTTGTCAGAGAGGATGTTAAGTCTGAGCCGCACAGCAGGCCTCAAATTAGCCTAGCGGCTTGAATGCAGCCAGGTGCTTGGATGTACTGTTCTATTGGGAGCAGCCAGCAAGCTGCTGACGCTTAAACAGCGCATTACAGTGAGACAGGCTAAATGGCCTACACTTACCAATGAAGTCATTATCATGAAACCAGACAACACACAGCTCCTCAGAGATGAATTTATACACATACTTTGGAGAGGAGTTGTTACAATCTAAATGCTACAGTGCTTTGCCATTTTTTTCACGGATGCAACTGACAAACACATGACGTAATCAGTGAAAGCATTCAGGACTAACTTAAATGTTTGATTTAAAACTGAGGACACAGCACCGCAGCGGCTAAACAAGCAGTGGCTCCCTTGAAGAAAAAAAAAGAAGCAAAAGTCAGTAATGAACAGCAAGTAATACAAACCCCAGACATATTACTGTATGCTCCAAAAATAATTTTATTTCAAGAAACAGAATTCAAAACAATGTAGCCAAGAAGTATCAATACCCAGTATAACTGACTCCATTTTAACATGTTATCGGTTGTGTAGTTCTCTGATTCATCTTGATAATGCAGATGTTTAATGGGAAGGGTGATGGTATAATATCCCAGTGACTTTATTTAGCTAACAACTGACAGGCCAGTGACCAGAAACTAGCAGTGCTGGGAAAACACACACAACTACCACAAATCGAATTATGCTGACTATTGAATCACTATGAAACTATAGTGAACATTACTGTATCTGGCAAAATTTCAATTCTTAAATGCATTTCATACTTACATTGTTTTACTTTTATTTGTCCATATAGCTGGCCTGCAAGTTTGTAGGTGATAAGAGCTAGCATGGAATCTAATAATGAAATATTGATGAGCAGGTGAGTAGATCACAATAGTAAACATCTGATACAGATCTACTAGCCACAAGAGGTGCATATTAAAGTTGATGAATCACAACAGTAAATGGTTAATCCGGATCTGACATCTGTTTGTCACGTGAAACAGGAACCTGTATCAGGTTCCATTGTTGCATGATTTTTGTATTTTCACCTCATACTAAGGGCTGTGCACAATTGCTGTGTGCAGTACTGGGTACTGCAGCAAAACTGGCCATTTGGATGCTGAATTTTGAGTGGCTACTTCAAAATTCAAGGCAACCATGGCATTGGCCATTTGTATGTGGTACAATTCCTGACCTGCACCGACCAGTTTCAAACCCAGGTCATAGCTCACTAAAAGGAATGCCTTGCTGAATGAGCCACTCAGAACCCTTCCAGGTTCCTTTTCATGGTATTGTGGTGGATTACACAGTACCAGCATTTTATTAAAAGAAACAATTATTCATGATTGCCATTAAATTATACATAACTTAAAGTCTGATTTCTTGAAGTAACCATTAAGCTGTCAAGCAGATACATCTCTTGTGCATTGTATCAATTTTCAAGATTAAATGCCACAGCTAAATTAATTTCAGGGCTACAACTATTTGATTGGTTCTAGCTACACAAAATCATTAAGCTTGGATAATGAGAGGGAAAAAAACGTCAAAATAATCAATGCGATTCCAAGGCTGTCATAATTTTATGCCAAAAATGTCCCAAAGGACAAAGGAGGACCTCCTAGTCCTAAAGAGGATGTGCATTTCAGACAATTTCACCATCCAAAGGTAGTAATGTAGCATGCCAAGTAGCTAGTAAGATAGCTTTACATCTCTATCCCAGCAAGATTAAACAACCATGGGAATGTCTGATTGGCAGTCACAGATCAACTGAAATTACTGAGTGGTATGAACTGATCATCAGGAGAAACTGTTTTATTACAAGTCTGGGATTGTTGCAGTTTAAAATTTAACTGAACAGCTTTCACACTTTTTAAGCAGCTAGTCACCTGTTCTTGAATTCTTTTTTATTGTGTTTATACTTTACATATTATTTTAACTGCACTACTTTTATGGTAGTCATTTTGAAGCTATTCATTCCTAATCTACTTTCTAATCTTCTGATTTACAGTGAAGGTCTACATGCAACTCCTACATCTACTGCCTTTTTAACTTAGGGCACATTGGCTGCTGTATCACTTGGCTTGGTCTCACAAAAAGTAAATTCCCTCGTGTTTGTCCTCCGGAGGATCCACGCTCCCTGGTGCTTCTCCAGATTCTCAGGGATTTTGCATACAAACAGGAAAGGGGAAAAAAAACCTTGTCTCACCCTCAACATCTTCTGCCATACAAGGACCCAGAGAGGTTAGTCTGGATAACATTTACAATCTGTAATAATAAAACAGGGATCCTGCCACCTTAATCACCCCTGAACTCTGCTTAGCCCAACCTCACTGCAGTTATTACCAAGGTAATTTAAGCCACCGCCGAGAATCCTTAGATTTCATTTAGGCATTTCAGGGATGATGCTGAGCAGTGACAATGGCCATCCATCTTTCTAAACAGTCCTAATCTTAACGGAGGATCCAAACCTCCGATTGTGCCTTTGATGGATAGCTCTCCAGTTTTTTCCTGGTGCGGTGCCTAAAGACATTTTATTATCACAGTGAGAAAAACCACATAGCCAAGAGGGGGCTACGGGCACATTCCCTGTCCAAAACAGTTTCGTCATCAGCAAGCCAGTTCGCTACACTTACAAAAGAGAAAAGGCAAATTCTTGATTCAAAGTCTACACTTAGCTGTATGTGATAGTCTTCCAGCAGAGCTACATGGTATCTGAAAACCTGAGGGATATGCTCTCTACAATGAGACAGGCCTTCAGTGAACTCCTGTTCATTACTAAACTGAGCTTTCTGGTGCATCATGGTTAACAAGCAAAGAGCAAAAAAATGTGCTGTATTACTGTTAAAATGTGAAACTTAGTCTTGGCCTCCAGCATAGGGAAAGACCAAGATTCTCATTGAATCACTGCAGCATAACAGTAAAACATGTTCCTTGTGATCACAAATATTGCGAACTGTCATTATGCAGCACTCGCCCTGTTCAAGCCATGTCCAGACCAGATGTCTCAAGTCTGAAACAGAAATGATTCATCCTGACCCAGAGAGAACAGTCCCATACCGTTGACAATCAGAATAAATGACTGATTGTGTCACCCCTTTTAAATAGTGAGTGAACAATTGTCTTCGGGAGGATCTTGTAACCCAGGCACAAAAGTGATACCAGATGCCAGTTCCTTATGTGGGTGACAAAGGTGCCCCTTCTTTGGCAGTTGCAGCTGAGGGGGAGCTGTCCACTCTCTAGGCTGTCAGTGATCACAGTGAAAAAGTCCTCCCCAAAGTGTTGCCAAAAGAATGCTTTGCCAAAACTTTGCTGTGAACCCATCTATGCCTGGTGACTTCCTGTTCAGCTGTCAGCTCTTCAAAGGGTAGGGGCCCATAAAGGGTCTGATGTTCACTCAGAGGCATCTTAGGTAGGCCCTGGTGGAGCTTTTTAGTCTTCACCATACCTCTCATCACTGTGGAGGTCAGGGGAGAAGGAGACTGCAGCTTTCTGAACCTCTATCTGTTCTATCACCTCTCTCCCACATAGCAGTTTCAACAATCGAAGGCTCCTGTTTTCAGCACTAGGCTGTAGGAACATAAAGGTTTTTCATCTGTGTAAACCTAGCTTTAATCAGCTCCCTCTTACATCACTCCTCATGTAGATCAGAGAGAAATTGTCTTTCTTCCTCTCTAGGTGGTACAGTTTTTGGGCATCACCTGCCCCCAGCCCTCTAAAGTCCTTTCTATTTAAGGAAGCTCTCTTTCAATTTGTGCCACCTCTCCCTTCTCTCTTTACTTTTCTACTGTTAGTTGTGTAATGTTGGTAGAAAACCTTCATTTGAATTCCTATATCGGAGAGAGCTACATCTAGAGCGCTCCCTCATGCAACCCTCCCAAAAGGTGATGACAGCCCAAGGAAAGGAAAGATCACTTAGCAGATCAGAGCTGAAATGCCACTAAGAAGTGATAATGAAACAGAAAAAGTGCAGTCACAATGGTCAAGTAGAGCTTTTGGAAAATCCACATTAAATCTGTCAAGCCTAGTGGGAGTTTTACTTTTACCCCAGAGTAAGTTATTCCCAACTAATAAAAAACAAGCAAGCACTACCCACTACAAGAACCCAAATCTAAGGCAATCCATTCACCTTAAGAATCCCTTATCCAAGGTAACTTGGATAAAGTAACAAATTTCACATTATCTAACATATTATCTACAAATACAGCTGAATGTTTCCTGGAGCAATTCAGATGGATGCTGCAGTAATGTTCCACAGTAAGAGCACATTCTAGACATAGTTCAGTAATGTTGAAACGGGTCACTACAGATTTTAGCATGTCCCTTGACTATGGGTGGAGCTCTTCATGATTTCTGTCTGCTACATGGTCATGGGTACAGTTAAAATCCTACAAGAAGTATGATAGTGCTGACAGGGAGGCAGCAACTACAATCTGTTAGAAGCAGACAACCTCCACTCCAGCATTAGTAGCATATATGTTAAAGGGGAAGACACCTCTAACAATGTCCACTGTCATAAATATCTGCCCCCCCACACCCCCATCACCACCAATCTCTCCAAAACAGACGGTCTTGCCCCTACACCTATGGGAAAATAGATCTGCTACTCTAGAATTACGATTAGACTCATGACCCATGACAAAAAGACCAATGTTCACAATTGTGTGCAGTGGATCTCTTTCCTGTGTCTCTGTGCCTGTTAATGTTAAAAGAAGTGATCTGCTGCTGCTTAAGAGGTGTAAAGATGACCGTTAGGGCTTTAGTAATAAAACATAGGGGAAATGTAAAAAGCCTGTTGGCCATGTATGTTGCTATGTCCTGCGCCTTCACTTCTACAAGATATCCTTAAGCCTGCTAACAAGCTCTTTGATTCAACTGTATGAAGCTCAGCTATGTCGGCTTGCTTAGTGTTGTAGTGCATGATAGTAGGAAAAGTTTAAGATCTTGAAAAAAAGTGTCAATGCCAAGGTTTCTGTCTCCCTTTGCTCCATCAAGAAAACAGTTTAATTGTTTTACAGTGAAAAGTTCACCATGCTTTCGAAAGAAGAATGTACATTCATTCTTCCAGCAAAGAATCAAAATGAACTGAAATGAACTGAATGAGAGACTGTGAAAAGGTGTGTGAGGAAAAAAAAGAAAGCACAAAAAAGCAAGCAGAACACAAAAAAGGGAAAACAAGATCAACTGCTTAGAATTCAAGGTTAAATAAATTGTGTCAATACTGGATTTAAGGGAGCTTAAGCTTTGATTTTTACAAAAGTTAGCTAATCTAAGTAGGATCACATAAATAGGGGAAAAAATAAAATAACATAAACAAGACCCACAGTCAACTGTTTAGACTTAAGATTAAACAGTTCAGCAGGAAATGTCCTGAATTGTGCCTGATGGGGAAGCTATTAAAATCCTATTGCATTCTGCAAGAGGTGACTAAAAAGGCAAGAGAAGGTGTTTCCTCAAATAAGCAGAGAGTTTACTGACAATGTTGCTGTAAAGATGGACTACACCAGATTGTAAGGAGACAGCTTGCATTCTATAAAGAGTTTAGAGACTGCCGTAGCACCAGAAATCTCTTTCGATCTGAGCCGGGAAAATAAACCTGTCATAACCCATTTATCAATTTTGCAGAAGTAGCCAACCACTTTGAGGTAGGACTCTGAGGTCATCCATAAACAAATACGCCAGATGTCTTACACATAATCAATTTTATATTAGTGTTTTGTTGTTTCTGATGGACTTTGACAAAGCAAGCTACTGTGTTTTACTAACAACAAAAAAACAACCATTACAAAATGGTCCAATTAGAAACAGCCCATTTGAACGGAAGGTATAGTATTGTTGCAATACATCGAAGGATTTTTTAAAATAAAAGTGTTTACTGACACTGTGTGGTGCAGCACAGTCATTAAGGAATTACGGCAAGCATCAATGCCTTACGAATTAATAAATAAACACTTTGGCGTGGAAATAAACAAGCGTGCTAATCCGTCAGCCATCATCACAAACCTCCTGTCATCCCACACAGTAGGACAGATCTCCTCAGCTGTAATTAACTTATTTTAGGACTGTTTGACAAGAAATAAATATATAAAACATTAAATTTAAATTTACAGGGAGTTGCCATGGAGACATGGAGCATCTGCTGGCATCCCTGGATGGGACTGGAGAGTTTATCAGGCACTTTTCTTGTGTTCTTGTGTGGGTTCAGCACACACTGAGTCTCTCTCTCTCTCTCTCTCTGTCGTTAGCATGACAGGGTGTTGCTGTGACACTTTATTTTATTTATTTATTTATTTTTTATTAAAACATTACAATGCATGCAAATTTTACAGAGTGGGAAGGACTTTGTGAAATCATGAAAGACAGAGCACCTCCTGGTTTGTCAGATGCAGCTATCCTTGTCACAGCTACAAGGGAAAACCCCACGTCTGAGTCAATACACTTAATCACAACGTGCCAGCATCCTTGTCAAGATGGCTGCAGAATACATAAAAAAAACGTAACAACATCAACAAAAATTGATATTTGACTCAACAAGCAGATGTACAGTACAGTCAGGTGTAACAGGCTCTGTGCAATCCCTGCATTATCACCCTCATCTGTTTTCTTCTCTCCTTGTTTATCACAGCATCATTGCATGGTTAAGTGCCTCTCCCATCAATCATCTTTATGGTCTGCAGGGAGATTCATTACACCTGAAGACAGTCGGAGATGAGATTCATGATTTTCAAATTAATGACTGAAAAAAAACAGGACTACAGGATGCTGCTACATGCAGTACATGGCTCCAAACATCTAATATTCATTCAACCCTGGTTAACTGTGTCTCTCAGACACTGCTGAAAGATTTCACTACAAACCTGAGACAGTGAATTACAATGCCATTGGCTGCAAAAGCAGGGATGTAGGTAGGTCCTCTGTGTCTAAATACACATGATGCAGTCAAAGCCTGAGAATCTTCTCTTAGGCACATCCCATTTAAACATTCTGATATTCTTTATACTTGCAGGCAAAGGCCTTATTCAGACTCAATATACTGACAAAAGGCACCACAAAGGCCAGAGTTCTTCCTGGCAATATTTTTTATTCTTACAAGTATCAGATTGCTCAATGCCCTTCAACAATCAGTTTTCAAAAATTTGAACAATTTGGGCCTTCTAAAAGCATACTAAATTCTGTTATACATTAGTTATCGGGAATTCCAGTATCAACACAAAAATAAAATAATGGGGACACTCTCCCAGATTCAGAAAACTAAATTGTGCTAACTACCCTTATTAACTACCAAAGACATAACAGAAATTGCATCTTTTACATGTAATGCACATTCATTAACAAATGTAAATTGAACTTACATTAATGAATATATGCATTTTAACCCAGACCTAGTGCTGTAATGGCCACTGTCTTAATCCAACTCTTAATGTCACTGGCATTCACCCCGGAAGTCTTAATCTTTTCTGCTTAATTTGAAATGGTTGACTACGTTGGCTGTGCTAACTCACAGACTTCACTCGAATTCATATTTAATTCACGTATTTTTTAAATTGATTTTTAAGTATCTGACAAGTTGTGACAGCAGAATGACACTTCGCTGACATTATGCTAAATAAATCTGCAGGTGAATGTGGGCGTTTTACAATAATCTAGTGCATCCCTGCTCTTTAAGAAATGTACATAAACCCATACTGGTGTGTGAGAAATACTGCAACATTTTTGCTAAACTAACACAATGTGTGTGGTGTTACATCAGGGTTAGCAGAAAGTTAGTTAGCTTCCTACATTTACAGGCAAATTTAAGGCCAATGAAGACATAGCATGCAGAGTTAACACTCTAAAGCCACTTCAACGAGATCAGGGAAAGGTTTTGTTTTGCTGATTTGGCAGGCAAACAGCAGTTTTCAGATAATGTCCTTAATCATAAAGAAAAATATCAAAAGAGATTGATTTCCACCTTGCTGCTGAAAGATAGCTTCCCAGTATCACAGAGCAGTAGAGAAAAACAAATACTTTGGCATGGATTCAGTGTCGATTTTGCTGAATGGGAGGCATCCTTGTGGTGTGGACTGGAACAGCACAGCACCACAGCAACGTTGCCACAAATACAACAGACCCATGGTAAACAAGAGAAAACAAGACTTGTGACTGTGTGTTGTTAGCTAGTAAGTATGGTTTTGATTAGCTCACTTCATAGAATGTGCTTATTTGTACAGCACAGCTGGACAATGCTACTCTCTAGAAAATGCAGCAGTAGTATCTTTTCAAATATACATTCCTAACTTAATTATTTCGTTATGACACTCAGTACTTTCACTTTGAGTTTGCTATGAGCATGTCACAGTTGGGGCAACACTGCTGATGCTGATGTTTGTTTTGTAGGCAGGCACATATGCTCCGTCTTCTCTGGATTTCTTTATCTAATCGGTACTTGCTTACTTTAAGCTCAGTTCTGTAAAGGAGGAAGAGGGACTCTTCCTTAAGTAGCAAATTGAAACGTCTCAATACACAAGTGAGAGAGGGAAAGCAACCAAAGCATTAGTGCCCATATGCGTTCTGAAATAAAGATGAGTAGTACAGGGAATTTGGAGTTTAAAGTAAGATTAAATGAGGCTTTATTCCACAAGGAAGTAAAAACACACTTTGGTCTTGCCCGAATCATTTCCCCCTTTACTGCTCACTTCATTAGAAGGACGGACCCATCCTCTGTGCTCTTCTGCAGTGATAAAAGCCTACGAAAACAGCCACCATTACTAAAGCACTATTCTAAGAGACTCTGCCCCAAGGCTTGCTTATGGACATAATGGTCTCCTTCATTTCACTTTTGAGATGGGATCCTTCTCTTCGAAACAGAACACCCGTGATTGAGACCTGACTATGAACAGACCCTGGACTGTTCAACAGAATAGACAGTTGTGGTTGTTGTGATCCCCAGCTCTGTCAGAAAGGACCTCTTTTGTTGTGGGCCATACTGCATGTTTCCTTGAGAATGTGAAGTAAATCAGACAGGGCAGCATTTTATGGGTGCCATTATTTGGCTCATAAAGAACTTGGGTGGCAAAGACATGAGCCAGTTTTGATGGCTCAGGGTTTGCAAGCTAAACGAGGAGATCAAACCTTCTTGCTCACTCTGGCAAATCAGGCCAAGCAAAAAATTCATTAGCTAAGAGGAAGAGATACTGAATTCTTAATTTCATATTTAGAACTTCTGTAAGCAAAGAATGAATGACAACACCAATGCAGTATTACAGATAAATTCTGTTTATTAAGCTCAGCAGAAACTCATATGATGTCACAAGTCACAGGCCTACATTACTCTATTAATGTGTCCCTGAACATGATGAATAACTCTTTATCTACTTGAAAAGAGGAGGGGGGCGGGGGAGTTACAATTATAACAAGCGCATCTGAAAACTATGATACCATTAGCTCGTACCTACTATGGAGTAAGCCATCACCAACTCCATCCACTGTCTCGGTCCCAGTGAAATGATACCATGTGAAGTAGAGGGCCGGGAATTTGTTTGCTGCTCTGAAAGGAATTGCCTAAAAGGAGACATGTGAGCCAGGACCTTTTCTGAATTCTATTGTATGGCAGGGTAGTAGAAAAGTGGGCAATGACACTCACTTCATAACTGAGCTACATATGAGGATGTGCAGCTGCGACTTGACTCTCCCCAAGTGACACTTCAGGCACGCAGTCCTGAATGTAGGACTGTCATACATCTGAAGGTATGACACACTAAGTCTCTCTGGGTCACAATCCCATTAATAAGACAACATCCAACAAAGCATGTTTCCATGATACTACAACACAAATATCTTTTTAAAAGGAGGCTCAAAATTTTTGTGTTGTCACATCCCAATCTTCCCTATCCTCCTTCTTCTAAAAACATTTCACTGTTTAACTCCTTTATGTTATCTCTAAAGGCTTATCATGTGTCCATAAACAAAAATGCTTTTCACTGAATATGAAACCTCACCAGATTACACTAAAATGTAGATGACTGCATGCCACTCTCCACTGGCTTCAATGTTAGACAACCTCTTAACATCAACATAAGACCACCTACTATAACTTGCAAAGAGGTCAATAGCTTTTATTTGTGTACTACGCTATGCTATATATTAAAAAATAATAATGACACTGTGGTAAATGTAACAATGTGCTTATTGAATAACTGGGCTGAATCATTTAACTGTCATGTAGTACTGCAACATTTGTATGGCAATCATCCAAACACAATATTCTACTTAATTGTTTTCTTTATTCAAGTGTAAAATGCATAATTAGGCAAGTTTAAAATACTGTTCTTTGTTCTGTTATTTAGCTGCACCCTTGGATAACACTGAAACCCTGTTAAAATTACACCCCACTTAATATCACTAGTAATATATCAATGTTAATATAAGGCATAATTATACCAATATTTGGCAGAGGGAAAATTAAGCAAGTCAGGTTGTCAGTGTGTGTGTGTGTGTGTGTGTGTGTGTGTGTGTGTGTGTGTGTGTGTGTGTGTGTGTGTGTGTGTGTGTATTCTTAAAGACATTTACAGTATTTAGTGTTTTTGGGGTTTAACATTACACATCAGCCCTCAGAACATGCATAAGTATTACACAGATGAACATAATCTAAGTATTATTATCGGACATGCATGACTGTCCTTTTTCAACAGTGAGGTCATTTTTTTCGGGCCTTTCTTGAATACTTCATTTCTCAAGATGAAATGAAGTGTGCACAATCCACACTGGCATCAACAATGTCTCTCTCCCCCCCAACGGAGCGTTGCAGCAGAACCACATCACACCCCGACCACCAGAGACTAAGCCTGCAACACAAATACCTCACCCAGGCAGTAATAGCTCCCTTCCCTCCCTCCCACTCCCCTTCTTTGAAATTCTGGCTGCGCGAGTACTGTCTTCCTTTCTTTGTAACGAAATGAGCGCAATCACCGTTGTAAAGAATCAGCTGCAGTATCGGTCTTAGATGGCACATTTCAGACAGAGGAAAGCTGCAGAGAAGCACAATGGAAGTCAAATGCCTTTTGTGCCCCCGGCGGCGGAGAGCTGCTTCTATCAGCTCAGCTATCTTCGTCCCCACATCCGAGAACACTGGGAGTCATTACAGAACCAAGGGAAGCCTAATGGACTGACTGACAGATATGAACTCTGAAGGACCTCAGAGGGAGGAAAAAGGAGGAAAAAAAGCAGGGTGGCAGCATGACAGGCCATGTCTGCTGCAGATGTTGAAGAACAGGAAACAACTAAGTTTTTGTTTGTGCTAAACAGTGTGTTAATTTTATGTTATGTTTCAGTCACGGTATGAGCACCTTCTGTTTTCACCCTGTACTTCAATGAAATTTGTTAATTTACAGAGCCAACATTAAACATTGTGTCAGACCTGCCAAAAATATCCCTCCCATAAGGAAGCTACCAGTAAATCACCAGCCCAGTAAACCAAAATAGCAGAAAACAGAAAGGCCCAAGAAAACATTTTACAAAGGTAGACCTCATGTAATTAAAATTAAGATTAAAATTAAGACTGCCACAGCAGAGCAATGAGAATATGCCAGAACACAAGGACAGATAACTCTGACCCATGGGTCCAACAGGTCAGGTATTACACTGAGCTTCAATTGAGTTAACGGTGTATATTTTTAAAAAATGTTTGAAACATTGTTATAATATTTTCTCTATAAAGTCAGGATCTCCTTTGCCCTGCTGACCTAACTAAAGCTAACTGTGCAACACCAGGTAGGGAAAAAAATAGAGAAAACAACAACAACATTACTTATAAGAAAAAAAAAAACAGTGATTACCTGACGTGTTGGAAGCCCGCAGAGTTGGACCATGGGAGTAGCATGTCCATGTATTTGCAGTCACTTGAGCACTCATGGGCAGCGCCACAGCACTTCAGACCCAGCCCTCTAGTGGCGTTTAACTTATTGTTGACAATATTCATGGCCACTTTCTTTTTGTTATAATTTGTAGTACCCAGGGTACTTAAGTTACTACAAACCATTCATGGCATGACCTGCACATCGTACAACAGACTATTGTATCCTTTTCTACAAATGATCCATTTGTCAAACTGGATGTTCACTGAGGCATTTCAGTTTGACGTACCTTGCCTTAGCCATGCCCTGCCTGAGAACTGAACCTTTGAATTACAATGGCAGCTGCATTTTAGCCCTAATGGCTGAAAGGCAGAGGGGTCCTCTGTGAGTCCATGGCGCTGTGAGTGCGGGCTGGGTGCAGACTCCACCCCCTGCATCTCGGTCTGCGAGGGCCCTGGTGTTTGACAGCAGTCCATTAGCTGCTCAGTGGAGGCCTGGAGCGCCGCCGTCGCTGGCAAACGGGCCCGTGTGTCTCAGGCGTATTGCGTCTCCTACAAGTTCTGATGAAACCTCGCACACTGTCAATATGCTGGATGTGTGTTAATAGGAAAAAGGGGGGAAAAAAGTTTAACTGCAAAAGGTCAGGTTCCTCCTCATTTAAGCCTGCAAGGATCCTGAGCTGCTGCAAAATGAGACTGCTCAAGCTGGGAGTCCCAAAAAATCAATATCGGCATTATGACAGTTCTGCAAGCTCAAATGTGCTGTCAAGACTATTGCTATAGTACAAACTTCATAATAATAATAACGATAATAGAATTGAAGTTATATTTCCCCTTAGAAGTATCTAAATGTATTTTACTGTGAGGCAGGAGGGGATAACTCAGCTAGTCCACCAGCTTGGCTACCCATCTGAAAGAAGCATGGCAGACATTTTGCAACACAACGCTAAGAACATTTTGCAGTGAAGAGGCATGAATCACTGTAATTTGCTACTGAATCTGGAGTGTGATTAGATGGCTAGTTTACAATATTAGATTGTTGACAATGACACTAGTAAATCGGAATCTAACCCTAACATCTCGTAATACCTCCTGCAGTACAGTGTCCCCATCAAAACCCAGGAGGGATTTCTACATAGTCCAGAGGAAAGAGTCCCCAGTTTCTATGTGGGAGTGAAATGGCCAGTACCCAAAGAGTGTTACAGAATTCACCAAAAAAATATGTATATAAAATATATAAAAATATATATATAATCATTTCAATGGAGGGGCCTGCATCTGATCCTCCCCTGTTGGTCTTGATTTTTGAAAATGTCCATTAAACACTCAACAGTTAACAGTGTGCAGGTATTCATTTATTGTATCCTCCATTGAACACTCAGCACATGTAAAATTCACTGGATGTACGACTGCCCTGTCCAATTACTTGCAAAGCCCACCCCTGCACAGCTTAATATGGAGTGGGTACAAGGTGGCTGCTGTCTGCTGATAAACTTGGTTTTAAAGTGATGCAAAATTATTCAAACTGAACAGCATAATTTACAGATGAGATACTTTTAATGAAGTAATCACGCTTGATCAATGGGAAGTGAAGTGGGAATTTGATTGTGAAAACAAAGAGGAAACATCTGTGGCATTGCTAATGCTCTTTCATTATGTTTTACTATATTCTGGAGAATACCCTAAACTGAATAACAAATGAGAATGTTTGTCAGGCTGTACTCAAGAAAACAATTATGATTGTTGTAAGCACTCTCAGCAAAGGACATAAATGCTAACAAAAAAGCTGCAATATCCTTTGTATCACATTTTACACCAGTGCTTCCCTCACCAAGGGTCCTCAAAATACAGAGCCCATCCTGTATGAGCCCCAGGTCAAAGGTCATTTAATTCCATGACAAACATGACACATGTTTGGAGCTGAATTCACACTGCTGAAGTGTTCAATGTGATAAGGTCCCAATTCTGCAGCTAAATTTTTCATCAGTCACCCTCACAGTCACCCTCACAGCCCCCCCCCTTTCCCTCAGGGAACTGGTGACTCACTCCCAAGGCAGAACCCAGCTCTCTGACATTAGAAAAGTTTAATCAACACGAACAGGAACCAGTACTAAGCCCCTCGGGAAAGCCTTTCGGATCATGGACCAGAAGGCTTGGCGAAGGAGATTGTGTGAAATTTCTGAAAGGTGTAAGGGGAATAAAGACAAACATTAGCTAAAAAACACCATCAGAGAAAAGACTGCCAGCCCTGCATACACAAAACACGTTCTCTGCCTGGGTTCATTATGGTCATGAGGTAGGCCTAATCTGAGCTCAAAATTCTGCACCGTGGATCCACATTTCTCTCACACAGAAAACACTTGCAGTACAAAAGAAATGAATGAGGCGGCTAGGTTTTATTCATTACATTACATTACAGTCTGCAGATGCTCTTATCCGGTGTGACTTGCACAGGTTCCAGTTTTTATCGATTTATACAGCTCGATATTTACTGAGGCAATTGCGGGTTAAGTACCCTGCCCAACGGTACAAAAGCAGTGCCCAGCAGGGAACCGAACTAGCAACCTTTCAGTTATAAGCCCTGACCCTTACCATTGCTCCACAATGCAGTCCTTGCATATTGCATTAAATATTCTGTTGTTCATCAGCTATTCATCCATTGTATATAATGTCTCAGATGTATATGATTTCTCTTTCTCCCCTTTTCAAGTCATATTAAGACTCCATTTACAAAACGGCTTGGTCATTCTGTTAGAATGCTTAAAGAGTACAAAAGGAAAAAAAAACTTTATATTACTTTTTACACGGTCATGCCATGAGAAACCTCATGATACGTACATGATTCTAACTTCATTAAAATTCCTACTGTATGTACTCCAGTATTCAAATACTCACATACTGTGACATGTGGCAGCTTTGGCAAACGGAGGGTTACAAAAGCGAATACTGCAAGAAAAATTTACTCCGCTTCCAACCCCCTTCGCCCCACAATTAACACATCATGCCGAGGAGAGAGACATCAATCCCTGGGGGGACATGGTGGGTGTTGCAGGGAGTTTGAGAAACACTGGTTCATACACCAAGCAGTTGATTTAAGGTGAGGAACAGCCCTGCTGGTCCTAACTTTAACAGGACCATCTGAAGGGGGTCTGCTTAGACTGAAGTCCAACTCTCAGTCTGTACCAAAGATGTATCAGACAATGATGCCATACACACATGTAAAATGTAAAATAAATGTATGGCACAAAGGGTTGGCAAGACACACTGCAGCCGAAGGATGCGGTATGAAATGAAAAAATAAGGAGTGATGGCTGGAGACAACATCTGATTTGGTGAAATGCAAATTGACAAATGGAGAGGGTCTCCTGTAAGGGACAGTCACAAAAATCTCAATAATAACAGCCATGCCTCCCCCTACAAGAACAACAGGTAAAAATAGTTGAAAGTTGAAAGAGCTATCACAGGATCAGCTGTGCTTTGCCTCACCCATTTTCCATCAGTAACACTGGAGGGGCAAGACACCAAATGAGGGCTTAGGACATATAAAGACATACACACACACACACACACACACACACACACACACACATACACATATGTGTGTGTGTGTGTGTGTATTAGAGGTCGACCGATATGGTTTTTTCAGGGCGATAACCGATATTTCAGGCCGATATTTAAATGCTTTTAACATTTTTTTTTTTGGTGTGAAAAGAAATAGGCTGTGACAACATGGACATAATTAAAAACCCTCTTTACTTAGTCATATGTTTTCAGGCATACATCAATCACCACTATGAAAGTTAAAGAGCAAAAAGATCAAATGAAAATTCTCTCAAAGACAACAATAAACTAAAAATTGCAATAACTAAAATGTGCATTGTAATATTGACGTTGTGGGTAAATTTCTCTATGGTTATCTTATTTTGGCTACGCAACAGATGCCTATGGCTATTTCAAAAGCATTCAACTATCAGACGAACAATGGCAATCATTGCGTAAGAAATACAGCGAACTGATACATCATTTAGGCTGCATTTTCATCATAAAGTATGAAATATCAAACCTTAAAACTAGCCTGTGCGTCCACGCTTTCCCTGAAGCTGCGGGGAGATTCTAGGAGCCCATTTGCTCATAAGTCATTTATGTGAAAAATGGACAGCTCATACAAAAGTAGGGAACGTGGAAGGACTGTGATAAAGTTCGCGAAAATACTGTGAAGTGCAAACTATGTGCTGCAATTTTTTATTTTAATAACTCGACTTCCATGATGATGAGGCCAAATTAAGAAATTTCAAAGCGGCAAACGAGTATTTTCAGCTTTACCGTGAGGTTCCGACATAAGTGCAACCGCAAGCGAGTTGAAGTTTAATTCCGTGAACGTTTGCTTAAACAACGACCGTAATTCAGAAAGCTGTGCTTTAGGGTAAATTTCTTTAAATGTTTCATTTGAAAGAATAAATATACATTACTATTTGTGAAATGTGCAGTGTCAAACTGTTGCAACTTATAGCTTAAGTGCACCAATTAGTCCTTATTACAAGTCCTTATTTCTTTTATATTCCAAACTTGTTTTCAGCTTAAGCGTAGACCACTTATACGGCTTCAAAAAGGTCCAGCTAGCCTAGTGCAATTTGGTTAACGGCATGGTTTGAGCACAACGACCATTTTACTGTATACACTGTAAATATGTTTGTAGAAATTACGGTAAAAAACTGTCAAATAGTAACAGTAAAACACCATAAAATCCAAAATAGTATACCACCATAGTAGATACATAGAATTAGCCTAAATCAAGAAACAGTGCATAACTTTAATTTTTACTGTCATAATATGTGGAAAGTTTGGTAAAATTAATGGGCATATACCATAATGTCACAAGCAAGTAATTACCCTAAAATTAACAGTATTATTCTGTCTAAATCACAGATTTTGCTGATGACAGTGTTAAAATAATGTTACCCGCAGAGCATTACCCATAATGCCTAGCTTGCGCCATTTACAGTTTTGTTGTTGAATAACTGCTTAGTTATGTGTTTGTTTAATTATCGTTTATATTGGTTATCTTAGTAAAGTCCTTCGCTTTCATTGTCCATGTTTGTTTGGGTTCAGTAGGGTGCCACCGTTAAGTGGTTTGTGTTACTGTTTGTTGACTTCCCTTCCCCTTTTCCCTTTGTTTTTTGAAATATAAATGTTTGTCTATGTGCTGACTGGGGTGACAATGGCTCAGGAGGTAGAGCAGTTGACTAGGGATTGGAAGATTCCCGGTGTGATTCTGCTTCCTCCTGGCAACATGTCTAAGTGTCCTAGAGCAACACACTGAACCCCAAAATGCTCCCAGTGGCTGACTGGTACCCTGTATGGCAGCCTCTGTCACTGGTAGGTGGATGTGAGGCATAAACTTGTAAAGTACTTTGAGTACTCAAATGAGTAAGCAGAAGTTCAATGTGTGCCTCCTTCTTCCATGCAATGGCACCCCATTAAATGACAGTCTTATAATGAGGCTTCTACGGTTAAAAACTTATTTGTATGGTATTTTTCAGTAAAACTGAATGGGATTCAATGTACAATAAGCGACATCTGCATGTAAATCTTACTGAAAGAATTAGTTTAACAGCAGTGTGGTAATGCAAATTCAGCAGAAAAAGGCTGTTGGATTTACTGATTTAAAATGTATTTTTTTGTAAATTACAACAGTTTTAAACTGTAAAATTTACAGGTTGTTCTGTACAGTTGTTTACATTTTTACTGTATTTTTACAGAATTATTCTGCCAACCACAGCTGCCAGTTTTTTTTTCCGTAAAAACAACAGATTTTTTTTTAGTGTACTTACCTTCCATCCTTGTTTCCAGCAGCTGAAAACATTAGATTTTCAAGGTTAGATAACATTGTCTGTCTCGGCCAATGAGGGAATTTTGTGGAAAGAATGTTAGCCAATAGCATTTTTTTCTGACAGAGGAGATGCGTCGGGATAGTACACGAATTGTGTTTAAAAGTAGTTTTTTTTTCTTTATCGGGAATTTCGATAAAAATATGCCGATAATAGATAATCAAAAATTTGCAAATATCGGCCCAGATTATGTAGCGACCTGATAATCGATCGACCCCTAGTGTGTATATAAAAAACCAAGCTGGTTACTGGCTACAAACATCTTCAATTTGTTGTTTGATGTATCTGCACAACACATCATGAAGAGAATTCCACTGCCCTCACCTTGGCCATTGAAATGGATGGCGCTTTACAAATCAGTCCTCTTCATTCACAGAATGCCTCTGAAAGGCTGAGACATTGACATGACTTTCTTATAGCATTTTACCTTTATAAATTCAACATTTCAAAACACATGTATCTAAAGAATGAATTTGAAGCCACATCTGGGAGGACAGGAATGAAACTGACAGCGTGGCGTCCTTGGCATTGAGTCTGCTGAATGCAATCATATGACTCTCATAGACTGGGGCTGGCTGGAGTTCCCTTGCCCCGATAGGCTGAGAAAGCACAGGGAACAACACTGGAGTCATTTAATTAACGTTTACTTCGATAAGTCCATGCTTCCCAACCCCATAAATATTTTACAGGGATCGCCTTGGAAAGAAACTGTACACTTGGGAACAGTGTGCCAAGAGTGCTTCAGCACTGTCACCCCCGCTTGCTGCAGACTTCTCTTCAGTGAGTGACGAGGTCCTGCACGGCCCCAAGCTGACAAAATATGAAGGAAAAAAAAAACAACAAAAGAAGAAGAGTTCCAGAGTAATAGCGCCTCAATGCTCAGCAAGCAACAGAACTTGAGGTGCGTTATGATGGATAGGGTGTTCTGTATTCCCACTGCTGCACAGCTCTTTTTAAGGTGTGCAGAGTCATACATCCTAATCCTTTGAAGATTTTAAAGACGTGAAGTAATAATGAAATGAAATGGATCACTTCCAGATGTTTGGCTCTTATCCGGTAGCGCGTGGAAACTCAAAATGAGTTTTAATTCGCTAACCAAAACAATAAACTGTGAAAATTGGACAGTAATTGCAACCAGACATTCATCTCACAAGTAAGTCCTACAAGCAGTTTCCGGGGACTAATTTAAAGCCACCATCATATGATTCCATTTGCAAAAATGGCTGTTGCAAATCAGCTTTATAATGTATGGCACACAAAGTGTACAGGAAAAAAAAAAAAACGCTCAAGATACCTACTGCAGTCCTGATTAGCTATGATGGACTCAACGGAAGCGGAATACCACTGCACACCTTGACAGAGAAGTCAATGTCACAGGTGGCAGACACCGTAGGGGTGGCTAAGATTTCCATTTCCTGGGGAGTGGCACAGGCTGCAGAAGGAAAAGATGGGGGCGTGCACAATATGGCCAGTTTCTTTCCCCCCGGTCACACAGTTTGACCTCTATGCATGTGTCCAACTTCCAGAAGAGCTCGAAAACAATTAAGAACCAAAAGGGACAGCTTGCAGTGGAGCACGCTGCCGAGGCTAACTTCTTTCTTCTCGACTCACATTTAAAAACCTCCAAAATGTAAAAAAAGGCAATACATTGATTTAATTGACCCTAATTCTATTGTGCTCATTCACTTAGGTAATTTAAATGATGAGCCACTTGGGCCACTTGGGATCTGATTATCACAATCTGCATAAAAGATTGTTGAATTGTTGAACACATGCTTGCACATGCACACGCGCGCGCGCACACACACACACACACACACACACAATTACTGCAGCAGGACACCAACACAAGTGACACCAGCTGAACTGTGAAACATTAGATTTTTTTCCCCCCACCCAACTCCCAAATGGCAGCCATTGTATTGTACATACTGGTGAACTGGGCCATATTATCCTTCCATAAGTGCACCCTGTTGAACCATGGGTAATGCCTCTGTGTTCCAGTGTGACACCCCCCCCCCCATCTATGAGAATGCGCGCGCACACACGGACACACACACACACGCTCCCCACTCCTCGTTCACCCCCGCCCTCCGTCAGAGGAGCAGGAAATCTGCACTGCGGCTCTCTCCCCTGGCCACCCGCAGGCCATAGTGTACAGGTGGCTGAGCAATCTCCTATCTTCCCCTTCACCATGACTGAACACAGTGCCCCCTCCTATCCCCACCACACAACTCAGACGCTATCCCACAGAGCCTGCTCATCACCAAAGTCCAATCAATACAAAACACATAGATTGGTGCATGCGGTGCACCGAGAGACTGAAATATGACACAGGTCACCGTGAATGGCCTCACACCGATGCAGTATTCAGGCTGGGAGCTTCTGCACACACTGACTGAGGCAGAGGCAGAGCAGCAGAGACATTTCAGAAAAGGGAATTGTACTTCATGGTTTTACATTTCAGTGATTCATAAAACCTTTTCCCTACAGTGAAACCTGAGACCCCTTCATAAATTCAGAGCTGATACGCTTTTATTTTCATTTTATATCTGTTGATTAATATTTCTCCACCCCCTTCCAGTACAATGTCCAGTCATTCAAAAAAAGGTATTGTACATTAACACTTAATATACACATAACCGACACCCATAGCAATGTAACATTTCAGCATCATACAGAATATGAAAGACCCTGGGACAGAGTTACATGTCACCATACTACAGTAACTGTTTACAGGCAATTTTTTTGGCTTAATCACATATGTAATTTGAAGCCAAGAACTACAATTAATGCGATAAGTTACTGCGCACTATATAAAATGCCATATGTGACCATTCATCCATCACTGAAGGGAAAGTGAATCTTCAAAATATTCCAATATACCAAAACAAAACATAAAGCCATTATGGAGCCAATTGGTTGAAATGAACATGTCGCCTAAATAGGTAACAGGCTGGATTCCAAACGTTGTTGGGGTAGAAACATGGGCGGTACTAGATTGCTGACACTTTGCTGTGGTGGGTAAGGAAACAGTCTGCTGAATGCGAACTATCCTTAGGTGTTGCTTTGGCCAATGTGCTAACATTTGCGGCTTGACATTAGCATGACTAATTTTGCCTTATTTGAATATAGAGCAAGATGCATTTTTAAAATTCACTGAGAAGGAAAAAAAACACCGCTTAATCTTTGGGTCTCTGTAGTATTGTAAAACATATTAGTTTGCAGGAGAGAAGAACGAAACACTTTCAGAGTTACTCAACCTCCTGTTACATAAATTATAATTATTGTTTAATATGCTATAGTAAATGTCAGAACTGAGGCAAAACAGCAAGGCACATCAAAAGTAACTGGACTGCTCCAAAAGTATTTTCCTCCTTGAAATTTTCTGACTTATATAAAACAAGTTCTCATTAGGATAAGAACATTAACCTCTGTATTCCATAAAACTTCCAGGCCACCACCAGGGCAAAAGGTCAGTGTAATAATACGGCTCACTCCATGGATGTGATTGATTCATATTTTTAATTCATAACACATATCCTTAAGATTTCTTAGTGTTTTGTAAGTTTTTTTTTTTTTCCCATGTGCCATACCTTTTTTGATAGAGGATAATAATGCTGAAGATAAAGGTTAACAAGGGTGGCTTTACAAGTAGAGAAGTTTGAGATGCATTTTATCCATGTAAAAAAGGACCACTATATCCAAGGCCAGAAGTGAAATATATAGTCACAACTTCACCTATCTGTATTCACTACTTTATGCACCTCTATTCACCACACTATGACAAGTCTGAAACAAGCCACAATGAAAAGACCTCTTTCTACCATCCAAAAAAGGTACTGCTTTCATCTTACAATTTCATGGCAACCTTAACAAACAATCTAAACAGGTAACAACAGCAAAACAACAAAAGAGGTAACAACAGCAAGGAAAATGAATACAAAACAGTCCTCACAACAGAACCTCAATGCATGTCTCTGACTCAGTGACACCACAGCCACCTCAAGCTTGCAGCGCAGAGGGGGGCGACTGCTGTTTGGCTGCAGCACGGATCTGTGAGGATCGGATTACAGGTGGGACTCCAGCTCAGACAGATTTCTGAATTGGCTAATTAGAGGATGCAATTCAGGGGGTCACCAGAGGGGAATGTTCACCTGCATTCTTGGCGCAGAACACACATTTATGGCCGCAGGGTGGCCGGATGCTAACCCAGCTCGTTTGATGGGCAATATTCTACACTGTAGGGGGGTGAGCTTAATGAAGTGAAGTGTAGCAGGGCTGGTAACCGTGACACAGCCTTGTGCCTGCTCCGCTCGGATCCGCTCCTACCCAAAGCGCCACAGATGACGTCCCTCACGACAGAGCTGATCATCCCAGCTGTCCCCGTGCTGGAACGGCCTCCCAGGCGTGCTTTGTGGAGCCTGCCTCTTTGAAGGCTCGCATGAAAAACGTCCTGCTTCTCCGCCCGCCCCGGCAGAGGGGCTCACTGCAGGACTGCTTAGCAGAAGTCTCCGCTGAGTTTCCTGGCTGGCTGACGCGAAAACGCTGAGTTCAAAAGGGAGCGACAGCGTTGCACCCCATTGCATCAGATGGGAGCGGGGCTGGAATCCGAGTTGCTTAGGAATTCATCATGCACAAACCGACAGCACTTCAGACTTCAAGAAAACAATGCGGTGCGACTGATTGATCTTTTCTGGCAGAAACAAGCTTCTCTGATAAGAAAGCTGTGACTTCAGTCTTCAGAGCTGCATACAGTGACTCAGTGCAGAGACACATTGTGCTCTTTAGAGCTGTCAGGTTGCCAGTTTAGTACCTACACACTCTGTGCCAATCTCCATCACAGTGCCACACTCAAATTTCCATAGCACTGTGGCTTTCCAGTTGAGGTACTATCAAAAGAGCATTACTGAACCCAGCACTATAATGCAACCCAAGGGCTCATGGCAGTTAACTGATTTGTGTGTCACCAGTCTAAATCAAACAGAAAACTAATTTTCAAAGTACCAAAAGGCTTGGAAGATATCAAAAGATGAATATGCCGCTCCTTCAGCACACAACAGGAGGCCAATAGACCATAACCACTTGAGAATATGTTTTCCATAAAGCAGTTAACATAATTTTCTGAATTTTCTTAAAGTATCTGAGCTATGTTGAGTCCATCCACTCAAGCACTACAGAAATCATTGGGGGCAAATATGAAATACTGCTACTTTCAAATTAGAATTCAGTTAGAAATCTCATGAACTTCATTTCAATTACAAAAAAAACACTACTACTACTACAAACTACTAACAGCAAACTGTATTTTTTAAAATTCAGATGTCACAAAGGAGCATGTGAGAGAAGTGGGTGTGTCTAAACAGAAGACTGAATCAGAATAACTTAAATCATGTCTGCCTTTGCAAGCAACCATTATTGAGCAGCATTAATTTTTCACACATGGATGGATTTATTCACCTGCTCCATAGACAGCATACAGAGTATGAAGCTTTGATTGTACTTCAGCCTTCAGATCATTCTCTACAAAAGGAATGACCCCTTTGTGCCAGATGAATGCTCCCTCAGACCACACAATCGCCTCTCCTGTAAACACATAGTTTTCACCCACTGCAGGGGGATATTCAAACACTCTTCTCTTCCAGCACCGGCTAAAACCACATTGTCGTTTTGCTTTTTTAACGATAAGATTTTCCACTTTTGCCTACATCCTTTATCTGCTAAGCATTTGTCAGTCTGCTATTCTGGGTTTTAGGCCTTCAATGAATTTTTCATGCGTAAGAGGTTAAGGAACATTAAAATGATCCATACGAGCTTATGGCATTTCAGTTCCTCTTCTGAAGCACGCTGGGATGCACACTTCATTTCCTCTCCGATCAGGAGGTGAGTGGTATTTTTAACCAGTCCATTCCCTCCAAACAATGAATCACAGCAGCGCTCCAATGTCCCCAGGGGCTGCTGCCATCCTGGGGCCGAGGTGCAGACTTAGGACAGTGTGAAAATGCCAGAGATCACTTACCTAAGAGGAACAAAGAACGAGAAAGAGAGAGAACAAATAAATCAAGATGCCCACTTAACTGTTGCATACAGGCATGTAACACATACCTGGATTCCCCTCTGAGTGAAACTACAACCACCAAATAAAAATACATATTCTGCTTCCAGGCTGGCAGGTTGATGGGATACATGTGGTCCTGAACATGGTGACACAGGTCTGGCAGCTCTACTTAAAAATATTAGCTAGTTGCAGTCAGTCACATGAGGCATGAACATTTTGGAAGTTTGTTGGAAGTGTGTCACCTTCCACGCCGTAACCGTGTCAGGCGCACAGTTCAAATTTATCCTGGGAATAAGGTCTACCACCCATTACACTCATCACCCTCCACACAACCATCTACCTGTATAACATCTGCAGCAGGCATAGCCTGTCCCAGCCAAAGAAAGTGTCACCCACCAAACAGAGTTGAACGGGAAGAGAGAAAGACCAGCCAATCTGTGAAAAAGGCCCACACTGCCACGTGAATCTCGCTAAGGCTGCATCCATTTCAAACAGGGCTGTCCAACTTCGGCTCCTGGGAGGAGTGGCCACGTGCAAGTTGATATTTGCCACGACTGCTTTTAATTGCTTGGTGATCATCCCAATTTCAGTTTGACATTTTAGTGCTTTTTCCATAAATGATAAATCACAGTGGGGGACCGTTCTTTTACCCTGTTCTCATAGAATTTTATCTTGCATTGTATTTTGGGAAATGCACAGGAGTCGGTGTACGGAGTTAATTAGCTAATTGGACTGACAGAGCCAGGGGGATTGGTAGGAACTAAAACTGGCATGTACTTGCAGCCCTCTAGGAATTGAGTTCCACAGCCCTGATTTCAGCAAAGCCTCATACAGCTGTGATGGGAGTCATCTCAAGACTGGAACAACTGACAACAGACATGAGACAACAGGTGACCACTACAGTAACAGGCTTTCTGCAAATGTAAAAAGATCATAGTAATGGTATGCAATCATAGTAAGGTCGTAGTAATGTTCCGTACAGAACCTGTGTGCAGCCAAATGTGCAGTGCTCTCCACTGCATACCACCCTCCTTTACAATGGCCCATCACTTACACCCTGCTATTATCTTCAAGAACATCATCACTACAGATACAGCTCTTCTGCTTTACAGTCTGGCTAATAACGTCACCCTTGCTATTTAACTGTTTGATTCTTCAGTTTCACCAAAATGGATGAAGAGAGTTAAGTGCACACTGCCCTCACACAGAGGTGTCAAGCAAAAGCTCAAAGCGCTAAATTCCTCAGAAGCCAAGTAAGGGTTTAGGCCTGTCCTGTGTCATGCTTTACTGAAATGTCTTCTCAATAAAATGAAACCAATTTTCAGGACATCTTTTGAAAAAAACACAGTAGACACAAGGGGCCACATGTATCAATTTTTGTGTACAACTTGCCGTAAAACCATGCGTACGCACAATCTCACGATTTGGGTATGGAGGTTTTTCGTCAAAGTTATCAAACACCACGTACGCCTGATTGTCTTCATAAATCTAAGCGTGAATTAAATCAGCGTTAGATCATGTGCACATGAAAGCGCTTAACGTCCACACCCACAATTGTTCTTATATGGACTGAGACACACCCTTAATTCGTCAAATTAACATATAAAGGTCCCAGGTAAATCTGAGTGAAATGCAGAGATTGACGTTGGGGAACAATGGCAGGACGTAAAAAACGAAACTATTTGGTGGCCCTACTCGCCAACTGTTTAAAAGGCTTTATAAACACCCTGGGTGGGAGCAGCGCTTTAAACCGATATAAATGCCAACGCGATCAAAAGCAGCAGGTGATGCTCTTACTCAGTAAGCTGGCAGTGGGGACCTTCTCCTTGCATAATAGGCAAGTAGGCAACAAGCAACGTGCCCTCCTGCAATTAGGGGTAGTCTGTCCATACTCATCTCAGTTAACTACATGGCTGTCTGGAGAAGTCCGACATCATCCACCTGGCGAAGCGAGTCATGAAGAGTCACCGCTAAGGCTGCTAAGCAAGTTTTACTGTAGCTGCCACCATACATCAACTCCCCCGAGTCCAGCGTGTTGTATCAGAGGGTAGCAGATCGCACAGTCAGGTGCAGAGAGAGCAAACCCCCACAGAGGTCTATGCAAGATATTTCTGTAAACAGCATTTGTAACAAATGAGAGCCCAGTCCATTTTTATTTACTGAGCAGATGACCTTATCCAGGGCAATCTATACTGTTTTAGATACTGCCAGTTTATACAGTTGGATATGTTGCATTTGTTTGATGGGAGCAAGTCAAATTCCTTAATCACAATGCCCCAATACTGTCCTTGTCTTTTTTTGGGAGGACACAGTTAAGAGTGCAAAATAAGCAGACGCCAGCGGCTCCAAATACAATGAGTTGGTTTAGACAGCTGTACAAATCACAGCTGTACAACCTCACAAGCAACCTCTCCCCTTAAGGCATGACCATCTCACATATCCTTCTCATCTTTACCTGTAATTATTGTACTTTAAAAATCAATGCCAAGCTGCAGGCATCAATTAAGCAACTTGTGCCTCATAAAATGTTTGCTGTCACCATCGCTGTGGTGATATTACTACAAGTTACTCCAGGCCCCAACAATTAGTGACAACACAGAAGTGCCCTCAGGTCAAAGGCTGCACTAAATAATGAAAACAAAACACTGTGGCAAGTGAGGCAGAAGTAGGGTGAGTTTATCTTTTTGGACAAATAGAAACAGAAACATTTTTTGTGAGGTGGGGAACTCCACTGCTTCCTCGGCTGGGCTGCTCTGACAGCCGCTGTGTTCAATGCCAGGGAACATGTAAGCTTCAGCAGCCATTACTTTATGAAGTGTTCCGATTCAGAGCCTGCGTGACAAGCTCCACTCCTCTGTTCAGTCTGCACGCATTAGGCTGCGCTGTGCTCAACGCTAAAGGAGCTGTCAGCAGATTGCCCCCTCATATGCAAATAAGCCATAAATAAATAATGGAGGGTACGATATCATGAATAATACAGAGCCTCGGGACAGATTGGAGAACGGCCACGGTCCCGGCAATGGTGACACAACATCTCCCGTCTCCCTGAGCCGTGGAGCATGTCGATTCGACACGTCCCCGCTTTCATGAACAGCTGTGACAAGGCCCTTGTTACGGCATCTCAGCTCCCGTGGAAGACGTCCCCCTTTACCTCCCCTCCAGGGTTCGGGTGCCGGGGCTGCCGGGTGACCTTTCGTTTCATGTGCTCCCGGTGGTCAGCAGGGTTAGCTCGGAACGGACGTGGACAAATCACGGCATCAGACCATGAATGCCGACGGACTGATTGGCCAATCTGTCGCTGGGCACGTCTGGAGCAATAAGGGCACACTGTAGGACAGCTCTTCCTTATTAGGACTTCCTGTCTAAAGTCTGTGCTGTGGAGGGCCTGTCTGAATCAACCAGCAACCGATATGAGTGGCAAAAATTTAAAATGAACTTTAAATTGCATTTATATGTGTTATATCATGAGCAGTGAAAAAACAGCATGCTTTTTGAGTTAAAATCTGACGCCACCATAGCTGCAGAGCTCTACAGAAGGCCTTGCTTGAACTGTAATTGAGTGACACCTTGAGGAAATTTCCTTGTCAGGGGGACTGAAACTTGTACTTGCAGCTTGGATTATGGAGGCGAACTGTTAACTCAGTTTTGCCTTTAGAACATGAAGTTTCAATTCATGTGGTCATGACTGTACAATGACTTATGAATGAGACCACTACTCACGAACAACAGGGCTGTCTGCAGCAGCCTAAAGTGGAGGAGTGAGGAAAGGTACTAGACACACACGGTACTTTACTACTGCAGTGGATGTATAATTAGAGCTGTATAATATGGACAGTCTAATCACAATTCACTTCACCCTTGACTTTGAGTAACATTTCATTAAGTATGTTCATAAGGACTTCAGTGATAAAGATCCTCTTAAATTCATCACGACAAGCAAAGCACCAAGCATACTTTAAACAGAGGCCTTCATTTGAGAGAGACCCATAAAATTATCAGATTGTGCTGCATTCGCTGAATCTGGTGGAAACCTCCAACAGGCTAGAACAGTAGTCTGCTTCACTCAGAGAATGGTGTTCCCATCAGGGTCGTACACAGCCCGCTAATGTTATGAAAATGAAATAGTGAATGTCATGTTTGGTCTCATTATACTCCATAAAGGACGTCCCTCGTAAAATCCTTGGCCTGACAAAGAGGTTCTGCTGTGATGACTGGTTAATTGCAGGTGCACATTAAAAGAACAGAAAAAAAGAGTTGGATTACATAATTACATTATTTATTTGTTTAGCAGACGCCCTTTCCCAGGGAGAGTTTACTCCTTTTCTGCTTATACAGCTGCATATTTACAGAGGCAATTCATTTTAGTGCTTTGCTCAAGCAGTGATCGTGACTTAGCCCAGTGCGTTCTTTCAGAGGACATTGCAGTGATAAAAGCTGGGGGCATCTCAGGTACAGTGTGACAAATGCTAGTTTTTAGGAGCTGGTGTTTGCTCCTCTTTCCTCATGAGTCAGATACCCCTGCAGACTCATTGTGTCACCTATGTACCAAATGTACAGTGAGATAATGACACTGAAAGCACAGCTCCTAGCTGTATGGTTCTATGATGGCACAGTTTTACACCTTAAATATAATATCCCTCCTGAATTCCCCCAGCTGTGTTATCTCCACAGATAATTTCTAGCACATACATAGTTATAACATGTGTACATACACATGAGATATAATGCTACCTGCCAAATGTGGAAAAAAGCAAAATGTAATTAGCTCCCCGGTTCACAAGTTCACAGACATGTCTGTCTTTTAAACAACATGGCAAAGCCTGATTGTTTAAATCTCTCCCAGCTGACAGTCAAGCGTACTACTGAGCAAGTTGCTTGTTGAAAGCTATCCCTTGCGGTCAGAAAAATGTTTTGACAAATCGGGTATTTGGCATAAAGGGAAAATGTTAGCATTTTCACTCCATTCTGATTTAGCTTCCAATAGGGGTATGCTTTTGAGAGGAATGTAATTTCGTAATGACTCAGACATTTTCCTTCTGAGCGGGCTTATGAATTCAGCAGCATGAATTAACTCCCACACTCGCATAAACATCAGTAGTAAGCATATTATAACATAAGAATGATCAATATTTGCGTAACTTTAATGACTTATTTGTACGTGGAGCAAACAGTGATAGGCAACAGTTTTAGGGCTGAAACATACACGATGCAATTGTGATTCAAGTGTTGGATTAATATATGATTTTTAATAATGAAACTACATAGTGCTGCCTAATAGTCCAGAGTGAACAGTTTCTCAGCTCCTGCTTAAAATTTGTAGGTTGCTGGCCTAAGGGCTTGTCACATTCATGCCTTCGCCATCAGAACGACAGAAGGTGAGATACTGCAATGCTGACATGAGCACTTTGAGCAATCTAGACTGATGGTTTTGAATAAATCAAGAGACACAACCCACTGGACCCACTGTTTGATGCTACCAAAAACATTCCTTTGCAGTCACTGTGGCTAAAGAAGCACCTTTATGAGCATTGAGCAGCAACCTTTCACTCCTGATCAGTATCATCTCACCCATCATCTCCCTCATCCACCTGTGGATGTGTGCTTTTTCAGAAATTAGTAAATCAACATATAGTAGTCTTATTGTGAACATGCATCCCATGCAAACAAAGGGACTTGCTCCTTCTTGGAAAGGCCAGGGCTGTTGTTGCCTCCTGGGAAGTATCTTGCTATTCAGTTCACACAGTCCCCTGGCTGCTCCCTTCGAGACATCCCACACACTCCAGCCTCCCATTGGCCACAGGCAAATAAGGGCTTGATTGTTGTCATGTCCTGGACATTAAGGATTAAGGCTATAGCTAGAAAGCTGGCTAACTGGATTGTTTTTCAGGTATTTCAAATATTTGGCTTGTGCTAACACCATTACTCCTGTTGATTGTCCATGTAAGCAATTGAAGTAGTGGCAGTATTAAACCAGATGCATTTGCTGTTGAGATTAAAAAGTGCTGGACAGAATGACTTGTGACAGAATGAGGCTGGGGTCCTAACTGCAAGTCGTGAACACTTGTTTAAAATTGCGTAAGACTTTAAAATTTTGTTTCAGAAGCAGAAAGCCAAAATATGTACTAATCGTGTACATGCATGAAATGTACTAAATGTACTGACATGCACTCCCCTGTTGTAATAAGAAAATATTTTTAGCGGACCCCTTCCATGTCCTGCTGTTAAACATGGTCTCACAAATGGAAATCTGTAACGAGTCTGTTATTCTGCAATTTACATTTCTTACATTTCTTCAATGGTTTCCCTGTGATAATCGCACTTGTAAATCCACTCCTTTTAACAGCAATCCAATGCAACCAAAGTCCTTTGCCATCAAGACAAGTGATGTTTTGGACCAGTTGGCAGACAGTGAGCCCAAAGGACAAAGAGGGGTGTGAAGAAGGCCTCATGCCCAAAAATCCACTCCGCCTCCAGACAGACAGACAAGGTCAAAAGAAAGGGGGACAGTTGAGGAGGAAGAGGAGGATAAAGATTGAGCCAGACCGGGCCTCATCCATGGGGAGTGGATGAAAAACAAGGTTAATGCATTCAGCTCCCATTATCCGTTTTGGAAGGAACCACCCGTATGATGTGAGGAGCAGGAAACGGCGAGGCGATGCTGCAGACGAGACCCGCTCTTTATCCATGAACTTTCGCGGCAGGAACACCCCGTCTGGCCCCGCGGTGCACTGAATGCGATTGCAAGGACAATCCACGTTAACAACCGGGAGCGTGTGCGTTTCAAAAGGCTGTGTTTGGGACAGTGATGGCCCTGCTAAAAAGGACAGCATCTCCAATGACAGCATCTCCCTCACTATGACAGTACCTCCAATTATTCAACGGGATGTGTGCTAATTTAACAAAACCTCCCCCAATTCTACTGTATCCCTCCTAACTCCAGAACGCCTCCCCTAATTGAACATCTCCACAAATCCGTCTGCACCTTGCCTAATTTGACAGCACATCCAATCATTTTGACAGAGGTTCTGCTAATTTGACAGCATCTCCTCTAATTCCAACAGCAGCAAACAAAGAACTACCGACTGTTTTTTTCCCTTTTTTTTTTTTTACTGCTTTGTTGCTTGAATTAAGAAAGTCAATACATGCTTTCATAATCTTAAGTAGTGAGGGAAAGAATGAGGCTTATTGAAGCCTAAGGGGAGTGGAACCAACATGAACCCCTGAATCAGTGAAGCTATCATATGCTTTCATTCACTGACTGGTATGAAACTGTGAAACGGTTGAAATCAGTGAGTCCCTCATAACATGCTACAGCTCCACCCGTTTTTGGGCTCGGGGGGCTTCACTCTCTTATCATTAGTCCTTTCAATAATTTTATACTGAAATATCACCAAACATACAAGTACTCTCCAGTTATAACCTAAAAACACTTTCAGGGTAAAACCCCATGTCCATACTTAATATAAATACTAGTACATAATTAATACTCAAGTACTAGTACCGTCTGCTGTTTTGAAAACAAGTGAAAAAAATGAGTCTCCACTTTTACAGCTTCAACAAAAAAATCCTAGACTATAAACATTTCAGTACATAAAAAAGCAAATCCAGTTACAAACTGCATTTAATGTCTGGCTGGTTGCTGTCCATGGTACTGACACTAGCAAAGTAGTGAATATAATAGTGGTCTTTGCATGCAGTTTGCAATGCTGTGGACTGCTTCTGGATGAAAATACGATTATGGATTTTAAACCAACCACCACCCACAGTATATATAAACTCAATTGTTTATTCATAAGGGGATTTAACAAGCGAAGGAACCTGACATTTCATAAATGTGACCTTGGGCTTGAGTCAGCCAGGTCATCAATATGATGGTAATGCTGTATTCTATCAGAGGGCCTAATCCAACAGGAGGCAGCCCTTTACCAGGTGCACAGTGAACAGCTGATTTCTGCTGCGTCGCCACCAGGAGGAGAACTGGCGTACTGTGAAACTTGACCAGTGCAAAGTGCCTACACATTTCTAAAATACTGCAAGACTGCAGTTTTTCCCCAGACAACAGAACTTCTTCCATACTCATCATCAGAAATGTTTGACAAATACAAAGGTTTTATGTTCCATATATAAATATCACCATGCAGTACCTGCAAGCTGTTTTTCAGCATGTATGCCTATTACAATTAGTTAATCTAAAGTGCAAATGCACCAAGTGTTAAGAGATGCTACCCAATGTGCTACAAGTAGCTCAATTAAAAAAGGGAAAACAAAAAATTCCATCATATACATGCCTATCCTTTGTCAACTTGCATGAATGCATTCATTTTACAAAATCAGTACATTTGAACATACCTGTGGACACATCTCATCACCCCGATCACACACAGTTATGTTCGCTGTGAAGGGTGCCACTAAATGAAATTCGAATGACTGAAACCACTGTGACACAAATGCGATTGTCCAGCACCATCAATCACAATAATGCCACTTCCTGTCTATATTCATAATATGAACGTAGCAGGCTAAATATAAGGCACACATGGCTTGCATTTAAAGCATAATAACTCTGCTGTGGGGGGTGTGCCCAGCGCTGTTTGTGTCAAAAGGGGGCGATGGGGAGATGTATCCTTCCCTGAGAATTACCACAGCTCCATTTAACACAATCTATGCCAATCAGGTAAAGTGCAGCTCCAAACAGCATGCGGCGCATCAGAAATAATGCTCACTACGCCGTTTCATAAAGGAAAGGCTCTGACAGGTAAATGCGTCTCCCAGGAAACGTGCGATGATGAAAAGGGCCCGTCCGGGACGTGAGCTATTCCCCATTCATCATTCTTACACGTTGTGGGAGCTCACTCATTCCTCCCTGTGGCTTATCGGCAGACTCCCTCTCGCGCTTCTGCCGCTCCGCAAATCCTCGCTGCTAAATGCTCTCCTCTCCAATCTAATGGAAGCGATTTGACTGGAGATTAATAGGCCGTTGGAGGCTCCAAGTCAAACACCGCCATGCACTAGGGCCTGAGCAACACCAAAAATAAAAACAGAAAAATCTATTTTATGATGATCCAAACTTCATTATCCTGGGAAGAGATATCTGAACCCGGCCCTCTAGTGGAGTAACATTGTTACTACAGGAGCCGCTCAGTCAGCGACTGCTTGTTGCAGTAGCACTAAACAGCAAGAATATCATAAAATAGTTTTTGATTTATTGACTGAATACTGTCAGAGAATGTTGTATTTACAGATAATAAAATGGTTTTAATGAATTATTATTATGGTCATCAGATTTATGCAAGTCCTGCAGTTTATAAGATGAATCTAGACTAGTCTAGCTCAAGAGTTCAATGGAAACTTGCACAAAGACCGCACAGGACTCGCACTCAAACCACATCCTTTCTCTTTTATGGTTTAATCTGTGAAAAAGGGTAGCATTTCAAAACATGTATCAAACCAGAGAATCTCCTGTTAAGTTGGGTTTGAATGACTGTCACTGATTTACACAGCAAATGTCTAGTAATGCCGTTAAGTAATGCTAAACCTTTAATTCTTCTCTCACAACATGAATGCACTGTGTTTTTCACAGTTCTGCCACATAACAGCTGAGGAGCCCATCCATAAATACTCCTTTACCGGCAGCAGGGGCTCTGTAGCTTTACAGCATGTGCTTAGAACAAATCTAGCATTTCAGTGTTCTGTACAGCAACATCTGTACTGCAGCTTTACAGTCATTTCTGCTTAAGTCTTTTCAGGGTTTTGCCTGGGGGTTTTAACTTGCTTAGGCACTTAGGCTTAGGGGGGGAGGTAGGGGTGGCTGTCAAATGATGGGTATGTAAGACTTAATGTATTTTACTTTAACTGTGGCCCAAAAAAAAAATCATACTGTGACCATCAAAAGAAACTTATCACTATATATAAATCAAGCATAAAAACTGTAAATGATGGGTTTTTTGGTCTTATTAATTGTGTTTTATCATTTGATTAACTACTTGTGACTGAATGCCAGAGCACAGGCAATGAGGTCACCTACTCTTCTGAATGTCAGTTCTGTTCTAGAAACAAGAGGGTGAAATGCATATAGGAACCTACATGCCCCGCTTTACAACAAATCTTCCATACACTTCCATGCCATCTGTACATCTGAGGCATGCCTAAGTTTGCACACTGTCTCACATGACCTCTATCTATCCTACAGTTCTAAGACAGCCATGGTTCTACCCTGTGATCTCTGAGTTCAATTAAAATTATAGCAGGTAGCAAATGTTTAAGCTTTACAGAGGCCAATGTATACATATTCATTCAATCTTGGAATATGTACACGTACACACATGCCCCTGTACAATAATAAATACACAGATATATCTAAGTACTTCTGCTGCAGTGGCATTGCTAGAAGCTGGCCTTCAGCCAATCACCCCCCTTCTGATGGATAAAGACTCCACCTACATCATTTATTGAGCTAATGGGGTTTTGCTGCTGCCATGGATGGACACATGTATGCAGAGTCTGGTAAAATCACTGCAGCACTCAAAACCCCCATGGGGTTCAGAAACCCTCTCTGGCAGCGTGTCTGGCTTGGAGATGGGCAGGATAACCCAGCTTTTAAAATATTATCACTTTATGTGTTCCACTGCCACTTCACAAAGTGGGGTTTGGAGAAAGCAGAAATGGGCTTAGGAAAGCTTTTAAAGAGACAAAAGCTCCAGGTAAAAGTCAGGTAACACCAGATGTGAGGCAGAAACTGCAAGCAGAGCGAAAACACAAAAGAATGGTCCCAAAGGTAAAAAAAAAAAAAAAAAAAAAAAAACTGCACAGGTTCCAAGGTTACAGCCCTGCAAGCCTAACAGCTGTGCTAGAAGAGTGCTGAAATGATGCTTTGTTTCCAGACTTCTTCACATACACAAATAGGCAAGAATTTGTGTGTGTGTGAGTGTGTCTGTGTACACGTGTGATTAACAGTGTTTTCCCTAGGAATTTTCATGGACTAGACAGGGCCATCTGCATATTGCTTTTCCAGAGCTACTTTATGGGCTTTTCACCCTTAGTTACTGAGTTACTGGGCTTGCAACAGCTCTCTGCTGTGTCTGACAGCTTCTTTTGACTGAATCATTCGCTTATTGTAATCAGTAAGCAAGCAAGCAAATATTGTGGCAAGGCTAATAATATTTGCCACAAACAAGCTAATCGCATAACATCTAATGATGTAAGTCATGAATGTGTTAATGATTCTATGCTCAGTCATTTAGAATCGACTATTATTGGTTCAAGATCGTATTTCCATGGATAATAAGACCCGCTAGAAAAATCTTGGAATTGCTTCGTGTTACTGTGACGGAGTGCCCTCACTACGGTTGAGTATGCGCTCTGACTGCCATACCAATGAGCCTGGCTCTTTGGCGTTGCGGTCAAGCTGCAGCTTTGGTACCCCGTAAACCCAGGTTCGAGGCTGGCTGGGGTGACTGCTCTCTCCCTTCGCTATAGTTACCATGGAGATGAAAGCTGAGTTACACACACAGCTCTTTTCAATGATTGAAGTTTAAGTGCAGCTGACTAGCTAGCTGCATACTTTAGCTTGCTAGCCAGATACCTATACCTCATCCCACAGTAAAATTAAATTCAAACATCAACCGTGAGGTGGACTTTCTTAAAGTGATCACAGTACAACCATTATCAAGAAAACCAAGCAAGAAAAGCATCTCTCAACAGATGTTTACAGCTGGCTAGAGTTGTAAACTGACTGCACACGATGGCTTGAATGCTTCTAGCAAATAATGTAAAAAAGGAATACAAATTTTACTTTTGATGCAAGCAAATTCACACTAGAGGTAAATTAGTAAAAAAAAAAAAAAAAAAACTATGCACAAGAAATTAATTTTCATTTTGAGAATTGTAAAAACACATGCAAATGAAATCCATTACCATTTGTAACTAGCCAGGTGACAAGACTTAAATGCAAATGAAGTGATGCATTTTGAACAAGTAAGAAATTCCACAGCACATAGTAGGATGATTGTTGATTGTTGATATCAGGAACTGCCTCTAGAGCTGGTAAGAGAGTAATTGTTGATATCAGGAAAGGAGGGCTGGTTGTTATAATGGCTTGACAGGGACATTTAGACATGGAGCATTTAGGTTGATGCTCCAGGTGGATCTTCCAGCTCTTCACTGAAAACAGCTAGCAAGCTTAACTCAGAACAATAAAACGTTACTATTTATCTATTTATAACTTTAAATAATCAGCAGAATTCTCATACATGACTGTGCAGTTCATTTACAGAATCCAATGGAGAGCATCAGCACTGCTGACCTGAAAAGCTATGGATGTTCTCCAGAACTAAAACAAAAAATAACACATTTTTCCAATACTCTTGCAAGGTGAGGAGGTCTTTTGTCTGTGAGTGTCACAAAGTCAAAACTGCAAGGAAAACAGACTTGTGGGCCAGAGTAGTACTGAATTTGTGTCACATTTACACCACTCAGATCACAGACAGTACAATTAGTAAATACAATCTGCTATTTATAACCAGGGACAGGTAACTGTACCCCAATCGATTATCTTTCTCATCAACTGCCTGTCTCAGTGACAGACTCTGCATCTTTGTATGCTGCATCATATCAGTAGCTTTCATTTAGCCAGTCATACCATTACAGAGCAAGAGCATCATCACCAGATTGTGTTTGTCTGTTTGTGTATTTATTTTGTTTATTTCCCCTGAAAATAATGTGAAACAGATTCCCGACATGCAGGTTCAAGAGCAAAGTGAAGTCACACGGGAGAGCACTGGCTTGAAAATGTCTGTCACAACACAGCCATTAAGAAGCGTAACACCTTAGAGCTTGCTACAGTGGCACGCTGACTGTTTCAACAGATCCAGTGTTCCCAGTGTTCAACTAACCCAAGTCACACCGCCAAAAGCAGCAGACGGTGACCACAAGATCCTCTCGCAAGCCATGCGAGATACTACGCGGGTATAAACTTGCCGATGCAACTGCAGAAAACGGCAGCGCTGTCATCGTCGTTCGAGACAAAGCAACAGCTGGCATGCGATCAAAGCTCACTGCTCACCCTCTCAAATGATTTAATTACAGGGCTTCCAGATGAGTGTGAAACGCGGGGCCTCCATTTTCTGGCAGCGTGCAAGGTCTGAGCAGAGTAAACATGGACCGTTTGTGCTGCGTAAAAGCTTCACTGCACCAAGCTGCAGACTGTCAACACCCAGCTGTGGGACTGCGCTCACCAGGACAAAAGTATTAAAATAGCTGACACCTATTAAACAGGAACATCAGTTTAATCATCATAGGGCGTTGTGTGCTAGGGCCTGGAGATAAAGCTCAAGGCATACCTTTAAGAGATATATAGAAATATAATTTAATTTTTAAAATATCATTATATTTTGTCTGCTCTGGGACCTTTAAGACAGGGGGTGTACCTGTATATTCTGGTCCTTTTCTTGTCTCAAATTGAACATGGTAATCAATTCCTGTGAAGTATCTGCCTCCCAGAGACAAAATCTCAACAGGCATCTGCAATATGGGAACTGGAGGTATGACGTGGTTTTCAGAGATTAGGTCAATGACAGAGTAACTGCTCTGGGGGCTCCCGATGCCTACACAACTGAAATGGCTCTGTGGAACAACTGATTCTGAATCAATGCACCTACGGTTCATCCATGATTTCAGCCTCTGAGTTCATTTGAAGCCTTGGTCTGCAGAGCACACTAAAGCATTCCTCCTCCTTTTATCTTCGTGCATACAGTACTTGATGACTGAGGGCGGGGGCATCCAAGCCTGTGAATGTGAGGCCATGTTCAAACTCCTTCAGTAAAATCCCCTTCCGATCACGTGTCATTAACCTGCTAACAATTATGTTTGGACCATTAAATAACACTGAGCGGTATGAAAAACAACATAAAGTACAGATATAAACGCGAAAGTGGTGAAAACGATCTGAACACCACGTACCTTGTTCCTCCGCTGCATTCATCCCAAGCTAAAGAAGGAAGCAGACATCTTTCAGACCAGTTTGAGAGTGTCGTGGTCTAATCTGCTGTACCCAGGCGTTCCTTCTGCGCGCTCACCCACGCGCTATCCCCCGTGTCTGTCCCTGGGGTCCGCGTGCACTTTAGCGCCCCTGGTATTTTGACATGCAAGTGAAGTTCAGCGTTTAGCACTTTTAATTAAGTCCTAGAGTTTTCTCCCAACTCTGCTGTGGCAGATAATTCTTCAAGACTAGCCTTTTTCCTCATCCCCAGGGACCCAATTAGAAAATAATATTAATAATCCACATTTCAGTTTCAGTTCTTGGTTTTCCTCTTTTACAGGCTTGCTTTCTTTATTGCATACAGTAGTTTTTCATGGGCCATCAAGTTTTATGGATTAATTTAAGAATGCACAAAATAAAACTGTCATAATAAGCTTCACTAATTCAAACATTGGTTTGGTTCAGACCAGCTCCTAGAACGACACACAGTGGGACTTTAATGCTTGGTGCACTTTTAAACTAGCCAAAGAATCCAAGGATTTTTTTTTAGGTAAGACCCGTTTCTCAAAGTAATTCACAAATGTTTTCATAAAAAAAACATGCTGATTGTGCTGACAATACACCAGCTACAGCACCAGGCTCACAGCTCTTGGCATAAAAATGAATAGCTTGTAGGCTAAATGGAAAACAATTATACTTTTTAGAGTGGATAAGAATTTGGAAAAAAAAAAAAAAAAAAAACGCAGATTGGTTTTCATTCAAACAATTTCTACAGAATCAATCAGCAGTTCCTAATTTAATTTCAAAATAAACCATTAATGTAAATCTTACAAAGTAACCAGAGCAAAGTAACCAGTGAGCCAGCTGGGATTAGAGTTACGACGACATGGTGCACCTTTATTCCAGATCCATAATTCAGTAAATCATTGATGAGCCCTGTGAATGGCCACAGAGCAGAGACCGCTGACACAGCATTCTGCAGTCTCACTCACAGCAGCTCCTGCAGACTGCACAGCTAACACATTCCCCTGCTCAGTCCCCCAGCTCTTTGTGGTGACAGAAAACGTAATCTTTATGATCTTTACTGTCTAGATGATTCTTCATTTCTTGGTGCCAAAACAATTCTAATCTCGAAAATATGAGGTAGCCAGTGTTCACTGAATGGACTCAGCTGGGGACCTGTATGTTCTGTGTAGTTATCATGGCAGGATTTCATTTCATGTTTAAACCCAAATGGATTACAGTTTGTTCACATTCAATAGGTTCCTATTTCTGCAAATGGATATCACAGTTGAAGATACAATTTCAAAGTTCTAGTGAACATGAAGGAAAAAAAAGAATAAACTGACATTCTGATGTCATGTAAAATCAAATAGCCTGGAACAATTTCAACACCTGAGCCCGTGAGAGGGAACGACGGTATTCATGATTTTTCTATGCAGATACAGAGTTTGAGAGATTCCGACTGATCCCAGTCCTCTGGTGCAGCAGCAAATAAGCAAAGGATTCAGAGTGAGCTGTGACCAAGGAGAAGACACTCCTCTTCCCTCTAGCTCTTAGCTCTTCCTTAAAGCTGAGCGATATACAAGCCAGGGTGCTCGTGTTCCCCCGGCAACACTCTGCTCAAGAGATCAATTTTTTGTAAGAACACATGCTAGTCTTTATCCTCCCCCTAACACTTCAGGGAGCGGGCAAAGGTTTTCCACCCGGCTTTGCTGTGGCAGGTCTGGACCTCGGGGCTGCCCGTACAGCTACTTGTTTTTTCTTGCAGCATACAATAAACACACGTGTAACTGGTTCAAACACTTCATGAGGGATGTTTGGACCAGTCAGGGGAGTGGGCACGCTAAATGTGAGGGGAACAGCAATACGACTGCTGCCTTAGCCTAACACTGTGAGGTAAGGAAAATGTCATAATACTGGAGAGAGCTGATCACCTGACAAGGGACATCCATCAAGATCATCACGGGCTGCTCCGACTGCTCTTGTGCGATCCAACAGCTTAACATGGCAAGGTCCAGGGAATGTAATAGCCATTAATGCTTAGGGAATGGACTGCCAGCATTTCTGAAATCTTGCATTTACATCCCATCTTCATATTAAATATGTTAAAGATTTTTCCTAAGCTCAACTCCAGACGCTCAACGCCAGAATCAGATAAAAGCAGAGTCAGTTCCTTTCCCTTTTGGACCAAGAACTGCCAATACTCTAAGAAAAGCACACTCAAGCGTTTCACTGAACTTATTTTTCACAGGTCATTGAATACATCTCACCCTCCATTGACAGTTACAGCAGTAACCTCTGATAATATTCCTTATAATCTTGATATGTTTAATCCAATTTTTGCACTGCTGAGTTGATAACAGAAGATACCATTTAAAATACCATTAATATCAAAGGAAACAAATTCCATTCCATTCTACAGCAGACCACACTCCATCTGAGGTGTTGTAATGAAATGGTGGTACAGGGTGGGAGATCTCTGTCTGGGAAGTGGCTGTATTTCCTAAAACTGCTCGGGCGATTGCGGAAAGATGTCGTTGGGATCCTCTGTCCTGCGCTACCAGATGAAAACCTGAGGCCATCTGCACCAGCTTTTTTTACGCAGATTCACTGCTCCACCTTGCCTCTGCGTCTGAGGGAGCTTTTACAAATAATCTCACTTCTGCAGTACCAAACAAATTACCACAGCCGAAATTATGTCATCTCAGCTGGGGGGGTGTTATCCATTACCGCTGTACTGATTTGGTGGGACAATGCCCCATCCCCAGGTTTATGCTAAATGAATTACCAACATCTCTGGCCGAACCTTATTTACATTTTACAACTCCATTCAGACTTGACTTAACAACTGCCACCCTTGTGCTTCTGCCAGACTTTTAACTCCAGATTTATTGTTTGTTTTGCTGTATTTGGTTTTGTGTTTTTTGAAGAACTTCCTCATTTGGCCAAGGTCAGGACAGTAAGCGCTCAGACTCTGACAGGCACTAAGAGACAAACAGCCTGAATTCAAGTCCTGACCTCAGACAGGTACTAAGGGTGATATGAGCAACGTTTAGAAGTATCTGTCTTTATCATACAGGCCTAAAACACACAGATGAATTACTGAGTAGAACAGACTGGTGAAATTTCCACCAATTTAAGCTTCCACTGATTATAGCAATTACAGCAGGCAGCCACACCATGCAGCACCTTCCAACGGCCTGATGGCTAAAGCTGAAAGTGGGGCTGTTCTTGGTTAGTGCTTTCCCTCTTGGGAAAACCAGGCTTCTGCTGAGTGGGTGACTGTAGGAGACAGTCTCCCTGTGATCATTAAAGATCCCTTCCTGCTGAACACTTAACGCATAGAGTAGGGGGTTTCCCAGGGTCCTGGCTTAATTCCCAATCAGACTCTTTCAATCTGGCAGTCTAATAATCCCTCCAGTTTAAGTGGCTAAATAATTCACTCTGTCTCCACCTTAGCTGATGTCTGGTGATTTATGGCAAGAAATGGGAACCATGCCAACCACTAGGTGGGTGGATGATGATAATGATGATGATGAAAAGCAAGAGCAAGAGAAACTAGAGGTCGCAGGCTACCTCACATGCTTCCAAGCCCCAAAGGTGCAAAAAGATACATAACAATTAAACAAACAGTTTTTTTTCTGCACAGCATGATTCCATAATTGCATTAACACCTTCAGTGCTTTCAAAACAAATTAAACAGCACAAGTCAATGATGGCATACATTTATTTAATCACAGGTATATTGTGATTCATACTTACACAAATGTAAATGTAATAATAATCATATTGTTGCAATACCAAGTCACGTGCAGATTCTACATAAGGAGGACTGTTGTTACATGACACACAGACTACTTCCTTCCAATACATTTTACCATATTAAATGAGGTACACTTTGTTTTAAAGTTTCAGAAGTAGAATCTATGTACACAAGTATTTAAAATATAAGCAAGATAGCCAGCAACCTAACACCGCTTTCATATATTAAACTACACTACAGAAGGCACGCCGGTTAGAGTGAATAAAGCAAAACGAGTGCAACAACTTGCTTACCATATTAGGATATTCTGGGTTATTCAACATCAGGTTACGTAGACTCTTCACTCTGAACAAGTCGCTCCGTCGATAATGCATGCGCTCCTTTCTTTAAAAACGTTCTTCCATAACAAGCGCGCTTCGGTTTTCGGTTTGTTTCTCCTACCACTGCTACGCTGATGACACTCAACTAATTTTTTCTTTCCCCCTCCACCCCCAGGTCAACGAAAAGATCTCCGCGTGCCTGGCTGACATCTCCAGATGGATGGCCTCCAACCACCTCAAGCTCAACCTGGACAAGACCGATCTGCTGCTTATCCCGGCCAGGACCTCTCCTCTTCAAGAGCTCTCAGTTACTGTTGACGGCACCACAGTAACTTCCTCCACTTCGGTGAAGAGCCTGGGCGTCACCCTCGACAACAGGCTGGACTTCACCGACTACATCTCCCAGACGGCACGCTCCTGTCGATTCCTCCTCTACAACATCAGGAGGATTCGCCCTTTTCTGACCACCTACTCCACCCAGCTGCTCGTCCAGGCCACTGTGCTCTCCCGCTTGGACTACTGTAACGCCCTCCTCGCAGGCCTCCCAGCCTGCACCATTCAGCCGCTGCAGCTCATCCAAAACGCAGCTGCTAGGCTGATCTACAATCTCCCCAAGTTCTCCCGCGTCACCCCCCTACTGAGATCCCTCCACTGGCTCCCAATCGCAGCCAGGATCCGCTTCAAGACCCTGACTCTCACCTTTTCCGCTGCAAGAAAGACTGCCCCGACCTACCTCCAGGACCTCATCCTGCCCTACGCACCCGCTCGTCAACTCCGCTCTGCTACATCCGGACGCCTCGCTCCACCCACCAATAGTACGAAAGGCCCACGCTCCTCACAACGACGCTTCTCCATCATCGCCCCCAGTGGTGGAATGAACTCCCCACCCCCCTAAGAACAACTCCATCAATCCAACCCTTCAGACGTGCGCTGAAGACACACCTCTTCAGACTCTACCTGGACTGATACCTCCCTCTTCGACCTTGTAACTTTGATGTTGTGAATCTGACTCCTGCCTTGTACTTGTTGCTCACTTGTCTAGGTAGTATAGCGGTACTCCATTTTTCTTTCTGTAATTGTATTTGAGATGCAATCCTAGTTCAGATTAGTTGGCTCGCGTCACTGACTTTGCGCTCAGCTTCAGCACTATTTGCATTATATGACCTTTACACATCTTGCTCTTGTGCCTGTTGTTTGCTCACTATTTGCACTTTTGTACGTCGCTTTGGATAAAAGCGTCTGCCAAATAAATAAATGTAAATGTAAAATAAAAGCAATTCATGAATGTATTGACAATACACACACCAGCAAACACCCTCTGATAATAAACAACGTTATGAAACATTTCATTGCACTGAATAACGCAAGAAACTTTGGAAACATAGTATCTTCCTTAGCTTATTTAATTCAACCGTATTGTCAGGTATACGGTGAACCTCGAAATGTTCTAATGTAGCGTTTCTGCTTTTTGAGATTTCGTTCATTTCACCGTCCTAACAAGATACAGTAGAAGAATGTAATCGTTTACACATTAGTTAGCTAGCAAGGTAGGGCAATGAGTCGGGCGAAAACGCTTCCATTGAAAAGAACAACGAAATCGTTCAGTAAAGTGCAGGCACATTAACTTAGCTAGCTCGCTAGATGGGCACAGAATGGTAATACAAGAATAAGATGACTGCAGACACAAAGATGACTACATATTCACCGTCCTACCAAGATACAGTATCTACCTGGCTAGCGCAGAGTCGCTAGGGATATTAAGAATCACAATGTGGATTGAGGAGAAGAATTCCAACGACAAACAGAATTTGACACAAGATCAGCTGAGTATTAGGGTATTTAATTTAAGTGATGAACAGAATCTAGCGTGGTACTCAACAACGTTTTCATTTATAGATACAACACGCATTGTTTTATATTGCAGGTCATAACAAGATTCGTTCAAACAGACCTAAACAAGCGAGGACACCATTAGTGTAGCGCTGTTAAAACGCTATGCGACGAATGTTGAAAAGAACAACGTAATCGTTCGTTAAGTTAGCTAGCCAGCTAAGTGTGAGATGTAAATTCTAAGTACACACGAATGTAAAATATTAGCCAGCTGGCGATGTTAAAACGCTACACGTTCGTTCATTCGTAAAGTGCAGGCACATTAACGTAGCTAGCTCGCTAGATTTGCACAGAATGGTAATACAATAATGAGATGATTGCAGACACAAAGATGACAACATATCCACCGTCCTACCAAGATACAGCAGCTTCCTGGCTAGCGCAGAGACACTACGAGATATTAAGAATCACAACGCTTGAGGACAAGAATGTAATCGTTTGTAAAGTGCTTTACCTTAATAAGTACTTTTCTCAGTTGAAGACCAAAATTCAGATTTGTTGCATGGGAAACCCTAAATTTTATGCGGTGCCTCTGTTCGTTCGCCGCCATGTTCCGTCTCCCAACTCTTGTATAAGAATTACATTTTCAAAACCTGAAAATGTTCTAATCTAACGTTTGACTTTTTCCAAACACAATTTGAGCAGTCACCCCAGCCGGCCTCGAACCCGTGTGTCCAAAGTAGCAAACATGTGACTTTGACCGCGACGCCAAATAGCCAGTCTCCCTGATACGACAGTCAGAGCGCATACTCAACCGTAGTGACGGCAATCCGTCACAGTATTCACAATGCTAGCAGAACAGCAAACACTCTCTCGTATGAAACTACATCACGAAACATTTTCATTGCCGTGAATAACGCAAGAAACTTTGAAAACATAGTATCTTGCGTAGCCTATTTTATTCAACCGTACTATCACGTATACGGTGAACCTCAAAATGTTCTAATCTAACGTTTCCACCTTTTCCAACGATAAACAGAGCTACCTAGCAACCTTAGTACACGAGTATTGAAAAGAACAACGTAATCGTTCATAAAGTGCACGAACATTCACTTACTTAGCTCGCTCGATGAGCTTTCGTTCATTTCACCACCCAAACAAGATACAGTACTTAGAGGAATGTAATCGTTTATACATTAGTTCGGTAGCAAGGTAAGGCAATGAGTCAATTAAACAAAGAGTTTCAAATTACACAGCACAAATCATTCCTTTCATCACAGCTATATTCGGTTTTACAAATACACAAACAAGTCGCTTCGGTTTTAGAAAAGTAATGTGTGAATGTATTCACACTAGTAGCAAATCAGCAAACAGCTTTTGATATTAAAGTAGATTATGAAACATTCTGATTGCAGTGAATGACGGAAGAAACTTTAGAAACATAATATCTTCTTTCGCCTATTTAAAACGATACTGAAAAGGTGCAAGAAAAAACGGCGATTCAAAATGTTCTAATCTAGCGTTTCTACTTTTTCCAACGATGAACAGAATTTAACAAAAGATCGGCTGCTGATGAATTAAGGGTATTTAATGTCAGTGATGAACGGAATCTAGCTTGCTAGTGAACAAGGTTATCAGTTACAGATACAACACGCATTATTTTACACTGAGTCATAACAAGATTCGTTCCAACAGACCTGAATAAGGGCGCCATGGTTTTACAAAATTAGCTGCACGGACATTCACTTACTTAGCTCGCTAGATGAGCTTTCCACCGTCCTACCAAGATACAGTAGTTAGAAGAATGCAGTCATATATACAGCAGTTAGTTAGCAACGTAGCGCCACGACTTGCTTAAAAGACTTTCAACGTGTATTGAGGAGAAGAATGTAATCGTTTGTAAAGTGCATGGACGTTAAATTCATAAGTACTTTTCTCAGAGAAGACCGAACTTGAGATTCGGAGCAGAGTTACCCTAACTTTCATGAGGCGACAGTCTGTAGCGATGTTGAAACGTTACATAAGGAGTATTGAAAAGAACAATGAAATCTTTCGTAAAGTGCAGGCACATTAACTTAGCTAGCTCGCTAGACGGGCACAGAATGGTAATACAATAATGAGATGACTGCAGACACAAATATGACAACATATTCACCGTCCTACCAAGATACAGTACCTACCTGGCTAGCGCGGAGTCGCTAGGGATATTAAGAATCACAACGTGGATTGATGAGAAGAATTCCAAGGATAAACAGAATTATCAAGATTCGTTCGAACACATCGAAACAAATGCGCTTTTGTTTTACAAATGTAGCTGGGACAACACGATGTTGTTAAGACGCTACACAACGAGCATCGAAAAGAACAACGTAATCGTTCGTAAATTTGGCTTGCTAGCTAAGTTTGAGAAGTAAATTCTATGTACACACGTATTTACAATATTAGCCAGCTACCTAGCAACCTTGGTACACGAGTATTGAAAAGAACAACGTAATCGTTCATAAAGTGCACGGACATTCACTTACCTAGCTCGCTAGATGAGCTTTCGTTCATTTCACCGTCCTACCAAGATACAGTAGTTAGTTAGCAACGTAGCGCCATGACTCGCCCCGCGGTGATTGAAAGACTTTCAACGTGTATTGAGGAGAAGAATGTAATCGTTTGTAAAGTGCATGGACGTTAACTTACTAAGTACTGTTCCCAGTTGAAAACGGAACTTGAGATTCGGAGCAGAGTTACCCTAAATTTTATGAGGCGACAGTCTGCGTGCTCCGCCATCTTGTATCTGCCGAGTGTTGTGTAAGAGTTTCAAAACACGGCCACTAGCGCCCCGCTCTGGAAGACTGCAGTACTGCAAGTATTGCCATTAACTCCAATTCAATTTTGAGATCATATATTACAGAATTTTTTATGGAGGGGGGCTTCGCCCCCCACATCTGCAAACTCTATGACAGAATTACATACACATATACCACAAACCTACCAGGTTTGGTGTGAATAGCTCTTACCGTTGTGGAGTTATAGCCGTGGGAAAAATCTGTTTTCATCATTTAATTGCACAGGTAGACTTTTGATCCAGGTAAATTGCAAATTATAGCCGATATCCATAAACCCCGTGCAATTTGATTAATAGACTCCTTGGGCTACATCCAGGAGCGGATTTCACATTCCCTAGACTTACGGCCTAGGAGGCTTATCGCTTAGAAAAACACCCTAAAAAAAGGGGGTTTTTGTAAATATCGGGGTGGGGGGGCCTTCGCCCCCCCCCAAAAGTTTCCATGCACAAGTTCATGTCATAACAGACATGCATACCAACTTTGGTGTAAATCGAACTTATATTTCTATACGTTTGGCCTGGCAGAAAAACAGAAGGAAAAAAAAAAAAAAAAAAAAAAAAAAAAAAAAAAAAAACGAAAAAATATGCTTCCCAGCCCTGTGGGCTTGGAAGCATAAATAAAAAGAGGAAGAGAGGGAGAACAACAAGTAGTAGAAGAAGCTGCAGCATAGAGCAGTGGTAAGGAGCAGGGCTAGCAACAATAAGGTTGCCGGTTCGGTTCCCCACTGGGGAACTGTTGTACCCTCGGGAAAGGCACTTAACCCACGTCTGCCTCGGTGAATATCCAGCTGTATAAATGGATTAAATTGCAGCCTATGTACACCGCTCTGGAAAAGAATGTCTGCTAAATGGCAACAACGTTATTGTTAAGAATAATAATAATTATTATTATTGGTTTTTTTTTTCGTAACAGATAACTGTTTCCCCTTGAACTGGCACTACCCCCTTCTCCTCTTCTCTCTGTAGAAACGCATACACTGGGGATGTACATTAAAGGTGAGTTCCCCAACAGAGCATGTGCATCAAGGACACAGAGAAGAAACTAATATCAGCTTGACATGATGGGTTCAATTATGGACATCCACTGAGAATCAGCAGGACGCGTGTGTACACACACATGTGCCTGCCCATGTGTGTGTGTCTGACAGAAATGTCTCATTTTCCCCAAAGAAATGCCAGGACTGCTGTCTCCCATTTGGCGAGTGGCACTGTGTTTGTAATCAGCAGTACAGTGAGCGAAAGTATACTTTGATTACAGACCCAACAGCATTGCGCATGTTTAACCTTGAACGTCTACTCCGCTTTAATGGCACACCAATGAAACACACTATTGTCTGGACTCTTGAACATCCCCACTCATAGGTGCCACTGTTCACCAGTGAAGCCATGTGTCTGCCCTGGACCAGGCGCACCTTGTCTCACCTTCCTGCAACCAGCTTTTTGCTGTAGTATCAGTCAGGCTGTTAAAGTGGAGCAGACTTTCAAGGTTAAACAGGCCCGAGGCTCAATAAGAGCTGCGGGATCTTAGCCAAGAGTCTGAGATAAATAAACCCCTGCTTGATATGTAGGCTCATCTGTCTTCACTGCGCTTCACGCCTGTCTGTTTGTCCAGCAGAGTTGCTCCAATCTGCCTTATTTGGCATTTGCCCAGTATCCCAACGTATCAAAAAAAAGTTCTTTTTCTGAACTGCTTACCTTGCTCCACTTGTTCCCCCTCAGCTTTGTTTGCCTTTAAATGTATACTACTACACCTTTATTACCATTATGAAAAAGTAGGTCATTTCCAATTTCAAAATATCTCAGGTCACAATGCATACGCAGCAATACACTGTGCCCTCATCTGCAAGATCGCCCTGAGCATTTCTTGAAATACATTTTCCAACTCACAAGCTATAAATGCCAGCGGCTGTGGACCATGTAATTAAGTCATGTTTTAAACAATCAAACCTAACTGTGGTTAACCAGCTTTATACTGTTTTAAAGAGCCTTGACAATAGATCATCTGGGTACGAACAAAAGAAGGATCAATGCAACGTTACACGCATGACACAAACAGATAAGCATGTCACAACATAGTCTTTTCCTTATTAAATATATACTTCTCAGTATATTTTCTAAACTAATTTGTACCTAGTGTTAAGAAAGGAATGACAGACAGAATGAAATTAAAAATTAACTGCCTTATACCTACTATTTTGGATTCAGAATTAATGAGGTTACAGCTTAACAAAATGAAATAAGAACAGATGTGTCACATTTCATCCTTTTATTTTTTATTTGTTCTGCATATTGCACCATGTGTGTGCAGTGCATTTCAGAAAGTGGTATGAATAAAGCATCCACATATAAAATATGAAAAATCTGTACTGTGGCACTAAAGAGAAACAATACAGAGCAGTTACCCAAGTCAATTCTGAAATGCGTGAAATATGCCCCCTTCCACTGCTACAATTTAGGACTATGTGAACAAACATTCTATATCAAGAGGTGAATTATGGTGAGCTGGTTTTAAGTAGGGATGCACGACAACTGTTTTTTACAACCGATATCGATAACCGATAAATTCCTGCTTCTCATAACCCATACCGATATCGATAACCGATAATATTTTTTATAGTTTATATACACACTTCAGTGTAGGGGTGCACGATATAGCCATCGCGATGTATCGCACAGCTATTTTAGCGCAATAACAGCTATCTCCGGTGTGTGGCGTTAGGTTTTTTCCCGTATGTTTTTCAGTGGCTGCGGGTGAGCTGGAAACAGGGGAAGTGGAAACACTACCTTTAAATCTATCATTACTTTCAGCCTGTTCCCCTTTATCCTCCTTGATTAACAATAAAACAAATAATTCACAGAATAATTGACACCAATCGTAAATAAATGATTATGCTCGCGAAACAGCACAGATTGTCTGTAGTTTGTGTGCTTGCGAAAGCGACAACGTGAGATTGTATAATTAACAATGATGGCATTTATCGATGTAAATTACGTTAAATGCTCATGACACATCACAGCTTTTATGAGGTCTGTGTTCTAAACGTTATTGTTCACTGCACTCAGCCTAACCTGAAAGTTTATTCTCAGTATTTAAATCGATTTAACTAAATTTAGCTCCGTTTTGTCATCTGAATTATTTAACACAAGAAAGCTATAATGTGAAACATTTAAGAGAAAGCTTTGGGATTACTTGCCACTTAATTATTCAAATTGCCATCCTTGTTGTTTTGAGCATTTAAAGTAATTTAAATCATAAATGCCATCATTGTTAATTATACAATCTCACGTTGTCGCTTTCGCAAGCACACAAACTACAGACAATCTGCGCTGTTTCGCGAGCATAATCATTTATTTACGATTGGTATCAATTATTCTGTGAATTATTTGTTTTATTGTTAATCAAGGAGGATAAAGGGGAACAGGCTGAAAGTAATGATAGATTTAAAGGTAGTGTTTCCGCTTCCCCTGTTTCCAGCTCACCCGCAGCAACTGAAAAACATACGGAAAAAATCCTAACGCCACACACCGGAGATAGCTGTTATTGCGCTAAAAATAGCTGTGCGATACACCGCGATGGCTATATCGTGCATTCCTACTTGAGTGTAAGAAAGGCTAAGATGTAGTGAGTAAAGATGAATTTAACATTATAGCTCTGCCTCTGTCCTAACCAAATATAAATGATATCACTACTGTTGTAATCACAATAAAAACAGTTCCAGTTTTTCAAATGAACATTTATTATTATAATACAAGGAATTTAGGTTTCTTATATCGGTTCTATTTATCGGCGAAAATTTTATTATCGGAGTTATCTGAATGACGTAATTTTTTTGCAATATCGGGCCGATAATTATCGGTGCCGATAGTTATCGTGCATCTCTAGTTTTAAGTAATGGCCAAGAATTTCTGATATTCATATTTGGAACATTACTCCTTCAAGTGGAACCCATTTTAAGTCACCATAGAGGCAATAACAGCTTGGTTATGCAATAAATAAGGAAAACAAAGTGGCACTACAGACAACATAAGTTCAACAACCATTTACATTTATATTCTTGACATTTGAAAAGTCACTTCATGCATTCATTCGGTAGGTTAATTTTTTGCCCGCTCCCTTTACTTGGCTTCAAGAGAGATCAATGTCCATCTACATAGCAGTAAGCTTATTACAGGCAGTAACAAAGGCCCACACGCAAGTGGTGTGAGCTGCTCATACGAATAATACCACCAATAATACAAAAAAAATCATGCCGTGAGGCAAATTTATTTGTAGACACAGAAACAGTAAGGAAAAAAGGTAAGGAAAAGGCCACCTACACAACGCAGCAGAGTCATCAAACTCTTGTGACAAGAACTTACAAAAGGCATTGACTGCAAAGACCAGACCTCTGAGTGACAAAGGAACATATGTGTCAAGACCTAAATGGATCAAAAACAACCAAAACATGACATTTTTTTTTTTTCGCAAATCAGTCTAAATGAGCAGTAGCGATGTGGAACCAAAACTCTTGTGTGGAACAAAAACGCTTTTAGAGTATCAACCTGCCAAAAAGGTACAACTACAAAAAATGTTCTGTGTCAGTACATAAACATTTACAAAAAACAGCAGTAGTCACAAGCCTAGCATGTGGATACATATAGTGCACTGTTCAGACAAATCACATAATAAAGTGTGATCCAATTCTTAAAAGCAGTCTAATTGGATAAAACTGACATTTATTTTTAAAATTCTTTTCTTTGACTTAATGAATAAATGTCCTTTACATGTACAATAATTTTATGAAATACTTTATTACATGAAACAAATTATAATATCACTCGCTTTAACTCCAAATAGCCACCATCTGAATTGCTGGAGCTTACTGGGCTACAATGGTATAGGATAGTCAATGCCCCTACCACCTTTCACAAAATACTGATTTACTTCTTCCACTATATAGGCTACAATGTCCCTGTACACAATCGCTTTTTAATCAGAAACGTGTCAACCACTGCCTTGATCACAGAAATGAATGCAAAGCAACAAGGCAATGGTCTCCTTCTTCATTATGCTCTCCCCATCATTTAGAACTGTAGACAGTATGGATAACGAATGTCAAATTTCTCAGCTGCATGTCTTTTTCTGGTCTGAAAACTATCATACGACTCCAGAAGGTGGCATTTTCCAATGACAGAAAGCCGATTTCTTTTTCCACCCATGTCAGCTTGCATCCATGGCCTTCAAACTGTAAAACTTTTATATTGGTCTTGAAAACCTTTATACTGTCTTGAATATCACTTGATTAAATTGTGTTGAAATCAGATCACATCCTAACCTAGGCCTCTGAAATACACCGTTGGTCTGCTTTAAATGCCCCATATGGACTTGCCAAGTAAAGATAAGTGCAGTTAAAGTTAACACAACTGCTTTGCTTTTTTTCAGATGATGGTAAGAACCAAATGAGCCTCTTCTAAGCAGAACCTTTGGGACTAACACTTCACTTTGTGATACCTAGGCAGCATCCCCTTTTTGATTTTCTATGGATAATTACCCTGATAAACTGGTTACAGTCAAGTGAGGAAAGAGGAGATAGGAGTTGGCTGCCATTATCACCTGTCAATGTCAATCTACCAAAATGGCCATCAATGCGAAAAAAAAAAAAAAACACTTTTGAAAGGCTAAAGAGTAATTCAACCCCTGAAAACAGTACAGAGTTAACCTGAGGTCACCAGCTCCGTAGCACAACACAGGCAGCCAGTGTGTCCCTCTGCAGCCAGGACGCGGGGAATTCCAGATTGTTTTAAATGTTTAATGGGAGCAACTCTCACAAAAGGAACAACAAATAAGTCTAGATGGTGTTGTTGCTCAAAAGCCCTTCACATCTATTACAGTTAAGGCTGTGGAGATAGGAAATCAATGGTCTGGACTGTTCAAAATTAAATTAACATTGTGGGGAGGGCTTTACAAAACAGGACATGAAGGACGTCAGACCAGGAGGGAAAAAAAAAAACAACAACCACTCCAGAGATAAAAGCAACAGCAATGAAAGAGGAAATGTCTCATTACCAGATAAATTACCTTAAGAATGCTAATGATTAATTTTCTTCATTGTTTTCTTACATGTCTTATGTACAACAACTTCCCATGAAAGCAGAATGTTTTCCTTTCAAAATCATGATAATATTTCCTCTTACAATGAGATAAAATGCACACTTTGAGTTTCAGAAAATGGAGGACGCAGAGTGATTTGTGTTTCCTAACAGTAATATCTCACAAAGACAGACTAATCCTGTACACGTGTGTTGTGAGATAGCAGATCTAATTGGTTTTGCAGTTTAAAGAAATTGCAATAAAAAATAAAAAAAACTCAAAGGGACACACAAGACATGACGCAAACAATTTGCTGTTCTGCTGGAATGCAACTGGTTCCTAGAGAATAGATAATGTTATGTAAATACTGGTTTAACTACTGGAGTTTACAGGTGGACAGAGGCAGTCAGTAGCACCCAGAGAGCTACAAACAGGCACAGCACTTACCTTTAAACTAATATTGGTCCTGAGCCCATTCTTTGTGATTAAAAGGTTTGACAGTTTGACTTAATAAATTGTGCTTACAGCAGTGGAATTACCTAGTGTCAGGGGAGTCCTTTCATGCATTTAAACTTCCTGTTTTTTGAAAACCAGGAGGTAAGCCACACATTTACTATTCACATGTTAATACACAGGTGTTTAAAAAAGGAAACCATTGGTATTCTGTCCCACTCCCAAAGCATCAATTATATCCTGAAATGCCACAGTGGAACAGTTTCACCAAAGCACTCTATGTACTTACACTCCACAGACTTAACCCAGTATGGCTGTCAAATCTGAGAGATGCTTATTAAATTAACACATTTCCTATCACCGCAGAGAATGTTAGCCTGATTTATAGTTTGTGGGTTGCGTTAACAATAACACTGGCAAAAAGGAAAGCAGGAGAACCTCTTAATGCTGAAATGTCCACACCCCCAACCTTGGGAAAACGACACGATGCAGGTAATTGTAAATGCCCAAGCTTCAAGTAGGCCCTTTAATAAAACCGCTCACTTGATGTCAAGAGTCAGCTAAGCTCACCATTCCATCTTCAAAGGACATTAATTCTGTCCCAAGTTAAGGGCCACTGTTTAGATGCAATATAAAAATTGTCTTGTCACATTTGAGAGTTTAAGTGTTTTCACAATGTTTAACCTCCCTGGCTCCACTTTAGACCTGCCATTAAGCCTCGAAAGAGAGAATATGATATGGGTTTCTGATGAACCAACAGCTGAGATGAGAGATTGTGGAGGATGAGATATCATCCCAGCCATCAAATTGCTGCACATTAACAGAAAAGCAACACAGAATATCAGAATGCATTAGCCTCACTTACAATATATCTGTGACTGCATGTCTGGCGAGTTACCCTGTCAGCAATGAGATAATGCTATGGGGAAAAAAAATCAAATGAGCTCTTTATGGATCCCTAAGCCCAATTCAATTGTGTTTGTTTTAATTGACAGTTAAAGTCAAGGTCTGAAACTACAACACCAAAAATGTTCCTTTCTGGCTCTAGTCCATTTCTATGTACCTTCCAAAAAGCAATTGTGACAACAGCAAAATGCAGATCTTGGAGGACTTGACTGAACATGTTCTGCTGGACATTTGCAGTGGCATGCATTAAAATGAAGCCCATAAACTTTCCAGCAGTTAAATCAGCATGGATCTGTTTTACCCTTTTGTATGATACCATAAAAAACTGCAAACTATGTACATTACTCTGCTAAGCCACTGTTATGTAATGCAACCATATTTAACAAAAGTTTGCTCAGCACTGGTGGAAAAAATGGACATCCAATCCTTTTAACTGTATGCCCACTAATACTCATAAAAAAGAAGCGTGTCTACACTACAAATAAACAGGATTTGTGCCACATGCAGAAAAAAAATCTACCAAACAAAAATGATGTGGAGTTTCAGATACATTTGTTGGAAATGACCCATGCAGACAGCTAGCACAGCTGCCACCTAAGATTAGCAAAGCTATTTAGCTATGACTAGGAAATGATGATGGTTCTTCAGGACAAATCAGAGCATAACCAAGTAGCAACTCTCCTCCCATATGTGGGGGGCCATACCAGCTAATTACTACGGCTGTCCCAAATACCATTTTTTGGGCTCCGGAGCTTCGGTAGTAATCAACAGCGAATATTCAAACCTTCCATCGGGGTGGGGGGTGATGAGCATGACTCGGGAAGGACAAACACTTCTCCATTCTCGGCTGAGATGGACAGCATAGCGCTGAAACACGTGTCTTTCGGTTTAGCTAACGGCATTCATTTTTAAGTATTCTGTTATTCTACAGCATTGTTGTTTTAAGGATGGACACTCTCCTATGAAACTACAGTGGGAGAGCAGGATGAACACCCACCACGGTGACAGGACTGCTGAGGCTACCATCTTTCTCCTTCCAGCATGTCAGACACCCTGGTCCCACGCAGGGACAGGGTAGGGAGGGGCGGGCTGCCTCCCCCACAATCAGATCAATCAGCCAGAGGGAGCCGGCCGACCCCGCGCCCTGAGACACACACTGGTGTTGCCCTCACACAGCCCCGATCTGTCTCAACGCATGCTAAACATATTAGGGGAAAAAAATCACGGCAAAAACTGTGAATCACTCGAAGGACACGCTAATAAAAACTGCCATTTTTTGCCACTGCAACATTAACACAACCACCCACTCACACGTGTGCGCACACTAACACACACACACGCATACAAACAGAATGTCCTGCTGATTCTCAGTGGACGTTCATAATTGCTTTCTGGAACAAGTTGTTTCTCAACCACACAAATAAAAATGAGGGGGGGGTGCTGAAATCCAAGGTTAATGGTGTTTAATATTTTATGGTCAAAAATGAAAACATAAAAAATTCTGCTTCTTGTAAAATCAAATGGCTGAGAAAATGATATGATATGATATGAAAAATTGCATCATGAAAAAATTGCCTATTTTTAAAAAAGCAGAGTTTTAATGAAGCTTGAAATTTATGAAGAGCACATAGACTGATGCACCAATTTCAAGATCTCAAGAAAGCATTAACTGTTCTTTATATGAGGAAAAATACAGGCATGTAGAAACATACATACTGTAGCATATTAGTTTCTATGTTACTTCATGTTGATAGGTGGAGGGAATTCTCCACTTCAGAGGATCAATCAAAACAATAAACTGATCTCAAATTGATCTCAAAACATGTTGTTACCATACACATTATTTCTCTATTTTTTCCAGTGACGTCCTGTGTTGACTTTATTCATAAAATGAAAATTACTAACTGCAGTGACTAGCTAAGAAAGGGAAGAAAACAGTAAATTCTCATTTGGCCTAGTACAAACTTTTACGTTGGACACACTTTTCACCAGCATTAATGAGAACAGACAGGGGATATCCGGTAGACTGACCAAATTTTAAGGACATTTCATGTCATAAAATCAAACAGTAAATCATACAAACAGTAAGGTCTAGGACCAATGTATAACCAACAAAAGCATTTTCACAATAACAGGAAACCAAAGAAAATCAATTGATCCCACCCTGAGGACAGAAGTGGGCGGACTCTGTTCTTCAGGTGTTACATTTTGGTCAGCATGACACTTGAGGACAGGTTTTCACGTTTAATTTTGGAGGGATAAAGAGGTGAAGCCAATTTGGATGTACGCTGCTGTCATTGAGCGTCTGACCCACAACAAAATTGCTATTGATCTGTTGCAGCGGTCCTGTTAACAAGAAAGCAGCCTTCTGGGCTGTGTGTGTGTGTGTGTGTGTGTGTGTGTGTGTGTGTTTGTTTCTGTGTGTGCGCGCACTTGCACGCCTGTGCTCATCTGTGCATGCGAGTGCCCGTGTGCGCGTGTGCATGCCTCAGGTTGCACCAGTGTACCAAAGCACTCTGTCCTACCACAGGTCCATGATTCTCATGTAGCTATGCCTGGATCATGCTTTTCAAGTTAGAGCTGTCAAAATGGGCAATGCTGATGCACAAAAAACCCGTCTTTGTTCCCGTTAAAATTAATTCACCTAGTATGTAAAAAAAAGTGTCCATTTTTTCCCATGTTTTTTAAAGTCCTACGAGATAATGCCCGATGAGATAAGCCCCTATGAAATAATGAAATGTCTCTCGTAATGTCCCCATACAAAAGCATTCCTCAGCTTTCATGCAGCAGTATTTGGATGCAGTATCATCAAAAGCCGTCGATTCCATGTGTACCAAACAGCAGGTGGGCTATAACTACTTGGCAGTCCTTGACCATTTTTTTCCCCCTTATGCTGATTTGTACAATAAATTGCTGCTCTTCGCTATTTCGAGACCCGACACAGGGGCAATCAGCAATGCATGGAGCGAGCCCTTGCTTCTCATTAACAACAGGCTGGGATGTATAACGGTGCAGGAGATGGGAGAAGGATTAGGTGATTTCGTTTTTACAGCGGAGCCTCGGCTGTCCTGCCGCATTACACATACAGAGACGTCCAAGCAACGAGGAGCGATCGATGCGCTACTGGTTTAGGTAATTTAATATTAGTGCTTAGGCTTGCACAGTCCTGATTGCATTTAAGATAATACATTAGAGGGCTTTTGTGGTGAGGTAATTAAGATGGTTAATCTAAGCCAAGCTGATGACTCAAGTGGTTAATGCCCCAGACAAAAGAGCCTAAAGCAGTGCCGCTGTGTGCACTACAGGTTCAGCCCGCACCCTTCATTCCCCCTTCACTGCGCTCTAAAATCAATGTCATTGTTCAACCAAGAACACTTGCAGGGCAGAGTAGACCCTCCAACATCAACACAGCAACATACCAAGCACAATCCACAGCAGGTACTTGTAGAGCGCTCAGCTATTTCTCGGACAGGGAGGGGTAGTTTGAGCTTGACAGACAAGGTGAGGTGGCTATGGAAATCACAGGTCTTTACATTACATATGCAGCGCTCTATAAATGAAAGTGTCACAGAGATGAGAAGAGAATGCTGGCATTTTTTTCCTGCACTGTTGCCATGTGTCTTTTGCTATGTTAAACCTTAAGACTAATCCTCAAGAGTATGCAAATATAGTTTCCCCTGTCGTAATTTAACAGCCATGCGCACACACACACGCACGCACATGCATTCGGATTTAAAAAGACTTCTGCAGTGTGGGCACACCACACCTTTCAGCACAGGGTTTTGGTTGTATGAATCACCTATATGTAATGCAAATGAGGAAAAGAGGGCTTTTGGAATGTCAACCCCCTCTCTTTAGAGGTGACATCGAAAACAACCTAGTAAGGGTTAGTTTCCAGTTTTCTAATAATTCCAGGCCCGCCTTAAGCTCCGTCACTCCCAATGACACAAACAGCAATGAATGGCAATGGCCAGGCTGCATCCACAGTGGGGCAACGGATTTACAGTTAGGTGCATAAGTATTTGGACAGTGACACAATTTTCATGATTTTGGCTCTGTACGCCACCACAATGGATTTGAAATGAAGCAATCAAGATGTGATTGAAGTGCAGCCTTTCAGCTTTAATTCAAAGGGTTTAACAAAAATGTCATATAAACCGTTAAGAATTAGTGTGCCAAATTGAGAATATATGATAAAGAAGGGACAGACATATAAACAACTTACCTGCCCTTGCTGGTTCGCCATTACTACGAAAGGCAAGTCTGGCGCGCTGATGCTGATGTAAAGTGCTGTGTCATTCAGTAGCCAACAAGCTACTAGATCCCGCCCCCAGCATCCGGCAATGTGTCCCGCCTCCCCCCGCTGTCAAATTGATGCCAAAACTCAATCGAGAATCTTTTTAGAACTGAAAGCTAGAGAGAGAAAAGCGTAACCGAGAAAGACCATTCGAAAAGCGAAAGTGGTTAATGGATCTAGAAAACATAACATCACAGGGCTCTCGTTTACAGAGTTTGATTTCTTGGTTACGGATTCTGGGTTTTGCTTCTATCATTCTGGGTTTTGGTTCTCAGATTTTGGATTTTGCTTCTCAATATATCTGGCGTTGTTTTGACGCCATACATCTCTACCAGTGCGAGACAGCTGAATAAAAAGAGTATTAGAAAAGTACTGGGAAAAAACCAACTTATGAAGCGGTGAAAACAAAAGGAGGAATATGATACTTGGAAATCGTGCTGCCAAAGATAGATCCTTTGTTCGTTTGTTTTGACAGCTTTAAAAAACATTTTTAAGTGAGAATGATAGCTGTGATTCTGATCCCTGGGTGCTGGTAATGTCAAATAAACTGCAATGAGGAGAGAACTGAGTCATTCCCCAGCTGGGCTTCGCCTGTTCCAGAACGCAATCGTGTTTACTGTGCTCCCTTAATTGAAAATAACCCAAAATTTTGTGAACACTGCATTTTTCTAGTTCTCCATCCCACATCTTTTTTAATGTCCAACTGTTTCAAGGACAAATGGTAGCATTATTCCCTTAACCAGCATCACTTAGGTACATCCACTTGAATCGACTGCATTTTAAATTCTGCAGCAGCAACCACTAAAAATAAATAAATAAATAAAAACAAACAAAGGAGGCACATCCAGACTTTGCAAAGTCCTTCATTATGAGGGTACTTATTGGAAGCTTGGGTGCTTCAGCGTGAAAAGCCAGTAGCTTTGAGACTCAAGGGAAAACACTCAAGAAGGGTGCTAAATAAAGAATCCATTTGCCTAGCCTCCCCCTTGGTCCCACTGGCAGCCTTGAGTTTTAAAAGGGTCAGATGAGAGGAGCTTTAAACATGGCCCATGGAGAACATCCTCGTTTCCCTTGCATTTATTTCAGGAACACACAATTCCCTCAGCAACCGCCATGGCTGGACATGAAAAAATAATATGCCTGATAAGAACTTTAAGTGCATTGTCCTCGGAGATTAATTTTACATTAAGCAGTATTTTTACAAGACAATTCCTCTTGTGGATCCTTAAGTAAATTTAAATAATACAGACCAGCTCACAAAAAAGCTGTAAAAAAATGGAAGAGAGGGGTTTTATGTACCCTCTCAATTAAACAGAAATCCAACTTTCCCAAATCTCTTTGTGGTTTTCCCAATTTATTGGAATTGGAATTTCCCAATATATTGCCATTCTGAAACCTGCAGCATGTACTATAATGCATATTACACAAGCCATAACTAAATAAAATACATATAATTACCATGCATGTAATGGTGCTGAAGGTCTACATGACATGGCACATGGCCTAATGTCATCAAATCAAAATTTAGACTCTAGGCTTTTGCCTCAACTTAAAGGTCATTGGAAAGTTGAGCTCATATGCAGCGATGCCATTGCATTACTGGCTCAATACCCATTTCCTGTTGACTATAGCCAAATGAGGAGATGCTATCACAAACAAACCAGGTCAAATAGGCTGTAGCAATATCAGCAGCATTCACCTGTTCACAACCTGTGACATCAGTTTAAAGTTTCTATTTGAAAAAATGTGCACTGAAGATTACATTATTGTCATTTAGCAGATGCTCTTACCCAGATCAACTTATATAAGTTACACATTTTATCCATTTATACAACTGGATACTTAACTAAAGCAAGTGCGGGTTAAGGACCTTGCCCAAGGGTACAGCAACGGGGAATAAAACCAGCAACCTTTCGGTTACAAGCCCTGCTCTTTAGCTCCACACTGCTGCCCTGATGCATGAGAAATCTGTTGCCTAAATCACAACACATTCGCAAACACAATTATGAGGACAAATAGTCTGGCCCTAACGTCACTATGCAAAACCCTGCTAACAATAGCTTTCAGGAAGTCATGCTTCTAAGAATTGGATGTGTTAGAGCAGTCTAAAATCTTGGATCAATCAACTACTTAGTAGTTACACAGGGTACTCATAAGTTTTTTTTTTTTTCAGTTTATATGTCAAAAAAGAGATTCTGTGGTGTGGCCACTGAACAATCTGCAGCTTAAGGGGTTGCTTAAACATCTTAAATCACATCTCAGCAGTAAGAATTTTACAAACTAAGTGTACTGTAAGCATAGCTCTTGGCCACGTTAATGTAACCGATTACCTCTGTAAAGAGTAAATGGCCCCTGTTGTCCTAAGTGAGGAATATTCTCCATCAGAATGACTTAAGGAAAATAAAACAGAAAACACCTTCAACATACCTGTTGAAGACCTGAATACCCTTTTGAAAACATTTAATCAGACACCAACACACAAGACAGCCAGGAACCACCATTCAGCAGATACCACTTAAGACCATTTATCTGCTGAATTTAAGAAGTTGGGAAAACTCAAAAAACCACAGATGGTCCACACACAGCCAATGATATTATATGGCCAAAGTATGTAAACTGAAAGTGAATTCCACAATTCAAGCAATAATGTGGAGGACCTTTTCCTCCCAGGCTCACTGTCACCTCCCTCTGCTTCCCTATTGCCTTTTCACTGTCCTCTTTCATTAGGGCTCGGTTCACACAAATACACAAGCTATACATGTGAAGGTCATTTTCTCAGATATTAGTCTCACACTGTACGACAGCCTCAACCCACAGCCCAGAAATATCACACAACCCAAAAATGTCAATTCTAAAGGAACAAAAAAAAGTAATGTATAAAAAAAAACTCATTCCCAAGTCCCTCAAAATTCTAGTCACAAACCCCAGTGTTCCTGTAAACCCTGCCATTTCTCCTAGGCTAATTCTACAGGACAGCAAGAGCAATGCAGGTGCGGTCCAAATGTGCAGAACTCCATAATGCAATACCTTCCTGAAGTCAGTAAAGGCCTGCCGCCCTTGCCTCCAGTACACAATGTAACACATGCTTATTCAACTCAAGTAAAGTCAATCTCATCTCATGTTCATCTGTCTGGCACCTGTTTAAGTGCTTACTAAGTACTCTCAGCTAACATCAGTTGTGCTCCAACTGAAATGAAAAACCTTTTAAAATGGAACAAATTACTATGAATCTGTGCCCTTCTGTCCCTCTCTGCAGTATGCGCAAGGGTGGATTTTATTATTTAAAAAAAAAAAAAAACTTTTTAAAAAATGAATCATTTCTTCTTGAGCACAAAGACCTGAATAAAGAACTGAACAACTTAATGCTTAACTTAATGATGCGCAAAGCATTACTGCTGGTGCACAGCATTTTCAAGACGGATGCATGAAATTGATTCATGACAAGGCTTACCAATGTTGATTTAGTTCCGAGGCCATTTTCTTCCTGCTTAGGTCATACCTGTATTTAAAATGGGATGTGCCCAAAAGTAGGGTAACACAATTAATAAATGCATGTCTAGCTATATTTCACTGACTTCAACTCTGAATGTTGTGTCCACCAAATAACATCATTGGATGTCCTTTCTGGATAAACTGTCTTGCTGATGAGTGGGCAGGAGCTTCAGGGAATGTTTTAAGCATTGCCCTCTGAATTTGTGGATTGTGGGTTTGAACGCCACGTGAAAGACTGCAGCTGGACCCCAGCAAAGCTTTCACCTGCACAGCCCAGGCAAAAAAAAACATCCAGCTGCAAAAATGAGGATGTACAGTATGTGTTGGAAGTGTGTGAAGCCTTTTAAATCTCTCTGGAAACAGGGGCACTCACAAAGCAAATGAATAATGTAACACTAAAGGCAGTCTTCAGAAGTGATGTAATCATAATCGCATAATGATGAACGGGCATAACTCACATCAGGAAATATATAACTGGGGGAAAAAAGAAATGTTAAAAAGAGTAGGTTGACACTTGTGGTTTTGAAGTATTCTGATGTATTCGTGCCCGCCAGAAGCGTGCAGAGGAAGAGATCGTCTGCATGCCTACATAAAACCAGCGCTGACAGTTTTATCAGGTGCTAAGTGGGTCATCTAGCTCACTGTGATCTGAAACAATGTCGTCATTCTCAGTTATGAGGCCTCCTCTTTCATGTTACAACTCTCTCGCAGCAAGTCGGCATGAAGTAGGCCATCATGCAAAGAACAACAGTGAAACGCGGTACAAACGGTTTTGGTGGGCTACAGTATGCAGCAGGGTTTATGCAAAACATTTCCTCTTCTTTGACTGGCATTGCTTTCCCATTATTCAATACATATGCAATTCAGCAAGGACGTTAACTTCAGTTTTAGCTTTCAAAACAAGTTCTGCATTTGCAAATTGCTCACTGCTTTGCAATCCACTTATATGCTCCCTTGGCAGGTTAATTTATAATCCGTAAAGCAAAAAAAAAAAAAAAAAAAAAAAAAAAACATATGAAGGCGAGGAAAATGAGCACAGGCAGCAACAAAATCTCTCTGACAGCTACAAATCAGGCTGCAGATGCTGCAAACACACTGGCTCCAGTAATGTAGGCCACCCCATCGTTACCCACAGCCAATGGCTACAAAGCCCCGAACAGTTCTGCGATGAGGAGAGCAGAAAAGCCTGCTTTCCCATGTCTGCTATGCTATGCTCGCGACGCATGTGTGCGCTCTGCATTTGATTGGAGGAGCACAGAATCTCACACGGCCAACGGGAGTCGCGATATTGAGCGCGGCGCCACCCTCGTTCGCGCTCCGCCACCGCTTATCCATGATCAGATTAACTGTAATTCCTATCTGAACGGAGACTCAAGTCTGGCCGCAGCCAAGGGAAGCTCCCCGCCGCACCCAAAGCCTGACATCACCTCTGGAACAATGAGGGGAGACGACGATGCAAGGGCAAGGAGATGGGACTCCGTGGGAACAATGCTGCATTCACGGCGACCGCTGCTGCTGCCCCTCATCCCCTCCCCAAGCCGTGCCCTCATTAGGGTGGCCCCACCGTGAATGAGGCATTATTCCCCCGTTTTCAGGGCGAGCGCTCACCCCCCACCCCTGATAACAGGCTATTTTACTGCATCTCCCCGCAATGGGCAGTCACTTCCCTACTGGGGTTGTTTTTATTACCATCGGCTAATGTCAGTGTCTCCAAGGGGATACGGTTTCACTTTCTTTCAGGAAAGGAGTGCAGACCTTTCAAACCTTGACCTACAGCTCCCCCCTTCATCCCTCCCCATGCCCACTCCTCCTCTCCCAATTTCCACAGAGGAGAAATTGTACATTGTTGCAATGAAAAAAACCCCAGTGCATCAAATGCATTATTAACAGAATAAGCGTTAACTCCACACCATGGTTTCCCCTCTCCCACACAGGCTGCCTCCATCTTGTTTGTGTTCAGGATACCATATTACAGCTAAGCCTTACTTTGCACCCTGACCCCTTAGTACATTTCTGAGGGTTTGCCTATTGTCACGGCAGAGCTCCTCTATCTCAATTCATCTGTACAAACAAAACAGAAGGACAAACACAACAATGCGACCCTGAGTAAAGGTCCAAACTGCAGATCCATGTGGGCTGCAATCCCACACACTCATTCACAACTCCTATGCTAAAGGGAAATGCAACACTTCCAGTGGGTGCCTCTCCACTGCCTAACATTAGCTTTGCAGGTTAAACGTTGGAGACTGAAACTTAGTCATGTGAAAATGATTTTACTTTGAATACATTTTGAGTGGGAGTGCTAATTGCCTGCTGACATTAAAAAAAAAAAAATTATATATATATATATATATATATATATATATATATATATATATATATATATATATAAATTTCAACGGGCATGCCCATCAGGAAACACAACCATTTCTGGTAGCCTGGACACTCAAGTGAGTCACAAGTCTGAATCCAGGATGCTTTGTCTTTGTCACTCCGGTAAAATGTAAATATTGTACACTCTAATAAGGGTGTTTGCTCAGCATATACATATTACAATGAAAAACATGTAAGAGCTATTTTCACTATATAGTAACACTTTGAAATGCATTTCACTCTGCACTAAAACCATTTTGAGAGTCAACATTACAGTATGGTTTTTTTGGCATTAATATGCTCCATCTGATAGCAGCCATTTTTATTTTTGGGGTTCAGTAGCATGCAGGTGTTAGCTGCAACTCCCCTGAAAATGACAGTCCTCTGAGGATTAAGTCAATTACTTTTGCTCTGCAGCCATAGTGGTGTGAAATATTAGCAAGAAAATGTCATTATTAATCTCCTATTAAAAAGCCCAAAACACTGCTCTGTCAAAATTTGGAATTGTAAAGTACATGGACTACATACAAATGAGGCAAGGTAAATTAATAACCGATTATTCATTTTAGAAAAGCAAAGAACAAATTCCACTGCAAGGTTTGCCAAATTTGCTGGAAGTTTTTAAAGTTGTGAATATGTATTATTCTGCTGCTTTGTTTGTCAAATGCTATGCTAAAAAGACCAAAAAGCTGGTGAAACTATTACTTTACAGGAGGTACATCAGGTTCCTCAGCCAAAACAATATCTAAACACCACATGAAGACAAAGTTCTGAAAAGAGCAGAGCTCACAGCCCACAGTTTGCCAGTGCAATTCCCAAGTTGGACGGTGCTGTTTTGCCTGAAATGGCTCAGTAAATATTCAGCCATGTAAATGGATATGGTGGAAAACTATAAGCTGTGTAAGTCCCTCAAGATTAAAGTGTCTGCCAAACAAATGTAACATACATTGTCCATTGCTTTTTTTCTCAAATTCCACTGACACAAAAATGCAATTTCTTGGGCTTGAATTAACCAATATGAATTCTTTTTTTTCTTTTATTGCTCTCTATCATGCCATGCATGTAATAGATTGCATAAAAATTTCTTTTCCATTTTTACTTTTAACTGCTCCTGATGGCATTCCCCTCTCTTCCTCTGTGCCCACCACAGTGGCAGGCCAGGATACAGGCACACAGGGAGCAGTGGAGACAAACAGCCATGTTTATGCTGAAATTAGGTTAGATTTACATTCTCCCTCTGGGCACAGCTGCCAATGATGGAATGATTAAATTCAAGCAGGTTAAGACCAATGCCTTTTAATGTTTGATGTCAGCTACACAGTACAACAGGAAGACCTCTGAACGTTCTGCATGTAAAACGGCTGAATTCAGAAAAGCAAAAATCATGTACCATCACTGCGCAGAGGAATAGTAAACAACACTTTCATTGGTTACTGGGTGGTGGTGCAGTGTAATAGCTAAGCAACTGACCCCACAGAACCTGAAAGTTGCAGGTGGTGGCTGCAATTAGACCTTTGAGGAAAGCACTGGTGCTGCTTTGGTGTCCATTCCAGTAACTATTTCAGTAAACATCCAGTGTACACGGACAATGTGTTGACTGCCAGCTGTGTACATAACCCCAGAACAGGGCTTCTGCTAATCACTTAAACTATGAGCTTTACTGTCAACACAAAGCAAAAGAGTATTACACAAATCCAGCAAACTCTTTCATTTAGCACTGAATTATAGCTGCATTGAATAATTTATTTGCTTAGCAAACACTCTTATGCAGAGTGATTTACAGTTTACATTTTGCCAAGATATTTACTGTAGCAATTAAACACAAGTACCTTGCTCAAGGGTGCAACAGCCCCCGTTACCGGAATGAACCTGCAACCTTCTAGTTAAAATCCAAGGACTGCTGATACTCCACCTCCCTTGCATCTGGGTGTGACCTTCTGATGGCCTGCAAAGGCAGGCAAAGGCCAAAGACAACTCTTACCACAAAAATGGTGGAGCCCTCAGAAATAAATGCTATGTATTCTGATTCTAATGGTGCAGCACAGATCTTCTGAACAGACGGCAGTTTCTGCAATGCACCTTTTTTTCGGGTCTAAAGGCGTATTTATCCTGAGACAGCCAAATCTGTTATAAAGTTCACAAATCACTGTCAACTGGCGGTCTTTTGTCTGCGTCCGGCCCAAAACGTGCAGCCCGATGGGGTGAAAGCACTGTTTCATTTGCTTTTAAAGCATCCCTGTGCAAATTCTAAATGAGCAGAGTCATTTAATTGACCTTATAAAACAAATAAAGTGGCTGATAATTTTAAATTGTTCATAATGGTCCTGAGATACCCAGTGGCGTGTCCCAGCTATTAGTTATTTTATTACTTTTCGCAGACCCCGCAAGAGCTCGGTGAGGACCGGACGCGGTCGCGTTGCCACAGCGGTCCATCTCACGGCCGCGGCCTTTCCATTCCCGTGCCACATTGGACGTGATGGTAAAACACGGCCCAAACAGAAAAAAGGCGAGCCGGGGCCCGTCAACAGTCGCATGAGCTGGCAGCCAAGCACTTGCTACTTCACAGATTAGCAGATCAGTCACTTTCACTGTAGCCCCTCTGCAGCAAGCAAAGCGAGCAGAGGAGGCCATTTCTGAAGCATCTACATTTCTGCATCCTTTCCATCCCAAAGCACAGGATTTCCGTACTCCTCTGAAACAGTTCCCAAAAAGAGGCTTTGCCACTGTAATGCTGTCTAAAGCTCTAATTACATTTTTAGGCTCGATTAGCAGAAGTCATAATTATACTACCTTTATTATGTAAATTAATTGGCTGATTTCAAAGAATTAATTACACTTGTCCCAAGTTTGATTTGTAAATCAGTGCTTTTCTGCTCCAGACTGTTTTGTTTTTGCCTTTTCCATTTCACAAAGAGAGCGGGCTGACACAATAATAAATAAACAAAAACACACAGGAAATGCAAGGAAGGGCAACATTTGAATTCCTAGTTGGAAGGGTAAGCTACATGCTGCAAATGAAAGCACTCTCCAATAAAAAAGGAAGAGCATTTCTTTCAGAACCGAACTGAACTTCTGAAACTTCAGAACTGAAACTTCAGAACTGTAACTTCAGAACTGTAACTTCAGAACTGTAACTTCAGAACTGTAACTTCAGAACTGTTTCAGAACCGAAAGGAGCATGGTTGATAAAATGTCTGTGATGCTGAAACACACTGATAAGCCGTTTTCACATACGAACTCCGGACAATGTCCGGAGAATCAGGTCCGGACATTGTCCAGAGTTGCCCTTTCACACATGTAGCACATAACAGGAGATTGTCCGTGTCAGACGCGTTCTCACCTACTGGAAATACTCCGTTTGGTTTAGGCAAGGGGTGGCGTCTAGGCAGAGCATGCAGGAGGCAGGACATGACGCGAAAAATATGCTGCAGAAATCGCAGTGGCTGTATTCGAAACCGCCTACTGCATACTGTGTACTGCATACTACACAAGTATATACTCTACACTGCACGCTATTTTTCAGTGTAGTACCCAGTATGTGACCATTAATGATTACATTTGTAGTATGCTACATTGTCACGTGAAATCATTGCGAGTTTAGAAATGTCCAGATTTCCTCATGGAATTTTCCAGTTAGAGGCCACTTGCATTCTCACAAGTGAAAAGTATTGACGAGACCACGAAAACTATTTGTGAGTTGAAGTATTTTCAGGTTTTTTCTTTTCAATGTCTTACCTTTCGGTGGTACGGGCACATAATGTGGCACGGAGGAGGAGAAGGCGAACATAGCTATTGTACTTTTGGGTAGCACTAGCCTATAAAAAAAAAAATCACACATAGCCATCCAAATGGTGCTACCAAATTAAACATTTATTATAACAGGAAGGTAAGTTTTTGTTGTTCGCTATGTAACGTTAGGTCACCAGTTCACCTATCACTATTACTTAGCTACAGCTTAGCTAGCTACTAACCAGATAATAACCTACTAACCAACATTATTAATCATCGTAAGAGACAAGTTTTGGCAGTATAGCTATCACTATCTCTTTAACGATCGTTGGACTCAGAATAACATATCCGCAATATCAACGAAAGAGTGGAAAGCAATACACAGGCAAGCAGAAAAAGAGTACGAAGCAGATGTTTGCATTTTACTGGTTTCGCGCCAGTCGCATGATAGAAACGTCGTCAACACGCCCACTCACTCGGCGTGAATTCTCTGGACAATGACCGGCTCTATTCACTCATGGACTCAATCGGACATTACATGGACTTTGTACCAGGGAGCTGGCAGGGTAAAGTCTGTTTAATGTCCGGTCCAACTGATTCGGACATTTGCGTTCTCACATACAGCTCCTACAGGTAATGTCTTGATAAGTTCAGGGTTGCAGTGCATGTCTGAAAGGGGCTATAGATAAGTTCTACCTCATCCTCAGAAATGACAGAAAGGAGTTCTCCCTTAAATGAATGCACATGCCTCATACCGCCCTCAATTTTAAGTTTCGATGCATACATCATTAATTCCATTTAAATAAACTTCATTTGCAAATGCAGGGAACACCGAAGTGCAGTGCTGGTGAAGCAGCTCTGACCCCTGCAGTAAACCCTACACACCCAGTTCAGGTTTAGGGTTGTGCGATATGACCAAAATTTCATATCCCGATAACGATACATATCACGATATAGCACATTTTCTGTAAATTCAATGAATAAAAAGTTCATATAAAATGACCACATTGAAAGGCCTATTTCTCATTACATTTTGAATTATATACTCGACAAATAAAAGATACTTACCCATATTTGATTATTGTTCTCCTTTTATTTAGAACCTTTGTGCAAATTTTCAATTTAACCCTTTCGCGCGTACGGTCACACTGTTGTGATTAGCTGTTTAGCGTGTATGCTAAAACCGGTCCGATTAAAACACTAAATTGGAAAAATTCTAGCTAATTTTAACTTTGAGGAAACAGCAACTTAACGTTAAAAAATATAGCAAGTGCTAACTGAAAACTATGAGAAGCTTAATAACGCTAATGAAAACATAATGAACCATGTAAAGTAGCACGCGCGCTATACATAAATAAAATAAAAATAAGTTACATGCGAAAGGGTTAAGCATGTAACAAAATATAAAATATTAATGTATAAAATATAAAAAGGTAAATAGAAAACACATTCACTCTCCTCCATGTTTGTTTGTGTTGCCTTCATGCAAATTTCCTGCCTGCATCCGCGCTGTGTGGAAGAACGCAACGCGTCGTCCAAATGACGAAAAATACTGCAGTAAAGCGTGATTTGTGACACAACGAAATAAACTATAGAGCATAATATGAAACAATAGACGTTTTTCTATCATCACACGATGTATATCATCATATCGCACAGCCCTATTCAGGTTAATCTACAATCAGCTGACAGCAAACCCAAGCAAATGAAATGCATGAGCAGGAAGCACAAGGCAGACTGCAGAATGCTTCAACATGAACTGGCTGAAAGCGGAAGTCAATTAAAAGAAGCCCTCAAAGATTCAGCGGATCAGACCCAGGCAAGGCCTGTTTCTTGAAGCTGAATGAGTACTCTCAAACCAATCACGCTCAATCAAATCGAAACCCTTGACTCATGCCTGTCCGACCTTGAGCAGAAACGTGGGCCAATTCTGCTCTTACCACAAGAGTAGAACTACAGGACGACTCCTGACTCATCTGGATATTCACCACATAGAAAAGAACCCTCTGCTGGCCAATGAGAGCCAACATCCTTGCAGCACAGTAAAAGAGCAAAAGGAACGAGAAGCAAATGATTCATTATTCACTGCTAAATACTGAGGGAGATGACACAGGCTTAATGGGTTGGGGCTGCAGAAAAAGGTTATCATCTCAGAATGATGTTCCAACGTTAAGTACAAGTCACAGATAGTATCAATCCTTTAATTTCATTTTGCAGTATGACTATTGTTGACTGTAATTAATAGGACAGCAGCTATATGATTCTACAAATTCCCACATGGCAGAACACTAATTTCCGTAGCCTTGGTTTTAAACACTTCCTGCCTCTGTCAGATAATGGAAGCAGAGGAACTGCAATTAAATATTGCTCACCCTCTGCAAGATTACCCCCAAGAACGAGCACACAAAAAGAGTGGCATCATGATGAAAGCGTGATTAAAAGATGACACACATACAAAAGAGCTGACAAGATGGCTGCAACAGCAATAAATATAATCCATTTAAAAAAATGGATGTTGTTCATGTCAGGTGTTCAGACCATTTCAGATTTCATTGAGACTTGAGAGTGCATTTAACATGGTACACTGTTATGGTTACCTACACAGTAGCCACAGTATGGCTTACTAAGCCATGGAAAAGTACAGTGCCATGGACACCAGCAGCAAGTTAAATGGAATATTGTGTAAAACAACATAAATACAAATTATAACAGTTTAATAAAAACTGCACAAAAGGGCTAAGCCTACCGTTTAAAGGCTCATTTTACAATCAAAACAAGGGTTAAAAAAATGAATTGATAACACTGAATGCCATCTTTAAATATCCAAATGCCTTTAGGTACAGAAAATGACCTTACATAACCCTCCAAACACCCTGTGTGAAGTCACCAGGGGAGGATACGAATAAAGCTTCAATTCAAAACCAGGAAATGACCCATTATACAACCAAACACACGCAATCACTTACATACAGAGAGGAGGAAAGCAGAAGATCTGAAAAAACAGATCCCAAGTAAAAGGAGGCAGAGCCTGTCTGAGGTACGGCCCACCCCTTACAGGCAAAGGGGGCGGAGTCTGTCCGGCCCACCTTCGACAGCCAAATCTTAAAAAGATCATGCAGCAAAGACACCCTGCTTTCAGGGAACACTTCACTGAAAAGACCTTTTTTCTTGTTTAGCTGCGGCAGCCCTGTGCATGCCTTGTGAAAGGTTGAATGTTTAAAGACATAATCGCAGTAATGAATCAGAGTGCAGGACACTGCCAGGCAGCTTCCTGCTCCTGGTGGAGCTCCAACAATGGTAAACTATCTCCCTTTCAGCTTTGCACATCAGGAAATGGAAAAGTATTACAATTAGTACACTGATTAGAAACCGGCTTCACTTCTTTTGAGTGTAAGAGGGACTAATGACAAAGCTGAAAAATGTTCCAGGACCAGGCAAAGAAAACTCTTCCTGTACTCAGCACAATTTTTAAGTCACTGTTCTGTGGGATTATATTGCTGCTGACAGGACTAAAGAAGGGCATGACTCTAAAACAAATATTCAGACAGAGCTGTTCTTATGACCATGGGAAAAGACCCCGTTAACCTCTACACATGAAACAAGACCAAGAATTGTTGGTAGCATGCTCTAAGGCCCGAAATTTGCACACATTAACTTTTTCAACATCCTCATTTCAATAATGGTTCACTGATCTTCCATTAGATTTATTCAGTGAGAAGAAAGGTATCTTTGCCTGTATGTTAGGAGTTTCTTACTTAGTTTCTCATGAATAGCAAATTTAGGCAAATAAGTTCTGCACATCATGTCACATTCTGGAGATGTTTTATAGTGATTAACTTATCTACTTAAAATCTACATTTTTAATGTAATGTTATTCCAAAGCAAATCTACTGCATTCAGTAAACCAAACATACAGATTACAGTTTATCCTGTTACCCACCTATTCCGTTTTCTTAAAGTTTATTATTAGTATTATAATTTTTAAATCACCTTACACCCTGTCTACAAAGCAAAGCTTAAAATACTTAATATGCCTAACATTTCTCAAGCGATTACTGCTTAAGAAAATCATACATTTATTAAGGTAAATGAAACTAAGCACACTGGAATGTGCTCATTATTTATGCAGTCTAGATGCAGTTTCATTTTCAGAGCGACTGAAGCCATTAATATCAGCAATCCCGTAAGCCCCTTGCAGTCTCTTCCCTTTTGAACATTAAGCCTTCTCAAACCTCTGGACTTTAACGCTGGCCTCTCTGTCATGCTACCTCTTCAAATGTCTGGACAGTTGCTGACTGTGGTTCTGAAAGTCAGAAATGGGGGGGGGTTAGTGGTCAGCTGCCTCTCTCTAGTTTCTGCATCTGCTGGATCAATACGCAGTCAATCTTTTCAGAGAGCAAGGGCATTGATTTGGTTCTAAGGGCCAACCTAACCTTTTATCTCCTAAAATGTAGCCCTGCCTCGGTGTCTTGACAGCAAAATGCGCACTCTGCCCCAGACCGTGCAAAGAGCAGAGCAAAAGATTTTGCTGGAAATCTAGGCTATTTCACAAACAAAAGTTATGTACAAATGCATACACACACCCCAGTCCCTAAATGGTAAGATAGGAAACAAGAAGAAAACAACTGGTCTTGCTTTATTCTGTTCTCTCTTGGTACATTTCTAAGCTTCCCCAGTCTCTAATGCCATCGTCCCTTTTCAGCCAAACTGACGCAATGCACACTCAGAGGGTACTTTGTCAATGTCTTCAGTTCACTATAAATTACCCTATAACAACAAGTCTCTTGTCTCTCTGTAGAGCCAGCTTCCTCAGAGTGAAGACATGACTTGCATTCAGCTAGAACAAGCACAAAAAAAATTAACACACAAACTCCACAGAAGTTTCAAAAACACACTGTTCTACAAGTCCACCCTGTATAAATCCTATTCAATACATAAAAAAAGCAAAGTGTTGATTACAATAGATGGCCAACAGCACTTATTTCATGGTTCCGCTGAATTCTCGATGCCTCGGGTTTGGGGAAAAACAGATCATTTTGCGTGAGCTGGGTGTGTGGGCAGGGGCAGGGCCAAACTAAATAATGAGTACTTCACAACTCCTTCAAACACTTTATTTCTAGGGTAAGGAGCTATGAACTGCAGTCATTTTAAGGCATCGAACATTTACCTTGTGTCAGTGTGCTTCTCCAATGCAATGTGAGCAAGGACAGAAGGTCACGAATGAGCAGAAAGCTGTCAAAACCACGGTGTGGACAAGTGAGCACACCCCATTGACCTACACAGCGGCAGCTCAGGGAAGGAATCCCACGACAACCCTGAACCTGCTGACAGAGTGCTGCCTCTCTCTCTGTCTCTCTCTCTCTCTCTCTCTCTCTCTGCCCCCTCAAAGCTGTTCTCCCACAGATAAGCTCAAGACTCAGCGAGGCGGCTCTCTCCCCTGTGAGGCCGTTCAGCCCACGTACAACTTGGAAAAGGTCCAGACGAAACGGGCCACGCCAGGCAAAGCACCTCCAGAACGGGTGCTTCCCCTTTCAAACACCTCTGGGTGTGTCCTCAGCCAGGAGGATTCGCCATTGAGGGGCAAGCTGGTTCCGCTCCCGCTACTGTCTGAACCATTCTCGTTCTAATTTATTAGACAACACTCCAAATATCCATGACTTGTAAATCTCTGCACGCTTTATACCGATATGCAAAACCAGAGGCATTTAGGTCTGTTGATTCACTCTCACTGTGCCAATTACACAAAAATTCAGTGCTGGGTTTGAATAACCTGGCCTCATTCTCGGTGAATAAGTCAGGTCATATTATTTGACTGCGCACTTTGATTGCTTGGAGGAAGGCCATTATTTCCAGAAAATAACTAGACAGAGATGATACGTTTTAAATGACTTGCTGAATACGGAATTCTGGAGGTAGATGGTGGCAGAGAGCAAGACCATGCTAATGAACATGTAGCCTCCACTCCATTTGGGAGTATGGGAAAATAAATTAGCAACTGCTAAACAGCTGAGCCTGCCCCACACTTCTGCCAGCTGAAATGATATTGAGCATTCACTTATCCCATGGTGTGAACAAGGATATGTGTGGTACACAATCTTAATCTACTCCAAACATTAATTTTCTAAAAGTAGGATATGAAGCATGAGGAGTCATTACACTGCTCGTGTGTGTAGAGGGGAAACATTAGCTTTAAAAAAGAGAGGTTATCTTCATTTTCTACCGCACTCATCTACCAACTGCAAGGAGAGTCATTTTTACAGGGACTGAAAAGCTAGTCTCTTCTTCGTATGCGTTCAGCCTTCTGCAATTGTGTAACATTTGTTGATGTTGACAACAAGAGGATACCAATTAAAACATTTTATGGAAGCATACAGCAGCATTGCACTTAGTGGAAAGATTTTGTTTTCTCATGTGAAAGTGATACATCAGAGTAAACACTCATGCTAAGTGTGCTATGTGACTACTCCATGCGCGTAGTAAGTGGGTATGTAACAACACATTGATGACCTTTTTCAGACACCACGTATTTATTGGCAGAATTTGATTCTGATAGTGTGGCAGGGAACACAGCTTCTAACTAGGAGGCCATTTCCCAAATGGAGCTTAATGGGATCGAGATCGCAAGACCATTCATACCACGCAGATTTAATAATGGCCACATTTTCCAAACTGGGCCATAACTCACACCTCCTGCAAAAGACTGCAAATACGCAACAGACACACAAAAGAAACCAGTGTCACGACTGTAAAGAAACACTTCCGTCATGCTGCTTCCTGGCCGTAAGAATGTACTGAGCATACAGTTAAGCAATCTTTGTATGGCTGCTCAAGCTACATTTCAATATCAAAAGACAGATGTCTTACTAAATAGAACAATAATTAATAAATAAGTACATAATTGATGGTTTGGAAGCCTTTCCATGTCCACTTGTGCTTTAATTACATCTTGAGTGCAGTAGCAGATCATATCATCAGATGCATGTCCTGTCTACATAACATCCCCATTTTTAGACTTTAGATTAATTAACCTTAGAGGTAATGAGCATTGTGTGAAAGAAGACCTACATAAGTGCATGGCAAGATGACTCATTTTAGACGACTTTCAATTCTGCAATCCCAAGAACAGTAGAAACAAACAACCTCTGAAAAATGTTCACCGTGTTGGGGATTCTGAGAACTGAAGCCATTGTACATCAGGCTGAAATTATTAACTTGCCTGACGTTCTCTCACTCCAGATTTGCGGGGAAGCATTTGATTTAGCTTTGATGTCAGCGGCACAATTGTGTATTTGTGCTTTCCCAAAGGAGATACAGTTACAGATTACAGATTAAACTAAAATCAGCAATTCAGAAAAAGCAAAACTATCACTACAAATGAAATACCTTCAATAGCAATTATACAATGCAGGGTGTACTTGAGTAGCAGCTGCAATAAGAATCAAATCCCAGAGGCAAAGAGGTGAGAATGAGGAACTGTGGATGGAAGTACAACAACCAGGGAAAAGTCCTGCAGCCTGCCAGGCTGCACTCAGACACAGTATGTCAGCTGTTAGCAACCATTTTAGACGCAACAAGCTAATTTAATGCCTAAAAGAAGAACTGTGCTGGACAGGTGGTTATACCTGCCTTCAATCCATAGTGTGAATCAGACAGCAAAAGAAGAAATTGTTATTAAGGAAAAAAGAGAAAACACACAGGGCCTGTGTACACTAAACTTGTAACTCCAACATGCCAAGGCTAACCAAACAGAGCAGATGGGAGCACTTGTTCTTCCCTCATGCTAAAGCTACAGTCCTCTGTGGTTGCACCACATAAATAGCCTAAGAAAGCAACAACCTTCATCAGCCTTGTGCTAACCCTTCCCTCTTCCTTCACTTAAAACAGCTGCCATCAATAATAGGTGCCTAACCTTGAGTGACAAAGAACAATCGAAGGCCAAACCATATAGGTGTTTGGCCTCCCTTGGGGTAAGAAGGGGCTGCATAGAGGCATATGGATTCAGCTTGTAATGGTAGCTGTCATTAATGGGGGCCTGCAACAACAGATGCTATAACATAGAGACTTCTCTTTCCAGCATCTCCCCCTACTCACTCTCTTTCTATGGCATGCCTACTCAGCTATCTACCTTTTTGGGAATGAAGAAATCGTCACACAGGCACATCCCTGCACCCTGTAATTAGGGACACAAATATCACATGGAAACTAATACTCACGTAAAAAGCTCAATCACTGGGTCTGGCGTGTTAAAGGTGTCTCATTCCTGTAACAGATTTTCCCCCAAACTACATAGTCATTCAGTAACAGTATAAACTACAGATAACAGATGTGCAAGCTATGCATACAATGACATCACCAGGACAGTGTGAAGAGCCAGGCAGTCTGCATCCACCCTTACAAGTACCACTAAACAAACGCACCGGGGCATTCTCTACACATAAGCACAATGCGACAAAAGAATTCATCAATGGTCTACCCCACCACTGCCAGAAACAGAACACCATTCCCACTGAGACTAATGACATTATCTCTATAGTGATCAAAGCTTTGTTACAGCAAGGGCTGCTACACAGGGTTAGCCTTCCCCTGAGCACAAATGTTTTCCCAGAACATGCAGGGGGAGGTTGCATGTTTGAACATCAGAGGAGGCACTGCAGTTGTACTCTGGAGCAAGGTACACGGTCTGAATTGTTGTAAGTATCGAACTGTACAAATGGAAAGCATGCAAAAACATACACACCCTGAATATATATAATAGCAAATAACAGGAATGCATAAATACCTAAAAATGTAATATAATAAAGAACTTCACTTACTGATGAGCAAAAGCATTAAATTTGATGCACACAAATTAAAAGAAGCTGAAAGGTTCACACACAGCCTGCCGCACTTCACATATCTCCTTAAACATATAATTCATTGTGATCCAGCACAAAGCAGCTGCTGATCTCACCCATTAACACTTCATTCATTTTGCATGGCTTGATCGCTCCTGCACTAGACCTATAAGGCACATTATTCCATGCAGTGCGCACTTTCACCCGCTGCACCATTACAGCCTCGGAGGGCAGCAGCACAGAGTGGCCCTATATTATCTGGTCATTAACAAGCACCAGAGGATCCATGCCAAAGCTTCCACACAGATGTATTTCTAAACCATCCGCAAACAGCACTCAGATGGGAACATCTCTCAGTGCAGCATCGCCCCAGCGACCATCTGCTGAAACCGCATAAAGGAGTACAGTGCATTAGTTAGCAATTAGAGATGGGCTTATTAAGATAGGGATGAATTTAATGATCTATAAATTTAGCTTTTTTACAAAAAAGTACATTATCACTGCAATGATGTAATGAACCAACCAGAGAGGCTCTAAAATATTTTATGAGCTGACAACACACAATGGCCTATTAACTGGATGTTAATTTTAACTTGGAAACTAACAAGCCAGCTTTTGCATGCATTCTATACTATGGTTTGTCTCAAGCAAAATTCTGAGATCAGAGGTGGATCAATTGAAACGCTGATTCATTTATGTTGTTTGCAAAGAAGGAAAATGGAATTTAGTTATGGTAGGACCACACTGCAAAATGTAATGTGCATATTGACAATTTCTGTTTAAAATCATTTGGTTTGAAACCCACTGTTACCTGATACATCAGATAGCGCCCTGAACCAATAACTTGTGATTTTCATTTCAAAATCATGTACCCACAAACTTTTGTATCAAGGCAGTTGCTTTCTGTTGGAGTGGAGTTCCTTTTCTCTCCACAACACAGACAGTGGCGCCAAGTTAGAACCAATTAAATAGATGTCATGAAAATTTGATATCAACACAAACTCACGGTATGAATAAGTCAAGACTTTCATTGGAGGTTTTTGAGATGTTTGGTTCCTGCAGGAATCGTGCCATAAGGAATAATAACGTCAAGACACCTGCCAACTGTACAGAGGTGCAGAAAATAAGCTGTGTCAAAGCCGACATCATGTCATCTCACATACTCCAACAGCCTTTATTGGCCACTTCTTGTTAGCACCGGCCACACAGGAAGCAGAAAACATCGCTTATTTTCAGCATGTACATTCAGATGTGAAACATCCACATTTGCTATAATCACCTACACAAGATAAGATCTGGAGCATTAGAGTGTAGGTTTAGGCCATGCCATTAAATCATGACACACACCAACTCAGTTCTGCCAATCACAACATATGGTTCACATTATTAAAGTGCATGAAGAGGAATGGGAAACTAAAAAATAAAGTTCTTTGGTTCATACTTTCATAGGCTGATTTTGACTAAATGCATTTAGCAACAGTCCGTTGCCATCTTGCTTGACTCATCACTGAAGGAGTCTGGATACAACCTCTCTGGCTTGGCACATCTTGGAAAACAAGACATGTCCTGTAAGTCTTATTTCCCCCACAAGGCCATCACAAACCCTGGTATTCGCTGCAACTCCTGGCCTGGTGCCATGCTGCAAAGTTCAAAGGCACACACAAAGCATGAGGGCAAAGTGTGCTGGAATATAACCAAGGTGAAAAAAAAGAGAAAAAGAAGAGAGAGAAGAAAACACCAACTACTAAATCCAAATGTATGCTTAAAAAAAAACAAACAAAAAAAAACCAGTAGCTAGACCAGTAGCACAAAATGCCCACCCCTCCCCATCTCTGCCTCTCAGTGCAGGCCATGCTGTGCTTCAATAGCAGGCTACTGCTACCACCCTCTGAAAATTTTCAACAATGACCGAGGCTTTACCATAATCCCTTATTTCTGGGCTGTGTTGCAGCCCAGAAAATCTGATGCAAATTTCATGAGGAGTCAGTGCAGTTAAATGGCTCATTTCCATGGCTATCTGGACAGCCAGGCATTGGAAAGAGGCTTCTATGGATTATCCATTAACTTGATTGATATTTCAGCGTAGGTAATATTCATACTAAGAGTGAACCACGTAAGCAAAATTCTGACACTACAGTAAACAACTAGCATTTCTGATCTGCAAGTGAGAGATCCATAAGATTTTTTTACTCTTCAGAAGATACACACATTACCAATGATTCTCCTGTCTCTTGGATCAATCTTCCAGCCTACAGAAATACTGAAACAGCCCATACGCAAAAACAGTTGGACAATTGAGACTTTAATTAGTGGCATGTTAAATAGATTATTTTTAACTGTACTTAGAGTTCAGAATTACCAATCCATCTTGCAAGGTGTAAGGTGTAAGTAACAGGAGCTGGGGGTAAAAGGGTTTAAAGGGTAAAGCATGACCCCAAATTGACAGCCTTTGAATATGAATGAAGGGGGGACAAAAAAGCAGGAAAACTCTGACCAAGACATGTGACACTTCTCTTTCAAACCTGTCATTTTCTCAACATCTCTTTCAGTGAAAATCTGAGGCCATCTCCAAAACTAATGCCAAGCAATGACTTTAATTGCTCAGAACGAAAGTCAAAGTGAACCGCTTCACAAAAATCCTGCAGTTCTTTCTGATAGTGAGGGTCATCCATCAACATAACACAGCAGGGGCTGGGGGCCCTTACACACACACATGCACACACACGTCCACACTGCAGTGAGCCAGACAGAAAGACAAGAAAATGCACTTAAAAACTTAACTTGCTACAGCTCCCAATACCCAACATCTAGGCAAGCACTGTCATTTTCACTGCATTAGTCAACCTCAAAAACAGCAACAGAAAAATTTGCCATCCTGATACTGTGTTTTTCAGTGCTATATATAATGCATTTATAGTGTCATGTGAGATAGAAATCTGAACAGCAGTCACATAAATAAAACTAAATTTATCATTCAATTCCTCTCGCAGTGCCTAGTGTTCGGAGCAAATCTCTTCTGTGGATCCCCCACTACTGCCATGGCAAGATGACTCACCATTCAACAAAATACAGTGCCCACCAAACCTCAGGCATACTATTGAACAGGACACCTCCCCTAAACAGGAAATTTCATAGGAAGGAGCCTCTGGTAAATGGTCCACTACCCACCTTCAAAAAAACACTGAAAAAGAAACAATGCTGAGGAACCTAGATAATGTAGTATAAACTGGTAGTAGTCCAATAACGGGTTGTTTTGGGCAAATATTTTTAAACAAGTAGACAAATGGCCTATGGCCTGGTTAGCTGCCATATGAGGATTATTCTGAATACTTACTCTCATAAACAAGTTTATTTCACAGAACATTACTTAAAACAGAAATAAAACAAAATATAAGCACTGATGACAGTATCTGTAGCGGGACTAGCCTAATGTACAACTGCTTTCCACAAATAGCCAGCTGAAAAAATATTTGAACATATAGGCCTAATAAATAAAACAAAATGTAAAATGATCCATATGTAGCCTCTGGAAGGCAGTCAACAGGGAAATAAGTACAATTTTGGCATTTGTTGAGAGTTTTTTTTTTTCAAATCTCATTTCAAGTTATGTCCATGAGGCATAGAATGAGACAGAAGGTATCTTTCTGGATCATGGGATTACAGCTCTAATTAGGATCCATTTGCCAGGGGACATCCGTAAAAACATACAATGGGCATTTGCTATACATCCATTGACAGTAATTGGTGCCTGCAATATTCTCTATGACTCTATAAAAACATACAGTAGTTGTTCCATTTCCAACCTTTCTGTGGTTCAAACAGAGCTTGTATTTAAACTAGACCATTCCTGTATTTTTCTTATACAAAGCCACAGTACCGTATGTCTGGGAGAAGCCGAACAGAATTTGTTGACATTTCCTCCCATTTTTTATGTCTTCATTTTGCATATTTTTTCCCTGTTCATTCTGTATGGCTTCTGCATACTGGGCCCTGAGCTCTAACCCCCCCAAAGCTACAGTCATTTCCTCTTTGCTTGACCCAAAAAAAGGGAACCATTTTCTATCAGTGCATTCTGTCTCGTGCCAGGGTAAGACAACTCCCTCTGACCTGGAAAAAAAGCACAACCAGATGGCCTCTGCAACCAAGCTCATGTCTCAAGCAAAAACATGTCTGGTCCCTGCACAGGAGGGGGGGGACCCCCATGATTAAGAGATTTGAATGTCCAGACCGGGAAGATCTCTGTACATACGTCTGGGAGTGCCATATCTCTGTGTCGAGGTCCGTTGGAAAATCTCCTAATGGACTACTTATTTTGAAATGCTCAGAGATCTTACAGCGACTTACTCAGGAGCACTCTAAGTCTAGAGTTAGCGGCCCCACGGACTAAACCTGAAAACACAGCACTAGCAGCTAAGACATGCTTTGGATAGCAATAAGCCGATTAAAAATCCAAGTGGCGCACGCTTGTCGCCACTGGTTACCCCTCTAGGATAGGGGGATAAAATGACCAATGAGCCATTTCTTGATTATTTCACCATTTTATGAATTACTTCACATTCATTTTCTTAAGTCTTGCAGCAAAAGAGAGCCTATCACAAGCCAAGGCTGAGGTTTGCACCCATCCAGCAGAGTTTATTGCAGAAACTCTCTGAAGTTGGACCCAACATCAGTATACACAATGAATTCCACAAGGGTACACAAAAAAATGGAAAAAGTGTGGCCTGTTAGCAAAAGCAAAACCCAAGTAAAGAGATGGAATTACGACTTGTGATTCATTCACTTGGTCCACCACACAACAAAATGACAGCGAAAAGAAAGACACACAAGGCACTTACAAATTCTTTAATGACTCAACTCGCATTCCTAAAGGCTGCACAAGCATTCATCTCATTGTGTGCAATGGAGCTCTGGCTTTCAGCCTCAAAAGGATCTGTGAGCAACAAGAACCATGAACAATAAGGCCTATCAAAGAGGAATTGTTAATCAAGAGGAGGAAAAAGCCTGCAACTTCCAAGTCATTTAACGTCTTAAATGCTTCCAACATGCTGAGCCCCCTGACCCAAAGAGTCAAGCACTAGCAACTGCAAGTCAGAGCAAATGGCAAATAGTTGACTACATGCAATGTATATTTTCCCATAGAGAAGTGCTACAGCATTGAAGAGAACCTACAAGACTCTTAGCACATTGAACACTAACATTTTCACGTGTCTATGTATCTAAATCTCCTCCCATCACTATGCCAACAGTCAGAATGAGGAAGAAAATCAGAAAATTATTTGGTTTATCACATCTACTTTCGTAAGTGACTTACCTAATGACAATGAGATCAAATTTGGCTATTCCAACACACAACCATATGATCATCATTCATCATTACTTTGAACACTTTTGAACACATTATCAAAAAAACAAAAAATTCAGTACTATCACAAAGAATAAAATTCATTGACATTACTCATCTTACTGCTTCAGTAGGATCTTTAAGGTCTTTTGCTGTGGGTCATTATGCAGAAATAACTGGAGTTTCATACAGTTCTCAGGGAAAAGTGTAGTGTTCGATTATTTGAATATTCAGCGCTGGCAGCCATAGAATAATCAAATAAATCCAATGTCCTTTGAACGTTCTACAATTTCAAATGATGTAAAATGGTGGATAGAACCTTCCCTGTGTATTCAAACTAATTATTTTCCATAGCCTAATTACTGCAGTCACTAGTCAACCACAATCAATTTATGCAAGTCAACTGTGCCAAACACTGTCTGGTCTTCTGTAGTGAAAAAAGTTTAACTGTCTATGAAATGGCAAATATCCTATATTCAGGAGACAACAGAAGTAGAGCAAAATAAGGATATAAATGTCAGTTAAATAGCATAAGCGGCTCTTTTGAGTGGAAGACACTTTCATCAACCTACCGACTGCTTTACAGCATGGTAATGGCTAACATTCTAAGCTCATAATCCTTTAATACAGACAGAATGCAATGTGATTTGATGACAGCTTGTTAAGAAGTGTATTAGTTTCAAGCTATTCAGACAAAACATGCTACACTGGCAGAAGGAGCCCATGGGAATAAGGCTCAGGTACCTTATTGTTTCATCAAACTGCAATGCAACATCTTGTGCTGGGATTTTTCCATCTGCAATTAAAGAGGTACTCGACCAAAAAAATATTATGATTTCATTTGTCAATTATTCTCGAGCACGTCTTGAGTGGATAAACATACCTGTAAACAAAATAGTGCCAAGAAAGCTGCAAACAAAACCAGTGAGAGCGTTCTGCACAATCTAGCCAGAGGAACACTGAGTTCTAAATCTTTTTTTTTTTTTTTTGCTAAATGTTCTTGTATCAATAATAGTAGATGGCATTTACATAGCATTGGGTCTCAGGATCTCAAAGTGCTTTACGGTGGGGGGCATGAATCAGCCGAATCACCATCAATGTGTGCAGCCACCTGGGTGGAAGGCAGCCATTTTGCACCAGGGAGATCACTGCACAGCAGCTGAGGTTGAGGTGTAGGCCACGATGTTGTTTTCTTGAAGTGCGGAGTCCCTCTGGTAAGCCATGGGCTCGAGAGGGGTTTGTTGTTATTGAGCATGTTACACTTTATTCTATATATACCTGATCCCCTTCACTACACAGTGCACACCGCACAGAGCAGAAGACCTGCAAGCACATTTCCCTGACCACCCCTTCACTTTTGTAAAGCTCTCTCATACATATATACCTTCAAGGTTTAAATGAGAGTGAAACCGTGTTTTATACTACACAATGATCATGAATAGAAAATGGTGAACTAATTTCTCCCTGTTCAAACGTTATACATTATATTTTGTCACCGCTGTATGCCCAAGGACACAAGCCAGTAGCTGGCTAGCTAAGTCAATATAAAGCTGTCCTTCACAGCAGAGATGTGACAACACTACAAGGCATTAAACATGTACAGCAAATGCAGGATTTGTAGTGAAAACGGTGCAATTCTCAGGTACTGCCAGTACTCCAAATTTCGCGCTATCCAATAGAAATCCAAGATAAATCTATGCAGACTGGAGTAGTGAAAAGAGAAGTGAAATTATATACCAACAGGAATTAAGAGTTTGCTGTGTCTGCACATGTACTCATTTGCCTACATTTAAAAATGTGTAATCTGTTGTATTTCACAGCTTGCTCTTTATATAAGCATTCTGATTTAGCATGACACCCTACAGTAGCAAGTAAAGCACCTATAGTAAGGCATAAACTGTGGTTTATTGCGGTTCCATGCTTTGGTCTCGACCTCTTAGTTTCCGCTTCTTTGAAATGTTATTATGCTCTTGTATATACTGTCATTAGGCAGTGTCAGTGCAAAATCTACACCAAAATACAGAGGCCAAAAACAGTGTGGTTCCCTGTATTACCAGGGACTTTTTGGCATGTTTTGCACATCATAATTATTACTTTTACCACAAACAAATCACACTCCAACTGTTTCAAAAAGTTTATTGTAACTAAGCGTTTCAAATTGTACATTCATTAGATGAACTGCTGCTGCCATTTATTTCAGAAGGAAACATCAAAATCAGCTTTTTTGCAGTTTAAAATTAAATAAAAAATAAAAAACAACTAAGGTCACTTTGCTTGGGTAACTTGATGTTCCTGGTGGGAAATACCAATACCAATTAATTCACTTTAGTTGGCTTCAGGAGGGACTGCTGCAGTGTCCCACACAGAGGTATCTGTGTTTTTTTAGCGACAACATTGTCGTCCATTTTTATGTAACTAGCAAGGCTATCTAATTCATCAACTGCACTTAACGTTACACACATGTGCAAACAAGGTTTTGTGTATCATTCACATTTTATTTTTTATGTAGTAGACATAAGAACAGTCAGTGCTACAGTACAGTTCAGCATAACAGAATATCACCTTTCACCTTTGTTTATCAGGTTTACTGATCAGCCAGACCGATGGACTTGCTTCAAAAAGCTGAATGACAATGCCTGTAACTAACTGGAATAAATTATCACTCCACTCAAAGAAACTAGTTCTGATTACAGGAGCAGGGCCTGTAAGGACAGCTCTTCAGTAGTTAGGCTAATGACATATCTGTGACACTGTTAGATTACCAGACTGCCAAGGTGGTCTCTGAAACACCTGATGCAATCTACTCATACATCTATTGGTGATCTGTAACTCCCATCATATAAGAAAAACTGGAATTAAAATGGTACACTGAGGAAATACTAGGAAAAAAATCACTGTACACAGACCAAAATTATTAAAATCCAACTATAAATCTGTCCATATCCAACAATAAATCTGTCCATATTCAACAACATGAATATAGGTATCAATATGATGGGGAAAAGGGACCTTGATTAAAAGTCTGCAAGGGGTCTGAAACAGAAACGCAAGCCTGACCTGCGTACTTTACTCCCCGAACTGACCCAATCCCTGCCTGAAGATGATAACTTTATCTGTTACATGATAAGGGGGAGACACTCACATGAAAATGCTAGTAATGCTAGCTACTGATAGTAATGAAATCAAATCAAAATCACTTTCAGCAGCTTACATAGATCAGAATGTTATCAAAACCTCTCCTTTTTGGTAAAATGCAATAATGCAATTATAGGCCCAGACTGGCCCAAACCCAACACATTTCCTAAGGTCTCATCGGTTTCCAGCTGGGTTGCAGGCTCTAACCTTTAGAAACTACCACACAACCACAAAAAGGGCAGCTTTCAGCAAACTGCACATGGGCCTACAGCAGAGAATTTACTTCCTGCCCCCAGCTTTGGATGCGGACCCTGAGTCATAACATGACTACTTTACTTCAGGGGGATTAACAGTGTTTGGATGCTCCCATCGCAGGGCCGATAAATTCATCCTTGTATATTCAACTGGTAGGTGGCTATGGCCCTAATACAGATTTTAGGAAAAAGGGGTGATAGCAGTGACAGTAATAGCATTTACGATCAATATGTGGTAAAGCTGTACAATGCAAAACAAAGCAACTGACCTTTATCATAAGACATGTAAGGATGTCGTAAAAGATGAAAACAAGGCTAATGGATCACTAATGGATCTCCCCTTAATTGCAAATCATTCTTATAAAAGAGGCTATATGATATATTGAGGAGAGCAATTTTATCTGCAGAGCTGACTTCACACAAGAGGGAGGGGGTCCAGTGTCTCAGAATTCAATTCCGCAGTTCATTAACTACCTGCTGCACTCGTCTAAACCCTTCGTTAATAAGACGGTTTCAATTTCCTGTGAATGTCAAGGTATATTCCAGTAATGACTGATCATGTTTACTTGTGAGTAAGTGAAGTGTAAACTGCTTTCATTTCACATCGCAAGCTTCTCCAATAAAATGGATCCGAAACCTGAAACAATACATGGTCTTAAAGAAAAACATTTATTTGGACAACAGTGCACTTCAGCGTACAACCATCACTTAAAAAGCAGGGGAAGTAAGCGGTTCAACAGTGATGTTCGGCAGTGATTAGTAAACACTGGGAAAATAAATGGATGTGCTGCATGACACTAGACTGCACTGCAGCATACCATCAATTTCAAATAAATGATGACACTTAGAACCATTACGTGGGATCATTTAAGAGAAAAATTCACACTCAGTTTTCAATGCTAATGTAGACGTCCATCATGGCAGAAATAAAAAAGACAGCTCATGGCAAACTATGATACTTCAGCATTACAATATTACACAAAATGTATTGCACACTGTTGGTGAATTGTGATGCTGTAAGCCAAGGTATGTGCTGGATTCAGTAAAATCACAGTAAAATCCAGGGAACTAGTTCACAGACAGAAGTCCTACTTGAAATAAGTTCAGTACGGTTACAGTTATCCTTGAAATACTTGAAGAGGGTAAAAATGTTATCAACAAAACATAGAAGAAAAAAGCATGTTTCCAAAGAAGAACAGGCTTTTTGACTAACCTTGCAAGCCAACTAAACTAATTCAAAATCCTGAAAAGTATGCATAAAAGCAATCCATTTCCATTATGAATACTTACACAGAATAAAGAGCCTCTTATTGACTTCTTTTGATTTGAATGAAGCATATTCTTCCTTCAGAGAATTGTGGGAAAAACAATTTAAACACTGACCAGCATGAATTCTAGCTTAAGGGCAAAATATGCATGAGACATATAACAGGCAGAATTTCTGCCAGACATACAAGACCTGTTTCCCTTTAATCCGGCCAAAGTGCGTCATGTTAGGCCATTTCACATAATGTACAAAATGGATACAAATACAAGCCCTTGTCTCAACTCATCTGCAAATGTCTCAGATGAATGGTGTCCTCTTCTTTTGAAGCATATAAAACTATAAAACAAAATCTCCATTTACTATACAGCACCAGATGTATTTTCTTCTGATGCAGATTTTTCCAAAGATTACAAACATTTCATTCATGTTAAACATAGTTACAAACAGTTCCTCTTTGTCCGGATCAGTAAACAGTCAGACAATTTGATATAGCTCACTTGTTTTAATAAAAGGGTGAAATGTGGACTAAGTTCATAAAATCAGTCTTTTACAGTGAAAACCATACAGACATTTATGAGATCTAAATAGGATCAAAAGTAGAAAACCAAGGTCATCTCACTTTTATTACTTTGCTGAGAATTCTACTTCCAAACCAGGGTGTTCCCTGGTTGTTGAGACTTGAGGCTAGGCAGTGCTCAAGGGAGGGGTTTGTAGCAGGGGCTAGCCATGAATTATGGTAAGACATAGCAACCCAAGGTTAGTAAAAGTTGATAGAAAAATTGCTAATCTCAGCATAATCCTAAACTAGCCCTAAGAAAATAAAAATGTAAACAATACTTCACCCTCAGTACAGGTGCATTTGATTTCCAGAGATTTTGTTTACTGAACATGTGTAGCAGCAAAAAAGTACAACTAAAGATGTTAACAACAAAATGAAAAAAGGTTTTATTAACCAGCAACAAATGATTACCCATTTGCATAGTATCCACAGAAGTGCAGAAGATGCAGATCTTTCAAGGTGAAATTGCCAAAACCATTCATTTCAAAGTGAACACCGGATTCATACTTTGGATCAATATCTTGATAATGAACCTTGATTCAAACTGAATTATCCTCTCTCTTCGATTCACTGTTCAAATACTTGAGCTCCTCAGTATGTTATTGCCACCCTGGTTTACATGGACAATAGAGTAATTCAAAATGATAATGGAATTATAAGATCTTATAAGATCTTCCCACTAGGCAGTATGGGAAAAATGGCTAACCAGGCTGCCTAGTGGTTAGAAACACATAAACACAGTTTTGGAAAGGAATACAGAACCTCTTCAGCAAGTCCATCAACCACTCAGTTCAACAAACCATTTAAAGGTTATCTGCTATAGGAATATTGAAAGATTACAGACCTTTTAATGGACTCTTTTGGACGGTTCCGCTCAGGCTATAATTCTACATGATCATACAAGTAATACATTTTTAACTGAGAAACTTGTGACAAAAGAAAAGTTTTTAACTTTGGAACTGTTACATATTTCAGGAAAGAAACCAACCGAGGTCGTATCCACTCTTGATGAAATTTAGTAAGAAAGCAGATGGACTCAAGAAAATATTCAGGCTTACCAAGTAGTATGCACTACATATTGCTGCATCAATTAGCTTATTTATTCATGTTATCTTTTCCTACTGCAGAGATTTCTAAGATTTACAGAGAGTTTATAAATGGAAATTTAGTTTTTTTTTTTCCTAGAACTGTAAAACTAGGGGATCATAGTGTTGGGATGAACTGGTGGTCAAAATATGCCTCTGTAAACTACATAACAAAGGTAAATTAACAGTAATAGTAATAGATTTTATATAAAACAATCTTCTTGTGACGGAGTGCCGTCACTACAGTTGAGTATGTGCTTTGACTGCCATACCAACGAGCCTGGCTCTTTGGCGTCGTGGTCAAAGTCACATGTTTGGTACCCCGTAGACCCGGGTTCAAGGCCGGGTGGGGTGACTGCTCTCGCCCTTCGCTACAAATGGTGTCAGAGTGGGATGGCCGGCCACAAGGCCATCGGAGGCGTGCCCAGTGTGTGAGCTGTATGAGGGACCCCCAGGTTAGGTTGACCCCGGTGTGAAGGACCCCAGAGATGGGTGAAGCACGGTGTGAGGGACCCCAGAGATGGGTGAAGCACGAGTGAGTGGGGCACCCTGGGATGGGAGAAGTACGGCAGTGGAATGCGTGAGGGACGCCATGGTGCGTGAAGCGCATGGGCGCGCTTCCCGAAGGGGAGGGCAGTGTGACGGAGTGCCGTCACTACAGTTGAGTATGTGCTTTGACTGCCATACCAACGAGCCTGGCTCTTTGGCGTCGTAGTCAAAGTCACATGTTTGGTACCCCGTAGACCCGGGTTCAAGGCCGGGTGGGGTGACTGCTCTCGCCCTTCGCTACACTTCTGCTGAACAAAAGGGTCCGAAATGAACTATCAAGCAGTTTGTTTCAACCCAGATGTTCTTCACAAGGCCAAATATTTACACCCAAACCATACCTGAACCAAGCATTACTTAGTCCATATCTGACCCGACCCCAATTAAGAAAAATCTGTTCTATATGCTCTCAACCTGACTCAATATACTTTTGCTATGAGCTAATTAGCTAGTGATCAGCAGCTGGTTTTGACACCTATAATTAACTAATAATTGAAACTTAAGGGCATGTTACAGTTTTAAATATTCCTCAGATATTTGACAAATGGCATGTTTTAAACAAAACACACCTGTGCCTGCCATTACATACTACTGAAACTGGAGGGCTGTTCTGAGCCAATAATGCTTATGCATTTGCATCTATTCATGCACGTGTGTTCAATTAGGCAAGTGCTTTACCTGTGCTGGTAATGACATGTTGGACTAAATTAGACAATCTTTGTGACAATGCATGTCTCCTCTTCACCAAAATGGACTTTATTTTCCCTAAACTATGCAAAGACTTGCACTCTTAAATTGCTAAATACATGCATGTCTTACTGGTTGCTCATGCATCATTTAAAACTTCGTGCAAAATTGCCAACAGACCATCAGATCCACCTCAGCTGACACTAACTGTTTGTCACTGCCTCTCATTGAGAGCATGCAGTATTAACTGGCTCATTGCTATACATCTAATGCCAAGGTTATCCACAGTATAAAAGCAGATGTGAGAAGTTAAAACATTCTCTTTAAAAACATCTTAAACATCTTATCTGATTACACATGGAAATATAGACGTGTAGGCATATGCTACAGCCTATCCTTCAGGGATAGAGAGAGACACAAACAATTCAGTTCAAAATTTGTCTTGCCAAGTGCAACAAGGTAGAATTTCTATTCCATTCATTTCCACAGACAAATCTAGATGACACAACAGAAGCACTTAAACAGAAAGCACACTCTCCCTCCAGCAGCCAGGCACTGTCCGCAGTACTCTGTGTATGTGCTGCCTGGTTTGATTGTTTCCTTGAGGCACTGGAAACACAGCAGTAACAGATTAAAAAAAGGGAATTGGTTCAGGTGAATTTGTTGACAAGGAAAGTAAGGAAAGTAAACTGTTAGCTATATGGTGTAACCAATCCAAGAGTATTTCTCCCTGGTTCAAGTAGCTTGACATAGCCACAAATCAATTTAGTTATCTATCTAATTATATAATTGTTACTCCTTTTGTCTAAAAATGTGGGAAAATTATCCCATATCATCCCACATTTAATCCCACACTAAATTAACAGCAGAACTTTGGGTAAAGTAATCCGTCTGAGAAATGTAAATGGCTCATACAGAAAAGTTCACATGGGAAATGCAATACTACCAGGTCTCCTCTTATGTGAACCGTATTCATGATAAATGCAAGAGGGATGGCAGATATTTTACTGTTATCAACATAAATCGTACTGTACAGAAATTCTGCATTTGTGGTCACTTAACAGAAATGTTGCTGAAAATAGTTCACAATGCAACAGGATTCTTTAATGACATTTTCTAACATTGTTACAGACACTCAGTGTAATGCACAATATAATATACACATTTCAAAACAATCACGACTCAAAAAAATACTTGTATCCCAAAATTGCTACGTAAAGTAAAACAGTTTTCCACCATTGTATAAGATTAGCATGAACACAAAAACACAGATTAAGAGGAAAAAACATCTTGCAAAAGAGCAGAGCTCTGCATTTTATCAACTTGGAGAATTAAGGAGAATCTTCTCAGGCTCTCATTTGTGCAGGCCCTAATAAATGTCTGGCAAGGCAACTGATCAATACTGAAGCTGGTTGGCAAAATCCAGCCATAATCCGTGAAAAACAATCTTATGCGGATTAACTGTTCTCTCGCCCCTTTTCATTTTCATGCTAGAGGTATTAGTCTGGCTGCCAAGTGGAGCCCCACACATTGCCCATACTTCAAGGGATGATGGGCTGTTTCATCAAACACTCCCCGATTAACCCATTTCTCTTAGTTACACTAAGAGGAATATGTACGCAAAGTGCACACTGGTTAACTCTGACATGTTCTGCATAAAAATGTATTATTCAGCATATAAGGAACTCTCACTGTCAAAGTGCTTGTGCTTCTGACAGACTAAAATTTAACATTTAAAGTTTCTGCCTCCCATCATCACATGTTAGCATGCCTCTTGTTTTAAAACAACAGGTCTATATGCTGCATTTGGGCAACTATTAGCAGGAGATAATAAACTTTAAAAAATGGGCAAATTTTAGTGAAATAAATCTGCTTAGTGAGGGTGATTTAAGAGAAAACTATTTTAAATACATTCCAGAACAGGGGAAAGAACAGCAAAAAGCTAAATACATTCTGCATGCGGTGTTTTCCATGGGAAGCGAATGAAAGAGACTTCTTGTCTGGTCACACACTTTTGTTTTAGAGATTTAACAGAGGATTTATGCTAAGAAAATGCAAACCAGTGAAACCACTTTATCATTTTTAAATCTGTCCGTTAATAAGAAAAACCAAATATTTTCCACATTTTTTTCCACAAAATTTATATATATCTATATATATATATATATATATATATATATATATATATACACACACACTATAAACATGCATGCATATATATGCATATATATGTATGTATGTTTACGTATATATATATATATATATATATATAAATAGCTTAATGATGCAGCTATGAGGAGGATAAACAATTAACATCCTTTCATTTGTAATTAATTCTACCACTGAAACGTCAATCTCTGTAAACCTTTACCACTTACACTGGATTATTCTAAATAACTAACTCCTTTGATGCTGTATGCAATTCAACGCCATCTGTTGATACCCACATTTGTTATAGAAAAGACTTCAAGCAGGAAAACAAACACCCTGGAATTACTGCTTAGCAAAAGGTTAAAAAAGGTTGAAGACAAGAGGAATTAGTCTTGTTTAACGCTGCAATTAACGCCGATCCACTGCAAGTTTGGACATGTAAATTATTATATTAAATCTTATTTAGGAGGCAACCTTATATAAGGGAGACTTATCATTTTCATTTTCATATATTGTCCATTTTGCTAATCAGTTCAAGATAAGTTCCCTGCTTAAGGGTACTACTGCAGCGCACCACCTGGGAGATCCTTATTAACTTGCAACTGACTTGCCTAAGTTCACTGAAGCTACACAACAGAAGATATATAACCAAAGTTAAAAGAAAACCAAAGCAAACAGATAACAAATCTATTTTTTCTGCAAAGCACTTCTCTGTTGCTAAGTGCACATGGACCAGATGTCTCTAAGACCACACCCCATCTGCCGGAATGAATGCTAATCTCTCCTGATTTAGGGTGATGCAACCCCACCCCAAATGGATGCAGGCATGCTGTAATCAGCACACTGATGATACAGAGCATTGCAAAATCACAACCTATACAAACACCTGTTTTCTATCGCTGCTAAAATCACAAGTAGCTGAATTCAGTAGCTGCAGCTCATTTTTGATGGAACCTAAGGGTGTATTTATTATGTCACAATAAACTACCAACAACTCATCTCACTCAACTATTCTGTACATGAACAGGTTTTGAAAACATCAACTGACAAAAAAATACGTGAAGTCCATGGAGCCTTACTCCATGGAGAATAGAGACGCTTACTGAAGAGGTTTTGGTTTATGAAACAAGCACAGGGATTACAAATCTCCGAGGAAAAAATGTATTTTCAAAACCAAACTGTAGCCATGGTGACACTTGCCATATCTCCCAATGTTCTGGCAGGAATATGAAAGCTCAGTTTCTTACATATCACACAATTTAGCGGGGGCATACAATTGCTTGTTTTAGAATGTGGTTTTGTTGCCCTGAAGAGTACCGAGTGCAAGAGTGTAAAAATAAACTTAACCACTGAAGCAATCAGAATATCTGCCAGAGATGAAGGCACGGTAAGAGTCTACCATGTTGGTCCTGTTTCCATACCCAGAATGTGCACAATGGGAAAACCTCATTAGCATGACATGCATACAGCCACATCATTTAGTAGGACAGAGCCTTTGTCTGGTAGAGAAAAACATAGTGTGCTCTGTTTACGATTTGTAAATGTTTAAGTGTGTGTGATAAATAACCGCATTCAACTTTGTACACTGTGTCCTTCCCCAGTAGAGACAGGGGGACATTTTGTGAGCTCATTGTGTTCAGGAATTCTGAATACCTGAATAATTTCATTACTGCAAGCTGCAAGTTGGGAGAAGAGGTCAGCAACCATCTGAGGTGCGAATATCTAAAAGTGATCAACAAACGAAAGCACTTGTAGCAGTTCCTGGCTTGGATACACAGTCATTTTTAACTCGCTGCAGTGACTACATCAATCTAAATGTATGGTACTAGTAAATTATTGATGCACCCCCGCTATTTACCTGCTTTATATGAAATCAATAGTCTTTGTACTGCGCAAAGTTTAAAGAAGCCTGTCACTACCTCGTACACAACAAGGAACAATGACTTCCAAAGGTGTTGATTACATCTTCGCGCATATACTTGGATTAAACGTATTGGTAAGGGAAGCACTTAATATGGACAGTTACAGAGTGGGACTAGTAGACTCGCGTGCTATCCGCTGAAGACAAAGCCCGCTATAGAAGATTAGTGCCATTCAGTCAAACCCCACCCCCTCATCACCCAGTACCCTAGTTTGGAAATGATTAAAAATTGCTGTACTGAATCAGCCAAGCGTAATACAGCCGTACAATGTAAACCTTTGTCTTTGTCCTGGAAACCCTCCAATTCTCATCACACTGGAAGGGCATAATCTAGATTAAGTGCGCAAATATGACTGAAGTATGAATGAAGCTGCTCTGTCGTTGGCCAAAGACCCGTTTAGCAATGTGCCTAGCAAGCTAACGCAAAACGGATACTGCATATTCCAAGATATATGTGCTGAACCTGTTGATATCTCTGGGAAAAACTACACATGGCTCGCTATCTTATTAGCATACAATTTATAACTGCCAAATCCAAGCCCGTAGTATCCGGCTGAATGACACCGATTGATAAAATGCCGTGTCGCTAAAGAACATGTCAACATGAGTGATAAATACAAAAATACTGGATATGAGAAACTACCGAGCCCGGTACTGCGCTTCCAACCTCTCTCAAAGCTAACACTGCCCTCTTCGTTCATCAACCTGCTATTTCCTCTTGAAAGCTTCAGAATACGGCGAGAGAAACTCACTGAAGCTACAGCCTCTCACATTGTCTAAATCTCGCAAAAAAACAGCTATGACTAAAAGCTTTACAAAAACGCTTCCTTTCACGGGGACTTTCGTATTCCGCGTTTTAGCAAGTATGAAACCATGCTAACATAAGCGTTTCACCCCCCCCCAAAAAAAGAAAAGGGTGAAGGTATAAACACTGCAGTTGGCAGTGTTAGCCAAAGCCAACATTTGAAGTGCTTAAAAAAGAACACTACTCTGTGTTACACAGGGCTTCTTTAAAAGACGTTTACTGGTTAGCAAGATAATTTGCGAAACTCCATAGGTAGTTCGCGAGATAGAAATTTGAGCATTTGTTTTACGAGTTGCTCAATATTTCTCACGTAGGAGAAGCGCTTTCCCATAAAGTAAACAATTTCATCAACATCACAAGTTACCTAGTTACAACTAAGACAACAGGATAGCTAGTCAGTTTGGTCGTCAGATGGAAAACTATTTTTTTCCACTATGATTACTTGTCGACTGAGTAATATTATGGGATTGGGTGGATAGCTGGCTAGCTAGCTAACGTTAGGTCATTGAAAGTTCCCCCGCTTTATTTCCCGCACGGTTATGGCCACCATGACGCATGTCACAAATAAATAAATGCCGAAACAAAACTGCCAGCTAATCACAGCGCGATCTACATTGCAACCATAGCCGATATAGCAGCTAATGCAAAATTGTTACTAATGCACTGTGACACCAGACTAATGTTAACGTCCTATTAATACACGTGAAAGGTAGAAAACATATCTACAAGCTACTTAGTTAAGATCAGCATATAAATTCACAATCTAGCTAGCTTGTAAGGCAATAATACCAACGTCTTATTGTACTCGTTAATATTGCTCTTTAGACAAGTTACAACCGCAAACTTAGCCAAAAGCAGCCCTTGATCGGTAATTTTGACTCTCTTCCATCAGTGAGCTAGCCACTGCGGCTAGCAGAGCAGCAGCTATTAGGTAGCTGGCTAACAAAGTGTTCGTCTATGATTGTCTCGTCAGTACTAAAAAGTATATAATGTAACTTTTTCCATTTGATTCCATGGTCAATGTATCGCATATTTCACATTCTTTCCAAACAAGGCAACCCAGCTTGCTTCCAGTCCAAATCATCCATAAACGTTCAACTTCCCACCCTGGTGTTGCCTCCACAGCCAGCCAGATTGCTACTTTACTGGCAGCACTGGTGCTGAAATCTGGCGTGCTTGCAACATCTGCAAGAAGTTGCTTGTGCTTTCTTAATGCAAAAAAGTGTTTTCATTTGAATATTTGATGTTTCCCACTTTTACCCATTTATGTACATCGTGGCGAACTAATTTTACCTACAACCAATGGCCAGATCAAGAAATAAACTGCTTGCTAGCTATTTGTTTCTGAAGTTAATTTGCCTTGGCTCCACGGCATCCCGCGCCAACGCAAGTCCATCCAATGTTATCTAGCAAGGTTTCCGATCTCTTTATCCTCTGGATCAACCAGAGACGAAGAAGAGCGGCGCGACGGCATTTGTTGAGCAGATCGGAGTCCTACCTTTTAGAAGAAAAGCTGCCAGAACCGCAAATAAAAAGACAGGGGTAGAGAGAGATCCGCTGGTCGTGCTCGCCATGTTGGACACCTGCTTCAGTCTGGCTGCAGTGCTTCACCTAGCGACAACGGGCACAAGATAATGAGATGCGGAAGTAGGAGGGAACAAGTCTAATATGATGGTCAGAAGAAGGCGTTACTGCATGCTGAAGTGAATTAACCACGTAGGTAACATTTCATTCATATTACCATGTCTTCAATGAACACACAATTTTGTCGGTTTCATCAATGGTTGCAAACATAGATATCCAACGGTCATACACTTTGCATCTAAAACAGTGACTGGTATAGTTAGCTGCATATTTCACCAACAAATCCCATTGTGCACGACGAAGTTTCGTAAAGCTCGTGGTAGTGTACAGCTCTCCCTTTGTCACTGTTTCGCATTAACAGATTTTGAAACAGTAAGTGATATGTTCTTATAAAGATTAAGATTCTTATAAAGACTCGCGGAATTCGAGTAAAAGTGTTGGCATTCATGTTACCACAACTACACATTTCAAAATATTACCAAACGATCCCTCTTGAAATGCAAACTGAAATGAAAGACGTAAACTTTATTGACTGTTTTTGTTCAGAATGATCTGTGAAAATATGATATTGTAATGCCTGCAGAATTCATCCTGCGAACTGATTTGTAGGCAGTAATTAAACGTAAACGTAATATGCAATGAACACTGTCTGAAAAGAGTCGTCGTTTCTGTTCTGCTATTAAAATAACTAAAATAATAAACAAAAATATCAGTCCTTATGAGTATCGTCCGTGGTTTTCAATGATAATAAGTGTTTCACAGAACTCTTAGGGTGCACGGCAGAGGAAGTTAAAGAGCACCCCCTATGTTACTGTTGAGTTACTGCCGGTTCTTTACAAGTTCCCGGTCTGTCGAGTTGAGCCGTGCCTGACAGTAAATATGCGGAGATAAGAGCTTTGCACAACTCTTTTATCAGTATTGAAAAGGGAATCAAATTTAACTGGGCAATCGGTTGTTTGGTTGGTTGTTCTAAAGGGCGATTATTAAGCTACATGCCAGCAGTTGTAAATTCTCCTCACTTTCTCAAAATGTGCCATCTTAAAACCTTAAAGGCTTTAGACTTGGTCCATGCCCTTGAGTTAAGTCTTGAGTGATTACTCTGACACCAGGAGATCTTGAGTCCATTTCCCAGCTGTGTGATACCAAAGAGTGTAGAGATGGGACTTGCTGCATCATTCTTTGATATTACAAGGATGGACTGGGAGCAGTAGTGCCTTGATAGGCAGGCTTCTGTACAGAGGGTATAGTTTCAAGTCAGGTTGCTTCGCACCACAGAATTCAGAACAAGTCATGACCAAATGAGGCTTGGCATGGCTTGAAAAAAAGCCCTTTGACCACTTACAATGCATGTGGTGTGATTGACACATGCCACCCAAGCTCCTGAGATACAATAATACATGCTGTTACATTTCAGCCCTTAAATGACCTAGTCAGGCTCATGTTCCCTTGTGGTCATCTAAGGTATAAATGATTGATGGCAGACTTGAATGGACATTTTAAAAGGATTTTGGATTTGAAGGTGGAAGGAAACAGATCAGAGGTCTGAGAGCTCCACTGGGATGCATAAGGAACATGACAGTTTTGTGGTCCTCAGCCTTTTGTGTGTAATTCAGGCACTCAGAATCCAGGGGTAGGAACTGGCAGTTCAGGTGCATTCATTGCAGACATGCCTGTTAGGAATATGTCTGTTAAGGGTTTCAGACACAATCAGTGAATTTCCTCCTTAAGGATGGTTGTAAACCCTATAGGACCTTGTGAATTTTGGTAGAAAATGAAATGCTTAAAACCTGGAAAATAATTGCTGAGTATGGCCTTATTTGAAGTTTATTGAGCGTCTGTTACTCTTCAGGAGAGAGGCAAATACCAGGAGAGACAATTAACATTACAAGTTAAATAAGTAAAGGGTCTTCACAAACATCAGTAGAGAGAGTCATTATATCCCAAAATATCTGATATAGAATACACATTATATCTTAAATTGAAAGAAAATCTGTCTTCAATATTATTTTTTCAAATTATTTGTATTCATTGATCTTTGTTGCTGCAGCATGTTGTTTTTATCATTATGATTGAAAAGATACAGTTGAACCTCTGCTCTTAATTTTTATGTTTGCTTTATTAAGTAGAATGTTCCTTACTGTGGATTGTGAACACAAAATGGCTTCTTAACCTCCCCTCAGGCATGCCTTATGGCATAAGAATCCATAGTGAATAAATTTGTAGCTCTGTGTTGAAATGTGATTATGAGTTTTCAGTTTTATTTGATTTAAGATATTTCCATTCAGAAATCCTATCAGAGGTCCAATTGATCAAAGATGCACATATTGTTTAGAAAGCACATTGCATTCTAATCTTCTACAAGCCCAGTGTTTTTAGGTTATGGCAATTTCTTTGTTCTTTTGAATAAACAGTTTGTCTTTTCGGATTGCTGCACAGTTATATGTGCCCTGTTACTCACAATGTGTGTGAACCACTGCACATCCAAAAGCCAGACATGGTATTGGAGTTCATGAGTGATGAACTGACATCACCTCTGGCTGTGTAGATGTAGTTATACTTTCCTCCTTGCTGTGACACTGCAAACAATGCTCAAACCAAATATGAGTATAAAAATCACATCAACTGTGTGTGTAGGTACAATGTTGAAAAGAAATTCTGTTGCATGTCAGCAAATTTCATTAAACAGTGTCAGTGTGCTTAGCGGAATAGCTGAAACTAATACAGCTCTATTAGCTGTAAACTAATTAGTTATAGTTGTAAACATTGCTTAGTTTTTATACATTACCATGGAAAACTTAAAGGTGTTAAGAGGGGAATACTTTTTCTTCCTGCCGGAGCATAACTTAAGTTCCCCTTGATAGTCCCAGTTGACAATACAAAAATGTTGCACTATTTTTGTAACTGTGCTTTGAAAATGGTTGAAATGTTCCTCGTTTTCACACAAAAACCTTGAATTCATGAAAAGAATTGTTGGTTTTGAAAGAAGATTATCCAGAATTTTTACATATAGAATTATGCATATATGGACTATGTAAATATGTGCTGTTTATATGAAAAATCCTGGAAAAAATGTTGATCATATGTTAAATTCATCAATTTGGTGCTGTTCCTCTTTATACATTATATTTTAGTCTGGCATCTGTCTGGTCTCTTTGGTTATCCTTGCTGAGGTCTGTCTTAGTTAATCAATAAATGCATGGCAAATATTCATGAGGCCTTTTGTTCACCAAGATCAGACCAGAATGCAACTTTTTGTGACAGTGTTATTTTCTTTTTGTTTTTTCAAAGAAAGTAACATATCTTTTCTAATGAGGACATAAAGACTGAGATTTGCATCAAAATATTTACCCCTGACAAGTGTCTGTAGAATTCTGTTCTTATTGTGTTCTTATTCATAAAATAAATGTATGATAATTGTTAGTTTTAGCTAAGATCTGATATGTGAATGTAGTGATCTTTTTATTTATCACGAAACAGTATCATCTCCCACTATCATAGTCTTAAGACTCTTGACACTTCTTTTAATTTAGTTGTTTGTTGCAGTATACTACCAATTTTAAATGGGATTTTTGAATGTGTGCAGTTTAAATAGAATATATTAATTACAAATAATGAATGGGTAAAAATGAAGAAAGACTTCCACAAATATGTTAAGAACATTTAGAAGATAGATTAGAAAAATAACTTGCTCAATCAGTCTTGATCTATCACTGCCTCAAAGTCAAATTATGAGAGGGGACTGCTCATCAATATAATTATGCTGACTTTATAATGTAAATTAATTGAATGCATTCTCAAATTGACTACCAGTTGGAGCCAGCGTAGCAAATTGCTAAGGTAATCCAGGTAGCTCTACCCTTGTGTGGCTCATTATGCAAATTTGCTGTGAAGGCTCATAGGGTAAGTCCTTTGATTTTCTGGAGATGAAGAGGAATTAAAGAGAAGTTTATACACACCTCACATTCCAATTATGTACCCCAAGGCCTACAATATGCGGAGGACTGACTTGCCTTCCAAAACTCAATCTGCCATCACCTTTGGTATATACCCCCCCTTTTGAATCTTATATAAATATATAAAACAAAAAGGTCATGCCTAAAATGGGTGAGGTCATGCTATGTCTGCCTCTTTAAACTGTGACATCAAAACAATAGGTCAACGTCAAAAGGGGACAGGGAAATTCAGTCATGACGAGAAGGTATGTCAGCATGTTAAATCTTGTGGGGAATGAAGAATGATCAGTGTTTGTAGCGGGACTAATGTGACAAAAATACAGGCGTCATATGCTTGCTAATCATGTAGGGAATAAGCAACCTGCTTTAAGTATGCAGAATGCGAACTGCATGGTTGGGTTAGCCCTCTCTTTGAAGAACTGTGTAAAAAAGGCATACCATGCTGAAAGGACCATACTTGATATGAGGACAAACCAATCATGCATGCATGGGACATTATTCTCTGCTCAGTCTTAATCCTGTGATACTTGCTGTTGCATTCACCTATCATAACCTCCCCCATGAGAATATTTGCATGTGTCAGTGCCAATTTCATTAGTATTTTGGTGGAGTAAAATTGCAAATGTTAAGCAAAAATCTAAGGAATAGCCACAGAGTCAAGAATTGGTTTGTTTTTTTTTAGGTTTTGAAATTGCACAGCTTTTCTACCTTTGTTGTACGTATTAAAATGTATTGATGTCATAAATAAAGCAATTGCTTCTACATGACTCCATATTGTGCAAATCTAATTTTTGAGTCTACAAGGATTACTAAGGGATTACTGCACCTGTGTCATACCAAAACTATAAAGGCACATTCAATTTCTACAACTTAATTCTGTATGCAATGATAAATCAGGACTATAAAAAACCTCCTCATATTTCTGTTAAGTTGGATAGAACTGAAGAAGAGAAAAAGGTTCTGAAGAAGAGAAAAAGGGAGACACACTGAAATCAGGTAAATATTTTCATCCTTGCCTGATGTGGATGGCAGGTATAGAATTTACCCCTCAGATCACATCATCAAAGAAACAGGGGACCAATAGTATGGTTATGTCAACATAACAAGATGTGGAACTGAAGTAATGGTAAAGTAATAACATTATTAGAAATGCTGAAGACCTGGTGTATGGTGTAGAGCATATACAGATGGGTGACAAATTAAAGGAAAAACCAACATAGTGTCTTAGTAAGGTGTTGGGCCACCACGAGCCTCCAGAACGGCTTCAATGTGCCTTGGCATAGATTCTACAAGTCTCTGGAACTCTACTGGAGGGGTGTGTTGGATTTCGGTGAAATTAATGCACTTGCAAGCTAACTGATAAACTGTTGCACAAAGAACTTCAGTCTGGACTGTAATTGTAGGAGAGGCAAAAGATGTTTATTGATGATCTTCGGTACAGCAAGGCTTCGCAGTCTTAGATGTTACATACACTAAGTCTCACACTTAGAGTTTCGCCTTATACATTCATCAGCCTCTCACAGTCCAGTTCTTCTCCAGTTGACGGTTGGAGGTAGTGAGATGAAGTGGTGTGGAACTCTGCTTGCAAAGAACATCTTATAGTATTCTGAGAGTGGGAGATTGATGACACAAGCTGTACAGAATATTTAATGATAACTGACCTTGCATCGTCCAGAGTCTGGCGCCTAATTGGAAAAACATTGCTTCAAAGGTATCCTTGGTTGATAGGAGGGCACACACTGAACCAACTCCTCTTTGTCACAAACACTGACAAGGGAGTGGAGTGGGAGAAAGGTCCCGCTAGGTGTAAATCCCTATATCACCAAATCTTTAATATAAGAAGCGTCCAAGATCTAAGGTATCTTGGTTGTAATATATGCACCTAAAGCATCTTAGTCATGATATATGCATATGCACTGAAATATAAAGTAAGTGACCGAGTACTGTACTAATCCTATATGAGTGCTCATGATTATGGGCCTTTAAATTAGTACGGCCTTGTACCACGTACACACTGTGTGTGTGCGAGTGCATGATTAGTTCAACATAGCAGCATCACTTGAAATGTAGGTCATAGGCCATAGCTCCGTGACCAGCCTAAAACTACACAGAATACAATCATCATTGTCCCGGTGTCTCCTAATTCTACTAGATTAATCAGTCTACTAATATAATGATCACTAAATAATCACCAGTATTCTTCAGATGGAACACCATTCTTCCAAAAGATATTCCCTCATTTGGTGTTTTGATGATGGTGGTGGTCTAACACGTCAGTCCAAAATCTCCCATAGGTGTTCAGTTGGGTTGAGATCTGGTGACTGCGAAGACCATAGCATATGATTCACATCATTTTCATACTCATCCCACTATTCAGTGACCCTTCGTGCACTATGGATGGGGGCATTGTCATCCTGGAAGAGACCACTCCCATCAGGATAGAAATGTTTCATCATAGGATAAAGGTGATCACTCAGAACAACTTTGTATTGACTTGCAGTGACCCTTCCCTCTAAGGGGACAAGTGGACCCAATCCATGCCAGCAAAATGCCCCCCACAGCATAACAGAGCCACCGGACTCCCTCACTGTAGGGGTCAAACATTCAGGCCTGTACTGTTCTCCACACATGCACTCACCCACTTGTCAAGAATATGGTGAAGGATGACTCATTTAACTATATAACTTTTTTCCACATCTCTGTGGACCAGTGCCTATGGTTTTTGCACCACTGAACTCTCAAATGTGCATTCATCTTTGTAATGAGGGGTTTATGCACTGCAACCCCACTATAATATCCCTCTCTATGTAATTGTCAACCACTGTTCTTGCTGACACAGTCTGATCACGTCCTACTGTCAGTACTCTGGCCCCCTAGCTGTTTTTGTGTTCTCCCCCTGTCATTGTGGTCCATGTGCTTTTGTTTATTGTTTTTCCTTGTGTTCCAGCCCTGCCCCACTCTCCGCCCTGTCTCCGCCCACCCCATTACCTGATCGTCTCCACCTGCCTGCCTGTGCACCTGCTTCCCATCATCTCATCAGCCCAGCCCTATATCTACCCTGCTTGACTCTGTCTTGTTGCCAGTTTGTTGCAGTGTGTTCGTACCTGTCTCGGTCCCACCGTGTTTTCTGCCTGATTGCTGATTCCCGTTTCCCGTCTTGACCCTGCCTGTGCCTCGTCCTTGCTCCTGCCTGCTGTCCTGCCCTGTTCGCCTGATCTAACTGACTACCTGGTTTGACCCTGCCTGTCTCCCGTCTTCGGTTTTTGATTGTGTTTGGACTGCCCGCCTGGTCTCAACCCTGCCTGTTCTGTCGTTACGACTCTGCCCTGCGTCCCTTTAAATAAACTGCTTGGAATCTGAAGCTTTTGTGGTCTGCGTTTGAGTCCTCGCCTGAGCCCTGACACCTGCATTGACATTCTCAGTCACCTGAGGAAGAGTTGCTCTTCTGTTTTTCCTTACATTTCACACTAATGGATGAGCATCACGGTCATCGAATATGCACTGTCAACCACAATTTCCGACCCTGTTTACTGATGTCTTTCCCATAGATCTAAATGCAGATGTCACTGTTCCTATTGAAACACTAGCCAGTTGAGCAGCTTCTGCCACCTGTGCCCCGACAATGAACTCTCTTTCAAAGTCACTTAGATCTTTTCCTCTTCCCATCTTGATCCAGAATCGAGATGAACTGGGCCTGCTCAGCATTTTTATACATGCCACAAAGCATGATTGGATGTTAATTGCTGAACTGTACCATGCAGTACACCTGTGTGGAAGCATCTGCATTTGTTATGTTTCTCCACTCATTTATTCAGGGTTTTCCTTTTATTTGTCACCCGTCTGTATATACTGCATTTGTATGAACATACCATTAAATCAAGTGTGCTGTGCAAACTGTTAGAATGAAACCTTTGCTTCCTTATGAAAAATAAACCATTTAATTGTTAGATCAACAACTCAACAAATGATCAACAAATTGCAAATGACTGACAGTCCTGATAAAAAAGTTGTTGAGATCAATTAAATTTCATGCAAAATAGACATCAAATACATTAACATTTAGTAAGTCACTTAAGTCAAAACCAAGGAAGCTGAGCTATACAGAAAATGGAGGAAGATAAGTTAGTTCTCTTGTTAATGTGCTGCATATGAATGTCTTTAAAATGTCATAACAGACATGTTACACTTAAAAGCAATTTAGTATGATAAATTCTAAATGCATCAGGCTGAAAATAGCAATTTGAAGACATAGATTAATTCATTTTTGTATGATAATTGTACAAACACACACAAAATACATTCTAAATGAATAAATACCATTGGGCAAAATGGGGGGGGATGTGAGAGCATAATGTGATTTTTTTTTCTGTCCTCTCACTATTCAAGCTTAGTGAAAATAAACAGAAAGAAATGCAATCAGTTTAAACAAACCAAAGCTATCAGATTAGAAGAACTCTTTGACAGTAGGTGTTCAGATGGTACAATATAACCTTTGACCTAGATGGTAATGTTGTGAAATCCAGCTGTAATAGAATACAAGCCCCTGGTAGCTTGTTGGATCAACATTTTTCTTCTGGAAAGTAACCATAAGAGCGCTTCAGTTAATGAAATCTCCCTGTTATTTATTGATTTGCTTCAAGGTCTTTGTTCTTCTCTGCAAATAGGGGGTTATTTGATTTAGGGTAAGCACCATACTGTATAGTGTCCCATAATACAAACTGCACAACTGCATTGTGCTGCTTTGTCTGGAGTGAACATTTCTAAGCCACTGTGAGTTATATGCAAAAATGGAAATTATGTTTGCTGCAGTCTTAAGGAATTCATTGATTTGGCCCTATGTTTATCTCTGAAATGCACAGAATCCTTTTGATTTTTCTCTCTTGAAAACTAATGTGTGCACGTGTAGATAGAGATACTGGTTTGCCTATATAAGATGGCATCATCCATTAGTTATTGTCTTGTGTATGTGACCATGACTCCCATACCTCACTGGGCCCCCTCTGGGTAGCCATGGTAATGTAATCTGATTGGTAATTGGAAGACCACAATGTAGTTTAGTGATGTCACTATGATACCCCTGTGTTCTGTTTCAGAAATAAAATATTGGTGCCCAGTTGTTAAAAGCTGAATAGAACTTCTGTTCTAAAGACTAAAATCCAATTCTGTCAATACAGGTGGTGATCCCCTCTTTTATCACACAGTGCATTACTGGAAAACCTGTCCCGGAAACTGAAACATTGGGAATTATATTCCTATCGACACATTGTTTATGCAAGAGTTGTGTTCCTGAGATAGGACTATAAATCTTTTTTTTATAATAAAAAGGGCAAACAAAGATGGGTTTAAGTCTGATGTTTAAGATATTAATATAATGTATATATCTGTACTTTTAAGTATACTTACACATGGAGCATGATATAAATATTTTAATATTGTGACACTATGTGATGGTTGGGGAATGACAGGTGTTTATTTCGCTAAAGGAAAGCAAGACAGCACAAACAACAAAAACATAAAATACATAAATCTTCTTCAACTCCTTCTCATGATTTCTCATGAGTAAAACAATTAAAATAAAGAATGCAGATAGGCAAAAACAAACCCTTGTTGCCTTTTCAGGCTTTTTTTAAACGTCACCATGGCCCTTTTTCATTCTCACTATCCAATCTCTTTTTCTCATTGTAAATCTGGATTTTGTGTCATAAAGGAAATAATGGTGGCATTTTTATCAATGTCATAGACACGAATCGCTGTAAACTGGAGTGTCAGAAAACTGGATTAGTCTGTGTCTGCAAGGATTGCTTATTACTGTAATCAATTAATTTGGACAAGAACATACCAGGATTCAGGTTCACTCTAACTGCAGTTCACATGCTAAAATTACCTCTTATTATCTGTTCTATTTTGGCTAAAATTAAAAAAAACATCTATAAGAAGGAAGCAAAAACCAAAACAAAGAAGAAACAGCAATTAATTTATAAAGGACTCACATTTGTTCCTATACCAATTGCAGCGTCTTTGCATAAGTACAGTGATACCCTGAATTTGCACCACATAATGTGAGAAACACTTAATAGCCGTCACTTCTTCTGATCTGGTAATGTTTGACAACAGAAACCCCCCAACACACACACACACACACACACAAACACACACACACACACAAACACACGAACATACAATCCCTATTCACCTTCAAACAGCAACATTCTCTGTTGAGGTAGGCATTGTAAATTGCAGAACAAATAATTTGTTTTGCTGAAGTTTACATTACTGTGCTAAACAAAAGGGACCTTTGGAGTGTCAGGACTACAGTATTGATGTGTGTGAGGTGGGTTGCTGGTTGCTGTCTATGAGACCAGACAGCACTAATGCCGATGTACCAGGCAAGCTATTTTCAGGCAGTCGATCTTCATAAATCTCCCGGAGTTATGCCTGTGGGTTGCAATGCAACCAGGAAATTTGCTTTTGATGGCATTGTTCATGGTGGTGTATTACTTCCATGTTTCATTTTCTACAAAAAAAAAAAAAAACAGTAAAACATATTTGAGACACCATGATGCAGCTATTAGCTGTCATTCATGGAAGCATGACTTTAAGCCTATTTAAGTGTTTCTTTATTAATAATCCAATCCACACATCTGGAGCCTCTGTTATGGTCACAGTGAAATGTAGAAACAAAATGTCACACACAGGACATCATTAATCAAATCTCTTATATGGAACCCATATGAAAAATGTACTGGATGTCAGAATATGATACCGAATGACCTCCAAAATATAAGGAATTTTAAAATGTATAACTTTTGCTGCTTGTGAATGTGTGATTGTATGCATACAGTATACTCTGGAATATACAGTATTTAAAAGTTCTTTATGTAAACTAAGAATGCATTCTGAAAACTTCTGAATGAAATTACATATTGGAAATGGTATTTAATATACTGCACTATTTCCTAATGTTTGCAATACATCTGAACTGAAAAAAACACATAAATACATACACTTCTTATATTTTTGGTTTTAAATTCTAAGACGTTTTCAGTAAAAGAAACATGGGTGATAAGTACAGATTGTGTACAGTATCAGCTGGTTTGAGATTACTGTGAAATGTTTGTGGACCTATATTGATTTTTGTAAGACACCAAACCAGCATGGACACCATCATCTTCTATTATTTTAGCAAAGACTTCACATGTCCCTCTGTCTTTGGCTCCTTCCCCTTGTGTAATTTATAGAGAGGTTGAGAATAACTCTCTGTTGAGAATAACTCTCGGTTTACCATTCATAGGCATTTGCAGCTAATTGCATGCCTTCAAGATATGCATGTTCTTAACTTGGAGCCTTAACTGCATTTGGTTTTGTTTTTTGTTTTATTATTGTCTTTGTCTGCATCATGCTCTCTGCCTTCAGCTTGTTGGAGGTTGTTTGTCTTACCTGTGTCTTGACTCCCCATCTGCAGCTCCCTGGGTTTCTCTTCTCTGAGAGTGCACAGATTGAGATAGCTTCTTCCTGTCCCCTTGTGGCATGTGGCTGTGGTATAATTACCCTTTGTAAGTTTCCCAATGTTGCTCTTCCACATTCTCAGCCCTATTAGTGAATGAATATTTTGTAGTTCGGCCTTGTACTTGAGTACTGTCGTTAATTTGCTGTTTTCAACCTTCACTTTTGCTAGTGACATTGTAAGTGGTTCTTTTTTGCATATCTCAGAATGGGCCTACATTGACTAATCAAGTTCACTTAAAGTAAAATAGAAATAGTGACACTTTTACCATTTGGAATAGATACTCTTTTCATTTTGTAAATGTGCTCAAAATGATTTAAGTCAGTGTATTCACAAGAGGTGCAGTACTGAATCTTGTTCATGCATTGAACGGACATTTCCTAAAATCATCTGTACCCTGTTCAGCTGTCACAAGATTGAATCAGCATCACTTACAGTGTCATTGCTCCCACAGGGCAGATTTGTATCATTTGACACCTGTTAAGTGTTGTGTTGTTCCTCTTTTTGGTCATATGACCTGGCACCTTATCCCCAAGGAAGTCGAGGAGCAAAGACAGAGTCTTTTTGCAGCACCATCAAAACAAAACTCCATCTTGAATAACTGAAACATCTGAATGAGTTCTATCTGCATATCTGCCTAATGCAATTTAATGATGCATACCAAAACAAATATTGTAATCTACTAATAATTTACTTGTATGCACTGTCAAGGCAACTGATGAGAATTTCTTGCATTAATGTTGAGTATTGTTCATGGGCCATCATAAGACTGTGAGTGTGACTATTTGGATTTCTTTATCATTTTGTGGACAATCAAAATTTACATAGTATACTATATATAGAGAACAGTAGATATGTATTGTTTACTTTTGTTATCACTGCTGCAGTTGTTATTGTTATCTCAGCTGAGGTGCTTGTACAATGGCACTTTGTAAATTTCCAAAATGTGGCCCAGGACATCTGTCAGTTTAGCATTACATATCTGCTTCTGTTAATGCCACCTCTTACATGACCAAGGCAGTGTAAAGAATTGCACATTGTGCCTTTAACTCAATAATGTGCATGCATCAGAAAACCATTGGAAAAATATTAAAGCCAGATATTTAGGACAGTTCTGATATAATTGAAAAGGTTGAATAAGGTAGTTACAGCACATGTATAACCTCAGGTTCCTAATGTTCTGATTTAAAAACACTGTAGACAATGGTTTTGTGGGGTAATAAGAAAGTTCAGCAGCTCCAGATTGTGCACTAATATGTCACTTTCTTCTCTGCTTCTGTTAGTGCTGCAGAAAGAGGAAACTATTTTATGACAGCAGCTGACAGATGATGTTGGAGCAAGCATGTTCACAAAATCCAGGCTTAATCCCCCTGAGATTAGATATTCCAGGTTTTGCACTGCGATGACCTCGAGATGAGCAAAATTAGGCCAGTATATATAGTATGTCCATAAATTGGTATGATGTCTGGTTACCTGATTACCCAGTCAAACAAGGAAAAACTGCATCAGGAAAGATGAACAGTGGTCGCCACCTGAAGCTCAACAACAGGGATAAACAGATTTATATTTGAAGAGAGCCAAAGGAAGCCTACAACCCACATTGCCTGTTCCCAACTGTTAAATTTGGTGGTGGATCTGTTATAGTACAGGTGGACAACTGGTGGAGTCATTGGGTCCAATTATTAGTTCTATAATCTATGTTACTGTCATCTCCCAGCTCCAACACAGCTGATTCAAATGATCAGTTTGTTGTTAAGCAAGGAGTTCATAACGAGTTGATCATTTGAATCAGCTGTGTTGGAGCAGGGAGAGATCTAAAACATGCAGGACAAGTGGTACTCCAGGAGAGGTTTGAGAAACGCTGATCTATAGTTAACTCCATTGTTAGCTCCGTTGTCTACTAGTTAAGTTACCTCTATTTCAATGGTGTTTATGGTTATACATGTTTATTGCTGGGTTTATGAAAACCATAAACCAATATTACATTTAACATTTATTGATGAACACTTATATTAACACTTTAATATCTTAAAATTAGAAGTGTAATAAAAACTAAAACAAAAACAGGATTGTTATGCCTATTTCCACTTTTACTCGAATACAAATACAAATACAAATAATTTTGCTGCCTCAACAAATACAGATACAAATACAAATACTGGGCTCTCTGCACATCCCTAATAGATAGGCCTTTCTTCATTCTCACTGCAATACATTTAATCCTCAGACCTAATTATCAAATAGTTTGTTGTACCTGTGTGGGCAAATGGAAGTATTTTTGGCATTACTGCAGAGACAATAGTTTGATCTGAACATTTGTTTAATCTGAACAGATTTTACACATTTTATGATAGGCTGGAATTCAGTAGAAACTACAATGGGGCTTATTCTTTATTTGCAAGACTAGATGCCTTTGTAGATGTTGTCGTCTTTGAAAAACACAGACATGTCATTGACCTGCAAAAGGTAGACTGCCATTCATTACCCATGAAATATATTTTGAGGAAAACTTGGATATACAGAGTAAAAGGATAACTGTTATGTAATTGGCGGTTACATGGTTAAATACGCTCAACAGTTCCACATCTGACACTGTCACCCATAATACAAACTATGCATATCGACACAGTTCAGAATGATGTCAGGACAAAATTGTGTCTGAGAGTTGTGTTCTCACACGTTAGAGGACCCACATTTGTTTATTTGACATTACCTTGCAGAGCCATGTTTTATATGTAAATACCAAAGGCAAAATCCCATAGATAGAAGTGGGTGTGTGTAAAACATATCCATCTACAAGAAGTTTTATCTACAAGATGAGGGAAGTTTCATTGAAGCCCAAATAACTACAGGTGATGTTGCTTAAAGCTATAATTTGTGATTATTGCTTTCCTGGGATAACCATTCTTTTCATGGGTCCAGTGAGGCCTGGTACACAGACTCCAAGCCTGTTTAAATTCAAGCCTATTCTGAACCTGATAAACAGTTGCTCAGAGCACTGGGGAAACTGCCAGAGGATAAAGGGAAATTAACTTAAATGTGATTTTTAAAGGTGGTGTGAGGAGGATAACTTTCTTCAGTGCCAGACATCTCTGAAAATGAATGCCCTACTTCCTGCACTTGGACTGTGAGACAGATTATAAACATGTCGCTGATTCCACAGAAATAGATTTATTGATTAAACGTAGCTGTCGGTCAGAGCTTTGTATAGAGCTTCCACATAGGCTGTAACCTTCATAAATAAATTGGGGTTTTTGACATTGTTGTTATGACAGGGAACTGATTGTTTTTTGTTGTTGTGTGAGACGTTTCATTTCAAAACCTTCCAAAATTGAGTGAAATAAAGACAAAAAGATAGAAACACTGTTTAACTTGGTGGAAGAGTCCTGCCAGAAATTAATACAAATGCAAATATTTTGAAGTTTAAACAAATAATTACTTTCTGCAACTGTTGCAGGTCATGTCTTTAACTGAAAAGCTGCAAATATAAATACACTATTAAAGAAAGATTTTAAAATGACCTGGCTGAGGAAAAGCAGTCATTTTGAATGCATCTGTGTAAGCACAAAGCATATGCTGGAAAGAATCTGTCATGTATTCATGTGCATTTGCTAAACAAGCAGTATGAGACACTCCAGTCCATTTCTATAAGTGAAAATTCCACCAGTTTGGACAATTTCCCAGAAATACTTAAGTTTAGATGCTTCAGATTATGGGAAAATCAGAGCTTTATTTAACTGCTGGATGTTTATAAGACTGTTCAAGTTATACCTACTGGCAAGACTGTCTGCATAACATTAATTGTCCTGATTATGTGATTCATATTGATGTGAATAAAACTGTGTAAAATAATCATAATGTGTTGTATGCAATGCAGTGACTCTGCAATTTTGATATAATTTCTCAAAAGAGAAGAGATAGATGTGGATTTGCATTAGGAGGAGTTACAAGACTGCATTATGTAAGATGTATGTTTATATGTGTATTGGGAACCAGGTGAATTTATTGGGACTTATTTTGATAAACTGAAAAGTGATGCCAGAAAAATATAAAATAAATACCATCTCACTGTTGAGCCAGACTTGCACAATCAAGGCAAAGTACAGGGCAATCACACTATTCAGGTATTCTCTCTCTCTCTCTCTCTCTCTCTCTCTCTCTCACACACACACACACACACACACACACACACACAGGGCCCTCAGAATATATTCATACCCCTGAATAAAATGGAACAAACCTGTGATATGATACACAAAACGTATGTACTGGATAATTTCTTCTGCTTAAAAATGTTAAATGTTTTATCCTAACAGAGTTCATAAGCAATAGACTTTATTCTTGAAAATGTTTATTCACACCATTAAGTAATCATATAACTAAAATCCAAACAAAAACAACCAAAATCCAACAAAGAAATCTACATCAACATATTGGCTGTTGATTGGTTTGAGTTAATGCAAAGAAAAAAATCATTAATGGCATACATTAGTATGATCAGATTGCTCTCCAAAGTGGCAAATAGTCATAGAACATATTTAGATTTTTTTCAAATCTGTGTAAGAAATTACAGCATTCTGCCCCAGAATGTGTATTCCACCAGACTTGATTTAATTTGAATAGCTGCGTCATCCCAAATGGCTTGATTATCACAGAGACACTGACAGGATGGTCCACACCTCTGCCAACATGCCAACCATTGGGTCAAGCACAATGGTAATCAATTCTAGCATGGGACCGGGGGTGGGCAATAGAGAACCTTCTCAAAGGTATCCTGACTTACTCAAACAAATGGTGTCCTGACTTACTCAAACATGGCATTCTGATTTCATTATCATACAGGCGATAGGTCTGGTTCATTTACATCAAGAGTGTAACCTAATCTGTATATATTGGAATCGGTTTGATCAATCAGGGTTCACTCCAACACTGTTGAATCCGAAGTCAGGGCTTTTTGCGTGCTTCGTTATTGCTTTTTATTGGATTAAAGACAGACTTTTACATCAACATGCATTCCTCTTCTCCATCCTCTTTCTTTCTTATATCTGTTTGACAGAGTCTCTATCAAAGATTTGAACAAATAATTTTGCTTGTGTCACCAGCATGGCTCATGCAAGGATAAAAGACCCAATACCCTTGCAATGACACACAAGCAGATCCAGGTCTTTCAAATAGGGCAAATCATCATCTTGACTGGCAGGAGTGTCTTCACTGTTTCAGTGGCTCATGCAGACAATCTACACACATCTACCATTATGTCCCTTTCAACAGTGTGAAAAAAATATACAATAAACCATCTGGCACTACACTGCCTCTTTAATTTTCCGTGTTTCAAAGGTACTGTGGATTGAAATTCTTTTATGTACTCGTTTCTGTCTTCTGATACCCATGCCGAGACCCACAAGAATAACAACATTCATTAAAGGATTATGACGTCTGGATGGAGCATATGGTTGCTGCATGCACTGCCTGCAGATTTTGTTTGAAGGCAGTGGATTTTAGGAAGATGTCTGGAGACATGTGCCATGTTGTCTGTCTCCACCGTGTGACTGCAGATGCCGGCCATGTGAAGAGGGGGGAGAAAATGCTCCTGATTACTCCTCCCACTCCCATTCCCATCGTTTTTTTTCTCTCAGATGCAGATCTTATTGATGAATTCTCTAATAAAATGGTTGCATCTGCAGCAATAATATGGATGCAAACATACATATGTGCACATGTGAACACTCATATTCATGTGCACACATGCGCACACATAAAAATCAAGTTTAAGCACACTCTGTTTGGAATGCTACCCCTTTCACCTTTCACAAATTTTTCATGTGTCATGACTGCTTAGTGTAATATACCCACTCCTGTCTCTATTTCCTGTTCATAATATTATAGAAGAAAGTCTGATGTTAATGTAAGAATCTCTGCTTTATTGCTCATGATCACCTAAGGTCATCTAAATCCTAAGAACGAAGACATATATTGTGTATATATTTACAGTTTGCAATCGCCCATAACATCCTAATTTTCAATATGTACCATTGATAAAAGAATAATGAAAAATGTGATGACAAAAATGCTTAAATAATTTTAAAAAATCTTTTAGAACATACAAAAAAACCAATTAAAAGCATAACACATAATTAAATGTGTATTAAGAATAAATTTCTTTGTGGTGAGACTAACAAAGGGCCCTTAGGTTGGTTTGTACTTACAAGTAAGAAGTAATTACAATATTGTTTTCAGTAATTTTAATGACTGCCAAACTTTCCATGATGTACATATTTATAAAAAATGTAACACTTTCTCAGATTTGTTAGTTAATGAAGACAGCTGTGGTTATTAGAAACACCCTCCGAAGCCATTGTATGTCCAGAGTAGCGAGAGAGGAAATAAAAAAAAAAACATTGTTAATACCTTTCTTTGTGTATATATAAACCGTTGTATTGTTCCATCAGCCATTACTATGTCTTAAAATTACAGTTCTTCTGTGTAGGCTGGACCTTTCCAACACAAACAATTCAAAATTTAATTATGCAATTTTGAATAAATGAATGAATATGTAAGTATATAAGTAAATGAATATCAGTCTTTTTTATAAATATTCATTTGTGCTAAAGGTCCAAGTTTCACTTTCTGAAGTAGTTTCTCACCCTAATCCCATCTGATGTTGTTCAAATGCTTGTGGATTGTTGAAAAGTCTAGAGTGACTTCTCACCCCAACCCTGAATGACTTTGTCGAAAAATTTTGTGGATGTTGAAAGCCTACAGTTTCTCAATGCTGAAACATCTACAGTTTGTTGCCCCTGTTTGTCCATCCCTTTGGTACAAGCACTTGTCACTTTTCCCTCACTCGGGTAAAAATTCATCAGTAACCTTGCACACCCACCAGGTAACCACAAGACAGTTCTAGCGTGGATTTCACAATATAACAATCACAGCCATGATAAATGAATACTAGTGAGCACTGATTTGGGAGCTGTTATGTGTCAGTACTAGTAGTGGTCCGTGGGGATTTCTCACCCTGTTCAGAGGTGTCAAAACTAACTGTAGTTGATGGTGATTTTGTGCCTTGATCCTGATCAAATCTGTTGAAATACCGCGAGGCCTATGCAATCGAGGCAAATGCTGGTTTTTTGGTTTCTTTGGCTGGGGTCTGGGAAGGGGGTTAGCACATGGTGTTTGGACTGGAGATTGAACACCCTATAGCCTCCCTGGGTATAATCTCATAGAAGCAATAGGGGAGAAAGAGGAGATGGGTTACCTAAATTGCAGTCTGACAGCAGTCCTGCCTTTATAATCAAGCAGTTCCCTTAGTTTTAAACCATGGTGACCACACCCTATAGTGCTTCCTGTATGGTGATGTGAGCTACCTGTATTCACTGTGGCAGTCACACCTAACACACATACATTATATCGTGATGCGGCCCACAGTGCATTAAGACATAATTCCTCAGTTCAATTTATTTATTTATTTGTGCAGGGTGCAGTTTGATCTGAGCCCTGGGCTTGCTAATAGACCCATGTGGATCAGCCTCAGAGAATTTGGCTTTCATCTTCCCAACGAAACATCTCTGTAGTCTTTGGTGGTGTGAATTTTGCAGCATAGGGAGAAAACACCAAGGGAGTCTTGTTTACCCACTGCTTCCAGGGGAATGGAGGCAAGCACCTAACTTTGTAAAACAAGGTGGAAAGGGGCACACATTAGAGAGATGTCAAGCATCACTGAGACCAGGGTTGCAACCATTCCAATGAGAATGTCAGAGTGCATATGTGAAGGTTGCAGGTGTCACAACTGCAACCACCAGTCTACACAAATATGTCTGTGTGGTGCTGGAGGTGGGCGTAGATATTAGAGGGGTACAGTGCCTGAGGGGGGGGTGGCTAAAAGCCACGACAAAGCCATCTCACCCCCATCCCTACAGAATGTTAACCTTGACTCAGTCACTTGACCATCAGACTACTGAGATAACCCATTGATTTGCAGTACAAAAAAGCAACCAAAGAATGAGAGGAACTGACTTTACCATGACAGCAAATGTTTTGCAAGAACAATGCTTTCTGTTATATGGACACACTTATTGCTTAACAATTACTGTATGTAATTATTCACTATACAGTTATCTGATGCACAAAAACCAGGATCTGTGTTTCTGTGAGTCATGCAGCAGAACAATGGGAGTGTTCATTCACATCAATAACTTTATAAGGCACAGTCAATTGCATTTATGAAGTCTGAAATAAAGGCTTTGACCTAAATGCAGAACTTTTGTGAGGCCTAGTGGCCAAGACCCAGGCTCAGCTCAATGCAGCTGCTATGGAACATTTTTGTTTTTTAATACCTCAACAGAGAATTTGGCAGTCACTAAATTAAGAAAAAGTATTATGAAAGACATTTCGGACTGTTAATTATTAAGATACGGCAAGTAGATTACAGCGCAAAGGGGGCTGCATCTTGAGATGTCATTGTTTCAAGGAGATAGAACGATTTATCTTTCTATCTATTCATCTAAAAGTTTTCTACTTTTGTGGTGTGCATCAAATTTTCACAAAGCAGATTTAAAGTTCTATTTTGAAGTACAATTTTTCTTTGTGTCATACTATATGTTTGTCTTTAACGCTGTTGAGAGAAGTGACTTTGCTGTCACTGAGTAAGTAGTCTACATAATCTGTTTCATGCAAATGCATAAGTGGCTCAAATTGGATGTCACTATCTCTTTATCTCATCTCACTTTACATTCAAATTCAGATAAAATAAAAACTACCAGTCAACTGCTAGGACTCAGCATAAAATAAGAATGAAATTATGAAACTGAAATATGTACAGCATGAATGCCAGCAACTGATATGAACTCTTATACCATTTTTTTCACTGTCAGCAGTAAATAAATTCCTCTCTCCACTGAACATGAGAACTATATTCAACATCTTTCAAGTTATGAAATACAAAAACAGGACATAATCAATAAGATGTCACTAATAATTCATCATTAATGAGATCATGACATCATTAGTAAGACCTTTGCTGAGCTGCCTTATTTGATTACCTACAGTAATTTGCCTCTTAATCCTGAGGTGAACTATCAGACCTTAGCTATTGCCCGAGTGGGCCATCAGACAATGTGGCTCCTCCATAGCACTGTTGAGCTTGGTAATTTACATGGCTTAGAGACCCAATTATAAATACACAGTCGCAGAAAGTGCCTACTTTTCAACATCTGACATAATTTGGCTTTCACAGGACAATGAATAAAAAAGGTAAACCATTGTTATGGGAAAATGAGTCTTCACAAATCACTATGAGCTCATGTGGTCTCACTCCCTAGTAAGACACCATTCCAACCTCCGCCTTACCTTTCCACATTCACCCATTTCCCCCTAACCCCCTTCACTTTTCTCCATTAACCCCCCACATCCCATTCACAGTCCCACATTACCCATCTTTCATGTTTACCAATCAGTGGTGAGATGATGAGCCTGGTTTTTAAAAAAGGAGCCAGAGCTGCAATTCACTTCTCACTAAGTGCGTGGAGACACTAGTTGCTTCAGAAGACTCCCTTTAAGGGAGATTCTGACCTTGCGGTAGCCTCATTCCGGGAGAACAAGGAAGCGCAAACAAACCGGTTGCAGAGCAACTCTTCCCTGGAGTGTGAAACAAAGCACCAGATGCAAGCCTTTTTCTGTGCTTTGTTTTAACATTGCATATAACTTATTTTAAATCCCTTTTATGAGAAAAAGACTTTAAATATGAAGCCTTGAGCTAAGATGTCTGATCCATGGACCATTTACTTATAAAATACACTACACTGTGCACCCCTTCTTCATACTGCAGTATATCCCCATGCATTTCACAAGTGCTATGCTACCTCAGTAATAAAATTAACATAAGTAACACAAAGTTCAGTTTTTGATATATGAGTGAGTAAAAAGCGGGTACTGCGGTTATACAGCATAATACGAAGAAAACCTATTTGTAATGAAATGGAAATGTTTTGGTAGCTACCTCTGTAGCTAGCTAAAAAGTAAAGGATATTTATTCATTTTTTACTATCTGAGATTGGTATGTTTTGTATTTATGGAGCTGGTCACGTGACTGGAAGAGTATTGATGTGTGCTTAACCACAGTTCAATAGAGCTTTAAAATGGTTGTGTTGACAAGTGTCTGAGAGGTATTGATCACTAATACTTGATTTGAGGGTCCATAAGGGTATTGTTATATTAGTAACTACTGATTAATTCTTGGCCTGTCTTCTGTCTTATCACAATGGCTTTTGTTATCAGTTTTAAGCAACAAATTTAAAACTACGATGTTATTTTTTCTCTGTCCTACCTAAATTGGGCCTTAACTCTTCCATATGCCTAAATGTGATTATTTGATTGTGGAAAGGCACAGGAGGCAGACCCATGGATTGCATGATTGAAGGGATTTTGCATTTAAACACATAGTTTTTGTTCCACTACTAGTAAAATACCTTTTTCATTGTTTTCATTGTTTATTTTCTCATTTTTTGGAAAAGACTGAAAGCTCAGGATGGAAGGAAATATATGGCCCGCTCACAAAAATGGATGGTGAGTCCACTGATTACTTATTAGACTCAATTAGCAAGTGTGCTCTATCTAAAGTCATCTCCTCCACAGTGTTGTTGTGTGAATATTTTTGTCACAACAGTTATAAATCCATGGGTGCTTCTGCACCTCTACCATCACTTCCTTGAGGGCCATGTTCCCTTAATGGCCGCAGTATCTGCTCTTCTAACCCATGTCATACTGTTTATACAGGAAAGAGTAAGCAGAAGAAGTGAAATATGTAAGAAATATATAACCCATCACAAGGTGGGTTTGGCTAAACAAGGGTGTGTCTGGCAAATCATTAAACATTGGCTTATTTCAACAATTTACCAGAGTTTTGTTTTTCCTGATATCTACCTTTGTATGAAAAGGAGCGTAGAAAGGATGGATACTGGCGATTTGTAATTATGAGGAAAGAGGAAGGAGCAGGCAGGTGGGAAGGAAATGGGAGAATAAAAATTGTATAGTGGTGAACACTTGCAGAAAGATAAAGTTATTGGTGACCAGGTACCTGAGAAAGGGAAGAATAGGTACATGGTGAGCACTGGATAAAGAAACTCCATCCAGAAGAAAAAAAAAAATGTTTATAATGTTAATAATAATTAATGCATCACTGACTACACTGAAAATAAGGATGCCCTCTGAAATTGGGGGGTAGGGTATAAAAGAACATTAAGAAAGAACTGCCAAATGGCTGGTCAAAAGAGATTAATAAATAAGGATAATCAAGGGAGAACTCCAGCACTGACATAATGTTGTGCTATTGTGCAGGTGGTATAAAGCTGAAGCAATGGATTTTTTTCTTTTTTATCTCTGTCCTTATCCTCAAGCCCAAACACACATTGTTACGCAATCAAGGAGACATAAAGTAATAGTTCTGAGTGAAAGAAGGATAGCTTCTTTCACTCGGAACCTACCTGCTGTATTTAAACTAATTCAAACAGTGAGGAAATTGCACAACCTAGCTCTCCTTCAAAATTTCATGTTGTTCTCATCATGTGAGGTGATATTTCAACTTTGCTGGAACTTATGATATCACAGCAATCCAGTAAATAGCTGCAAATGTCCTGTTCAAAGTCAAAAAGTTACGCCAAGTTGCAAAAGCAAAAGTATTTCTGGTTCCTCATACTCTTGGCACTGAATCACGATTCAATGTCATTTCTGTAACAAAACAAGCTCCATGAAGTGATTTAATCATTTCTCAGATTTTAGTTTAACTTTTTCAAATGTACCTTTGAGTAAATCAATGGAGGGGTATGCAGATCTCCCCAACACATACACTATGATTTGATATTATTGTAATTGCAGTTTTTGTCTTTCATTTTAAAGGTACATAGCTATCCATGATTTGTACTTTCTTACCCTCTTTCCAACATATAGAGATGGGGACAAACAGGGTCTGGCCTGTTTGGTAACAAAATTGGTAATATGACATACAGTGAAATATAAAATCTGTTTTACAGTGTGCTTGCCAAGCCACATTATTAAACAGAAATGATGTGGTTTATGTCAGACCTGTGGGTGTCTGGGTATTGTCAAGCATACTTTATGTGAAATATTGGTAGCAACTGGCATCAAGCTTCACACATCTTCAAGTCGTCACTGAGAAAAATGATTTTACCATTGGCAGACTGTGACATGAACCTTAGCTTTTCATGATAAAGAAGAATGCAGACTGCAAGTCCATCTCATAGGAACCTTGGTGACAGAGCTCCTTCCAACACTCAGCAGCTTAGCTAATGAGCTGCTTAAGGGGTTTTCTATAAATGACCATTACGTATGGTATTATTTGGTAGCTGGAATATGCAAGGGACTATATATATTTAGAGTGTTACCAGTGTATTATAGTACAGTGCGTTACAGAAAGCAATGACATACAAGCATACATAGTGATGAGCAAAGTTAGCATAACATATCACTAAGCATGATGTACACTGACAGTCAACAAGAATTGCTCACTGTATACAGACAGGCACACCTGATGACATACCATGATGACATCACTAGAAGTGTGAAGGTGTGGTCTGAGAAAGGTGGAGCTAAATTTATGGCTTGGCCATTACAATCACCTGGCTTAAATCCCATCAAGAACTTTAGGAACCTTATTACAGTCAAGATACATGAACAGAACCCTGGGCACCTGGAAGGAGAACTGGGCTGCTGAACGTGATGTCATACCTCATGCAGGAATGCCATCAGTGCTTGTATGACAACATGGCAATGGGTGTACAGACACAATTAAAGCTACCAGGCAGATATGCGACACATTAAACAAATGCTTTGCTATATATGTGAATATTGATATATGGTTCCAGGATCAAGCAACTGTTTTACAGGCAAGAAATCATTTTTCACTGCTCAAGTACAGCATTACAACTTTGACAGAAGGTAAGGACTGTACAGTGACATAAAGGAAGATTTTGCAGACACATTACACCCATGGGTGTTCTTTTCCCTTCAATTCCAGGGTAATTTAGAATCGTTTTCTGCGACAGGTCAAGCCCTACATGGGTCCCTCATAGAGAGATAAATCCCACCAGCCCTATGAAGGTGTCTTGGAAAACAGTTTTTGAAAATCTCTTGAGCATTGACTTGAAATCTCAGTAACAGCATTATAGTTTTATTATTACTAGTATAAAACAATGTATGCATTTATGCTGCTGAATGGTTTGATCGTTGACCAGTTTATTCGTGAATAAACTGCTCCTATGTACTGTAAAGATAAAAAAGAAGAAAAAAATGCGTGACTTACATCAGATTACACTGGAATAGATTTAAAGGGAAAAAAACAAGTGCAAGGCATGCAAATTCCCTTTTCTGGCACTGTACAGTCTTCACTGTCTCTGACAATTGCAATGCATGTAGTAAAAAAAACACAGAAAAATGGTAATGACTTTACAGTACATTTGCATCTATCTGTAGGAGAGCGCATCAGCCTGCGCACGGTTAGGTGTGCACTCATGAGGTTGAATTTCCTCAAAGGCCCCATGCTGCTCTGCTGAAATGACAGACATAATGGAAACAAGGAATAAGGCAGAAACGCTCTGTCCCTGCAACAGATGATTGTGCCATTCCACACAGCCCCCCTGTGATAATGACTGCCAACATTTTGTCCCGGTTGGTTTCCACTGAAGAGCGATGCAACATTCAGCTTAATCCCTGCCAGGGGGTCAGGGCTCTAGGAATCTTTTTTTTAACTTGAGGCCTGAAGGGGAGTGAGCTCTATAAAGACCCACGAATTGGTCAGGCTGGAGGTTGGAGCTCGTCTAATGGCTCTTCTCACCTAAGGGTGTGCAGTATGATGGGCTCTCAGGTCGTCACTGTAATTACACCGCAGAGGGAGAAAGACACAGAGAGAGAAGGAGTGAGGAAGAGACATCTTGACGTGAGAGAATGCATCAGTGATTAGCTTTGAGTCATGTACAATGGTAAGACAATGTCCTCGTTCAACAGCAGGTAATTGTTTGAGTGGCCATTAGCACACATGAGCTGGCGCACACGTGCGCACAGTGCACATCACTATCACCCCAGCGCTTCTTAGCACGATCCCTCTGCACGGAAAAGGACTGCTCTCCTTTTTCATGGAATCACTGAATATGGTCATCAGGAGGGACACCTTTAAAGCCATAATGCAACATGATGCAAGCTTGCTTTCAATGCAAATATTCCAGCCATTTTTTTGGCAGTGCTTGAACCACCCCGTCAGTCTGTCATTGTGCTTTGCTCTGCCATATTATCTGCTCTCCCATAGTATTACCCAGTTTGAAATTTGTGTGTTTGCATATACCTTTTTCTTCATAAGGTCTGTCTTACCTTATACAGTAGTCTGACTTTGAGTTCATAGTTTGGTTTTCATTAATTAGTTGGGACTGCTAGGGATATGAAGACAACCTGAAAAGCTTTTGTGACAGAAATATGATTTCCCCATGAAACTTGCAGGGCCTCTATGTTTTTCAGGTTTACCAATTGCTATCATTGCCTTGCCATTTCTTCCCTTTTTCCAGCTACTCCCAAAAACATTTCACTGTGTTTTGTCAATTAATGTGAAGTCTCTAAGAACCCCCATCATTTGTGTTTTTCTTGAAATGCAGGAGCACATTTAAAATGTGGTTGAGAGTTCATACCGTATGATGAGGTTTGAGGAACATTTTAACCTGCATGGTGAGTATGTATGCAGTGTATGCGTAGTGCGCACATACACAACGGATTCTGACAGAGCCCTCTGGAATCAATGCAAGAGTTTGATGAGTCCCTGGGTTCATGTTATTTGGTAGACTTGTTTATCAGTTACCAAGGTTTCAATTTGTTTACTGCCTTGTCTTGAATTGTGCAGTGCAGATAATCACTGGCACCTGCTGTTCAGTCATGACTGACATCTTCAGCTATTAAAAATAACTGTAAGAGAAAAGTGTTGCCAGTTTGCAACATACTAATAATAGTCTGAAGTGACTGAAACATCTTCTACCATTATACTTTTTGTACTTCTTGCACATCTGTTTAAGGTTAAATTGATTTTTTACCACACATTTGGTTTTATTTGTTCACTTATTTATTTATGCTGTATGGCTGGCCATGACAACAGCAATGAATTCTCTGGTTAGTCAAATAACAAATGGGAAGCTTCATTGCTTGTAGTTACACACAGGTGTAGTAAGTAGGCAGTGACAAGGAAAGAGGTGTGATCCACTATTCCTCACAGAGGTATACAGTCTTTCAGTCTTTCTGCTCCAGCACAACGGCGTTGGCTCCAGCCAGACCAGGAGCCTCGTGTCACCTCTGCCTCTTCATTGTTATGCTTCTGGGATGTCATATTGTCAGTGTGAGAGATAATTTGACAGTGTGAAGTAAGCAGAAGAGTAAACAAAGCCTTAGCATCACACAAAAACTCCCCCTCCTTGAAGGAAGAGAAGACAGGAGCACCTCATCTCCAGTTTATCCCGTGAATGTTATCTCTGAAGGTTCCCGCAGATCGATTGAAATAGGTAGGAGTGATAATGACAGCACTGACAAAAACAAACTGAAAAAAATTGATCTTGCAAAATAATTATGATGAGAGTGACTATTTGAGTCTTAGTTGACGAAAGGGGAGTGCAGAACATGGAAAACCTGGAAATATGGAAAATGTGACACCAAACACCTGGTGGAACTGTTGAATGGCTGTCACTATACATTATGTTAATTTGAACTGACTGTTCATGTTAGTTTATTCATAATTACTCATTTCAATTTAGCACTTCTATGTAGCCTAACCTCCGATGAATGCGAGACCTCAGTTACCAAAAAAAAGTATTGCTCATATTGAATGCCCTGGATAAGAAAATGGAGGACCGTCATCCGTGACTGAGTTAATGCGTTTGCCAAGGAGGTGCAGTGTAATTCATGAAAATGTGTCCATATGGAATATGAGAAAATAACGTTCAAATTGACATTTCTGATGCCTTTGACATTTTGGTCATGAAATCCTGCTTAAATTCATTTATTTTTTTGTCAGCAAAATCGTGTCACTCTTAGCCGAAGCAGTCACGCAAGCTTTCTTTTGATTTATGGCTATAGTTTATCTTCTGAAGGCAAACAGCAGATAGTCAAGAATGCTGCAATGCACACTTGGTCCAATGTGTTCAAGCATTGAGGCTGAGTCAACAGAATACACCAAAAAATGGAGTTGTGTAGATAAATGAGATTTCAATTCCAAATGTGTTTTCAAACTGGGTATACTGACAGCATAAGTTGCTGCTGAGGAGAGTCAGTGATGCTTTACTATTCCACAGTCTATTAATAATAGACCCATGAAGAGTCTTCTCAGAGTAGCATTAGACATGACTGGTGAGTCTTTCTCTGCTGCAGCTTCCCAAAGCAAAGGTGTGCTCAGAAAGGCAGATGAGCACAAAATGCAGCACCTCATGCTCCTGCTGAACTTTTCAACACCAGCAGCGAGGGTTTTGAAGTGGAATGAAATTTAAATTTGATCACTGCTCAAAAGGAAAAGGTTGTTAATCCTGTCAGCAATATTCAAATATTGTTAGCAAACCAGATAAGCAACCAGATAGCAAACCACTCGTCTTTTTCTCATTTTTTGAATCAGTTTTTTTACTAATTTATTCATCCCTTCATCCTGCCATTGACTTCAATTCATTTTTCAAAGTCTTACTGTCACCTTTCGGCCTACGGTCACATTACTTCATATGCTGGCTCAGGTCATTCCACCCAACACTCACTGAAATCCATACTGACCCCGCACTCGTATTTTACTCATTTATTCATCCCTCCATCCTCCCATTGATTTCAATTAATTTTTCAAAGCCTTACCGCGCAGTCACCTTTCGGCCTACAGTCACAGTACCTCACATGCTGCCTCAGGTCATGCCCCCCAACCCTCACTGAAACTCATACTGACCCTTTTACTCATACATTCATCCTTCCATCCTCCCATTGATTTCAATTCATTTTTCAAAGTCTTACCATCTGGTCACCATTTGACCAATAGCCATGGGACCTGATATGCTGCTTTAGGTCATGTGACCCAACACTCACCAAAGGTGGGTGTGTCCCTAGCAACCATATCGTTTACCCTAGTAACCGCCTAGCAACCACTTAGCAACACTTTGGCAACCACCCAGCAACGCCCTAGCAACGCCCATATTGTTTACCCTTGCAACCACTTAGCATCACCCTAGCAACCACCCAGCAACACACTAGCAACCAAATCATATACCTTAGTAAATATTTAGCAACACCCTAGTAACCACCTAGTAACGCCCTGGCAACCACCTAACAACAGCCTAGCGATCGTCTCATACACGTTACCATGTTTTCACTGCCGGGTTGCAAGCACACTCTGCATTTTCTTCAGGAAATGCACTTTTCTAGTTCTTATTCTTATTATTCTTATTCCACCAAATGTTGGACAGCTTCTCCTCCCACGGTTTTCGCGATATCGACCCCAAACCAATGTAACCCGTCCGGTCTGACCCCAATCGGGTTGCTTGTATACAGCTAAGCCGTACCCGCACTCGTTCTCTGGTTTTTGTCATTTTTTTATCCCTTTTTTCCCGTAGACTCCCATTCATTTTCAAAATCAACCCCAAGACCATCTTGATCCGCACTCGTTTTTTTGTCACGTTTTTCATCAGTGTTTTTACTCATTTATTCATCTCTCCATCCTGCTATTGACTTCAATTCATTTTTCAAAGCACTATCACACGGTCACACTGAGGCCGTCAGCAAGCTTCCCTCATATACTGCCTAAGGTCATGCCACCCGACACTCATTGAAAGTCATACTGACCCGCACTCATCTTTTTGTCATTCACTCATCCCTCCAACCTCCCATTGACTTCAATTAATTTTTCAAAGTCTTACTGTGCGATCACCTTTCGGCCTATGGTCACAGTACCTCATATGCTGGCTCAGGTCATACCACCCAACACTCACTGAAACCCATACTTACCCTGCACTTGTCTTTTACTCATTTATTCATCCTTCCATTCTCCCATTGATTTCAATTCATTTTTCAAAGTCTTACCACCTGGTTACCTTTTGACCAACAGCCACGGGACCTGATATGCTGCTTTGGGTCATGTGACCCAACACTCACCAAAGGTGGGTGTGTCCCTAGCAACCATATTGTTTCCCCTAGCAACCACCTAGTAACTACTTAGTAGCACACTAGCAATCGCCTAGCAACACCCTAGCAACCACCTAGCAACCACTTAGCAACACTTTGGCAACCACCCAGCAACGCCCTAGCAACGCCCAGCGACCGTATTGTTTACCCTAGCAACCACTTAGCAACACCCTGGCAACCGCCCAGCAACACCCTAGCAATGCCCCAGCGACCATATTGTTAACCCTAGCAACCCCCTAGAAACCACTTAGCAACACCCTAGCAACCACCCAACAACGCACTCGCAACCAAATCATATATCTTTGTAACCATCTAGCAACGCCCTAGCAACCACCTAGCAACACACTAGCAACCACCTTATATACATTAGCAACCTCCTAGCAACAGCCTAGCAAGCACCTAGTAACGCCCAGGCAACCACCTAGCAACAGCCTTGCAACCATCCAGCAACAATCTAGAAACCGCTTAGCAACATCCTAGTGACCACCTAGCAACAGCCTAGCAACCACTTAGCCACATCCTAGCGATCGTCTCATACATGTTACCATGTTTTCTCTGACGGGTTGCAAGCACACTCTGCATTTTCTTCAGGAAATTCACTTTTCTAGTTATTATTATTATTATTATTATTATTATTATTATTATTATCATTATAAGTAAGTTAATGTCATTAAAATTATAATTTTATCTATTAAAAAGTTACAAATGAAGTAAACTTGTGGTTTGTTTCTCTATTTTTGGCAAAATTATCAGGATAGGCTTCACGACACTCTTGCCATTTGACCTTGTAAATCTAAGATTCTTGGCTCATACTTGTAGCACTATCTCTTACGTTGTATTTGCAGTACTCTTTGCCTAGGTAGTATTGCAACACTTTATTGTCCCAGTGACTGTATTTGATATATGTAGCCTTAGAATAGATTAGTTCTGTCTCGCTACACTGACCTTGTGCTCAGCTTCAGCACTATCTGCATTGTATGATCTGTACACATCTTGTGGTTGTGCCTGTTGTTTGCCCACTATATGCACTTTTGTACGTCGCTTTGGATAAAAGCGTCTGCTAAATGAATAAATGTAAATGTAAATGTAAATGTATATTTCACCCCTCTCTGTATTCATGGCATGGTTCAGTCTTGCTTAGGTACACTTTCCAGCAATGATTACAGAGTGCGCTAGAATCTTTGCTTTCCAGTAGGTGCACTTACAAGCAGAACAGATGGTGAATTGTCAGTAGATTTGACATGTCGTCATCGAAGAAGTCGGGAGATCAAAAACGAAAAGCGAGGCAACAGAAAGCTGAGAGGGAGAAAAAGGGCTGACAGTTAGTCACCCAGTTTTTTCCAAAGAAAGGTATATTTATTTACGGACCTTCTTTTGGTGCCCATTTACAAGTAGCTACCTAGCCAACATAACTATTGTGGCTTAACCACTGCCTGGATGATCTAGCTAACTAACAGGTTAAGTTAACTTACAGTGCAGTGTCAGTGTTATTTCACTTTATCGCCACCGAAAATGAGATGAGTGCAATTTTGGTCCAAATATAATTAATATAGCTCAGTGAATTTGTAGCCATCTAATGCGCACTCTTGCTATAGCTAGCTAACTAGCATAAATGCTAATTAGCTTGTTTGCTAATCAGGTCTACCCTTGTCATGCACAGATGCAGCTTCAGGATTAGGAACCCTTCCCTCAACCCATCTCCCAGTTGAAGGAGAAGGAGGTGAGCAGTATTTCATTGATAATATATTTACAGCGCAATCTATGAAGCTAAAGGTCTTTGGGGTTAAGGCTCATACAAACTGATTTTGAATATTTTAATGTATGCTGTATTACCATGTGATCAGCTAGCTAGCTAGCATGCATGGAATACAACTTTAAGTAATAGTCACATTTAGCTCACCTAGTTCTTCCTGTAATGAACATTGACAACTGGCACATTAAAATATAATGGTCAGATAGCTAGATAACATTTAAGCTAGCTCATCTGGTGTAAAGGGGGTATTGCCACTTTTGTCAGCCTTTTTATGATGATTTTTTCCAATCAACCACTGCTACTAATTAAGGATGCAGCCCAGCTCATTCCAAATCAATCAGCAGAATGCTAGTGTATTATGATAACTGTTTCTATGTATTACTATGTTAATACTATTATAGGACAGATTATGAATTATGATATTAACACTAGACTATACTAGAGCTACCAGTTTACAAATTATTAAACTTTGGGACATCAAATGTATTTTTTTAGGTTGGTGGGTGGTCTAGGTTTGGGGTGCCCAATATTACATTTTTTCATGGGGCCCAAAATTTCTAGCGGTGCCCCTGAATTGGAGTATCTCATGCCTCTGTTTTATTGGCTTCGGGGGCAGACATGCTGTGCTCTACTACAAATCCTTGTAGGGCAGAAGGTGGGTTCCATGCCAAAACTTGTTCTTAGCACATTGTGTTTCATTACATCAATTTCTGCTACATCATCTAAGATAAGATAAGATAAGATAAGATAAGATAAGATAAGATAATCCTTTATTAGTCCCACGGAGGGGAAATTTGCAGTGCTACAGCAGTAGAGGTGTGATTTATTCAAAATAGAAGTAGACTGAGTCACAACCTCGTTTATTTTGACTGTTGGGAAAACATGGAACGTGGACTTACGCATTTACCATGCGAATGTCATTGAAATACATTCAAACCGTAAACAAGACTCTGATTTTCAAAATAAATGCAAAGGGAGAGCTATATTACGAATCACCTCAAAGGAAAGCATTTGTTTCTATGTATGACATAAACCCAAAAATAAAGTAAATATACCAAACGACACAAGTGCTGGTGCTATGTATTAAGACATGTTCGATGTGTGGAAATTCATTAACCCTTTCGCACGTAACTTATTTTTTATGCTATGTAGCGCGCATCTTACGTTACATGGTTCGTTATGTTTTCATTAGCGTTATTAAGCTTCTCATAGTTTTCATTTAGCATCTGCTGTATTTTCAAATGTTAAATCGTTGTTTCATCAAAGCTAAAATTAGCTAGAATTTTTCCAATCTACCTTTTCTAATCACACCGCTTTTAGCATACGCGCTAAACGGCTAATCACACCGGTGTGACCGTACGCGCGAAAGAGTTAATAAAAACGCACTATTGAGGAAAAGGTGCAACAAAATGCGTGTTCCAATGTCCACGCTTGAACTCATGCTGAGTAGCCTATTATCATGACTCCTCACTCATCATGACTCCTCCAAAGTACTCCCTATCAGCTAGATTGATTAATGAATGGGTAACGCTCTGCTATTTATACTCATCTTAATTGATATTTCTGTTTTATTAGTGTGCTTGCAATGCGAAGCATTTTCTTCTTCTTCTTCTTCTTTATTCCACCAAATTTGGGGACGCTTCTCCTCCCACAGTTTTCGAGATATCCACCCCAAGCCAACTGTAACCCGTCCGGTCTGACCCCAATCGGGTTGCTTGTGTACAGCTAAGCCGTACCCGCACTCGTTCTCCGGTTTTTGTCGTTTTTTCAATTCCTTTTTTCAATTCATTTTTCAAAGTCTTGCTGCTCGGTCACCTTTCGGCCTACAGTCACAGTACCACATGTGCTACCTCAGGTCATGCCACCAAACACTCATTGAAAGCCATACTGACCCGCACTTGTCTTTTACTCGTTTATTCATCCCTCCATCCTCCCATTGACTTCAGTTCATTTTTCAAAGTGTTACCGCTTGGCCACCATTTGACCAATAGCCACGGGACCTGATATGCTGCTTTGGGTCATGTGACCCAACACTCACCAAAGGTGGGTGTGTCCCTAGCAACCATATCGTTTACCCTAGCAACCGCCTAGCAACCACTTAGTAACACCCTAGCAACCACCTAGCAACACCCTAGCAACCACCTAGCAACCACTTAGCAACGCCCTTGCAACGCCCAGCGACCATATTGTTTACCCTAGCAACCGCCTAGCAACTACTTAGTAACACCCTAGCAACCGCATAGCAACACCCTAGCAACCAACTACCAACCACTTAGAAACACTTTGGCAACCACCCAGCAACGCCCAGAGACCATATTGTTTACCCTAGCAACCACTTAGCAACACCCTGGCAACCACCCAGCAACACCCTAGCAACCAAGTGGCAACCACTTAGCAACACTTTGGCAACCACCCAGCAACGCCCTAGCAATGCCCAGCGACCATATTGTTTACCCTAGCAACCACTTAGCAACACCCTGGCAGCCACCCAGCAACGCCCTCGCAATGCCCCAGCGACCATATTGTTTACCCTCGCAACCGCCTAGCAACCACTTAGTAACACATAGCAACCACCTAGCAACCACTTAGCAAAGCCCTTGCAACGCCCAGCAACCATATTGTTTACCCTAGCAACCGCCAAGCAACACCCTAGCAACCAACTAGCAACCACTTAGCAACACTTTGGCAACCACCCAGCAACACCCTAGCAACGCCCAGCGACCATGTTGTTTTAACCTAGCAACCACTTAGCAACACCCTGGCAACCACTCAGCAACACCCTAGCAACCAAGTAGCAACCACTTAGCAACACTTTGGCAACCACCCAGCAACACCCTAACCACGCCCAGCGACCATATTGTTTACCCTAGCAACCACTTATCAGCACCCTGGCAACCGCCCTAGCATTGCCCCAGCGACCATATTGTTTACCCTAGCAACCCCCTAGTAACCACTTAGCAACACCCTAGCAACCACCCAACAATGCACTAGCAACCAAATCATATACCTTAGTAACCATCTAGCAACGCCCTAGTAACCATTGTTGTATTTGATATGCAATCCTAGTTCAGATTAGTTAGCTCGCGACACTGACCTTGCGCTCAGCTTCAGGACTATTTGCATTGAATGACCTGTACACATCTTGCTCGTGCCTGTTGTTTGCTCACTATTTGCACTTTTGTACGTCGCTTTGGATAAAAACGTCTGCCAAATGAATTAATATAAATGTAAATGTAAACCAACTAGCAACACCCTAGTAACCACCTTATATACCTTAGCAACCACCTAGCAACAGCCTAGCAACCACCTAGTAATGCCTTGGCAACCCCGTAGCAACAGCCTAGCAACCACTTAGTAACACCCTAGCAACCACATAGCAACCACTTAGCAACACTGTGGCAACCACCCAACAACGCCCTAGCAATGCCCAGCAACCATATTGTTAACCCTAGCAACCACTTAGCAACACCCTGGCAACCACCCAGCAACGCCCTAGCCACGCCCAGCAACCATATTGTTTACCCTAGCAACCCCCTAGCAACCACTTGACAACACCCTAGCAACCACCTTATACACCTTAGCAACCACCTAGCAACAGCCTAGCAACCATCTTATATACCTTAGCAACCACCTAGTAACACCCTGGCAACCACCTAGCAACAGACTAGCAACCACTTAGCCACATCCTAGCGATCGTCTCATATACGTTACCACGTTTTCGCTGCCAGGTTGCAAGCACACTCTGCATTTTCTTCAGGAAATGCACTTTTCTAGTTCTAATTGAAGTAATTATTTACCAGGCTTGTTCACAACACCATGTGATGTAAAAGGTTTTTTTCTGTTTAAAAATGTAATATAGGGTTACAAGAAATGTTATTGTAGTTTAAAAATAATGACACACAAATATCGTAAATTTTTATTTGTAAAACTTATCGTGAAACTTTATTTGTACATGTATAATAATGTTAAAAGTAGGCCTACCGCCGACTTAAAAGGCAATATGGTGTTTTGCCATGTAGTGGTGCTTGACTTACTACACCCCTCAGAAGCGCATAGCTGAAAAGCGCATAAGTCAGTGTTTACATAAGAAGCGCCCAGATTTTGGGGTTGCTCCGCCCGAAGTGCGTAACTGCCTTCATGGCGCGCAAATCATAGACTTAAGTCACGGGGAGAATACACGTAGGCTGAAAAGTGCGTAGCTGCATGTAACCCCTGTTACTAAGCCTTAATATGAGACTGCAGTAACATGAAAAGTGAGAGTAAATAGTTCTTGCAAAATTCATATTTTCCAAAAAGGAAATAAATTAAGAGTTAATTACAGGTGTAATGGTGTGATATGGAAAAAGGAGGGTCATGAGAAAAAGAGAAATAAATATGTCTCTGTCACTTTAAGGGAGAAAACATGCTTATGGTGACATATCTGTAAAGAGTCAGGCGACATTAGAATGGAACGGTTCCGAGTTCGTAATTTCAGGTGATATTCTCGCGACGATATCACAACTGCCAGTCAGAGCCGGCATGCTGCGTGTGCCGCTGTGTCAGTCTAGCGGTCTCTCTTTTTTTCTGCGGGGACGAGATCAGGGCCTGACGCACGTGGATTACTGAGAGATAAATCCTGGAATATTTTTCGTGTGTTTTGAAAATAGAAGTCATACGAGACGGAGAGACTACTGTTCAGTGGTACATTGATCTAAATTCCAGTTCCGTACGCTGTGGAATTCGGGGAGACTGGACAGAGGTCTGGAGTTTGAGAGCCGCGTTTCTTTCACAAGCTAGGATGGTATGCTATGAGTGACTTTCTGGCCGGGTCTTTTCTTTTCCCTTCCCCCCTGTGTCAAGACTTTGGAGCAGAGTGGATCTCTTCTGTTGTACTCGGGTGCTACAACGGTGGTGGTACTGTAGAGTTCAGCAGTTGTGGCGAGCCAAGCTAACTGATGAACAATCCTGGAGGATCTGAACTGTGTTTTCATCTGAAATGCGGTAGGACTGATCAGTACAAGAACACTGAGGGATACATCTCATAGATTGAACATTTCATTCCTTTCTCTGGACTGGGAAAAAAAGGGGACACTGTTTATTGCTGATTATTGAAGTTATTGTTCTTTTGTTGTTGAAGTTAATTTCCATTACCTGGTAACTGACACTGTTTTACTGAGTTACCTGATAACTCATACTGTTTAAAAGGGTACTGGACATTGGTGTTTCATACTGTGTTTTAAAGGTGCACTCTAAAAAAAGGTTAAAAGGTGTTGATATACACTGGTAAAAATTGCTGGGTTAAAATTAAGGTTCAAAATGTATTTTAACTCAATATAGAAAAAGAAGACAACAGTGATTCTGCAGAAGTTAAAAGCTCTTAAGTTAGGAAAAAAAAACATTATAGGGTGACCTTACACTCTAAAAAAACCTAAAACTAGGCAACCAACACCGAAGGTTTACTTAGATGGTTGTGTTAAGCACTGAGTGATTCTGTTCAAAGGGAGAACGATACATTGGTGTTGTTGTATGTTATTTTATTTTATTTTTCCAAATCAATACAAATTCATCATTTGCAACTTACCTGTCCATGAGTCTTCCTTACTCTTGCTACTTAAAGCTTAGTGCTAGACGCCCTCTCCTCCTGTGAGTGAACCTGATCCTTCTCATGTGCTGGTCTATAGGGTTACTGATTTGTGTATCTGTACCACCCAGTATCTACTGTAGCACACTAGAGCTGAGCCCGGTTACATGCACTTTTCAGTTTGACATTTGACTTACGCGCATGGTAGAACACCCCCCTATGTGAATAGTGAAATGTGGTGACCCCTTGTCGGGGAAGTGAGAATTTAATAAAAATTAAATTGTCTGAACCCAGCGGTCTTAGAAATGAACTGTCCCCTCGCTTCTTCAACACCTGCCCGCTACCTGCTACCTGCTTCCCGAACGCTAGACACAGACACGGATGGGCTAGGACCCAGCCAGGACCCAAACGTGGAGTGTTAGCTGGAAGGCAACACCGGTGGTCATCCTAGCTTGAAAAGATAAGTGGCCTCTGTATTCAACAAGGAACCGGCTGTTATATATATATATAATGTAATATTTTTTAAAGGAAGCTAAAAACATATCTCTTCACATTAGCCTTTAGCTATAACTTTTTTTAATGCAATACTGTACTTCTTTATAAAGTTGTATTTTAATTGACTTCATGTACTCTATGTATTCCATCTTTTAACTTATTTTTATTTTCTTTTGGCTGTTCCTGATACAGGCCTGAAATTTTTTTTATGCAATACTGTACTTCTTTTAAAATGCTGTATTTTAATTGACTTTATGTATTCTATGTATTCTATCTTTTAACTTTTATTTTATTGTTTTTTATTATGCAACTATGTATTCTAATTTCACCTATTATCTTTTTAATGTTATTATTTTTATTTTCTATCTTACTTTACATCTTTACATATCTTACATTAATTATGGCATTTATTCCCTGTTTTATGTTCATTCGATGTGAAGCACTCGGTGCATGTAGCTTCTTTATTGTAAAGCACTTTGAGCTGCAATTCTTGTATGAAAGGTGCTATTTTTAATGCATTATTATTAATGCTGTTGTTTATCATCCGGCACTCTGAATACCGAACACAAATGATGCCAGTTACTAAAACTCCTCACTTAACCATCATGTAAAATAATAAAAAAAATGATATAATTTAATAAGTATTATTAAAGATATTAATTATCAATTAAATCCCCAAATTCGTTGATAGGAAATGACCAGTCTGGTGGATCAACCTTTGCCAGAAATATACAATCACAACTGGAGTAAATTAAAAAGGTTTATTGAGCAGTTACACTAAGACAAAGACAAAATTCAGAGTCTGGGCTACAGACCTGGGCCACTACCTTTACAGACACTAAATTACATGAAGTCATTAACAAAACAAGAACATGGGTGGATCACGGAATGGATGAATGAATGCGTGAAGAGAAAATTACCCAAGCCAAGGAAGAACACAGGAACCACTTCATGATAGCAGCAAAACTCTAAAAGGAAAAATCCAAAGAGCTGCAGGAGAAACTGAGCCAAGCTGTGCAGACAAAAACTGAGCATACTGGATGACTGAGCAATTGACTCAGCATAAGGCTGAGCATAGGCAAAAACTGAGTGACGAGGCCTGTTCTAGGCCTGACTTAAGAAGGAGCTCTCTCCACCTCCCTGACCCATGCATAATTAAATTTATGGCGGGGGAGTGCCTGGAAGTTTCTTCAGGACTTAATTTTGTGCTTTAGACTCAAACATCTGGAAATACTAGAAATATTTTCGAAATTCTCATTTTAACATTCAGCTCTTCATGAGCATCGCAATGACACCAAACATAAATAGGCATGGGCTGAGAGGAGAGAGCTGGCCGAGAAAATGGTGATTTTGCTGCTGTATTGAGGAATACACGTTATCACACGGCATTGGGTTTTCCAACATTTTTCCTATGACATGTGGGTACAATTAACTGTGGGGTATAAAAGGGTAAGTGATCTGAACATGGCGACACACACAAAGAAACACATACACACACACACACACACACACATACACGCAAACACACGCTGATTGTGCTCAGGAGGGGGAGAAGGGGGAGAAGGCAACCCTCTGCAGTTGTGGTCTATCTGGATGTTACTGTTTTTAAGGAGTAACTTTAAGATTGGCAGCCTTTAAGAAGGAAGAGTTCTTTAATATTATATTAGAAGTATTTGGCACCTGAACCTCTTTCAGATCAAACCAAACATGACTGTGGCCACCGTTTAGCCAAGGATTCTACATCTGAGGGGCAGATTAATGCTTACCAATAGGCAAAGCAGGCGTACCATGCCCTACTTCCACTTTTATCTGGCAAAATCAAATGTGAATCCGAACAGTCAATCATTAGTTTGAGGTTTTAAGTATCTGACTGGGTTTTAGGCGACTTCTTGCAATCTTAAAGCGATGGCTGCTTTTTCTAAGTAAGTATGTGACCTGTGGTCACTGATTTTGGGGTATTTATGGTGGTAGACCATTCGCCCTCTTGCCTGCTATGTGTGTGTATTTGTTGACTTATCTTATATGCCGTTGGTCTGGTCCTGGGTAATGAAGGGAACCATAAAAACCCAGACCAGGGCAAAGAACCATAAAATGCCTGGTACTCTCCTGACACCTTGGAAATCAGAAAGTCAGAATAATTTATCTGAGTGGAGTTTAAATCATTGTTTCATTGTTGTTAAACTGGAAGATCAAAAAATTGATTTGTGTTGTCTATGGCTTGATTTTGTGTCTTAAAAGTACAGTTGTATTTAGCTAGCTGACTTAACTGCTGGTTTCACTTGATCCTAGTGAGATATCTATTTAAACTGACTGACTAATAATGGTTAACAGCTTCTGATATGGCTGTAAATGGAGAACCTTGTGGACTGGATTTTACATGACTCATTTGAATCCATTTGTTAAAAAGAAAAAAAAAACATTAAATCAGGGCATAGACCTAAACCTGCTATTTTTTGATTCAATAGTCAGGCTGTAGAAATGGGTATTTTAAGCCTTCTGCTGAGGAAAAATAAAACAGTTCTGAAACATTTGATCAGTGTATCCTCCTTGCTGGAACTACTGGAATAGGCTTTCACAGGGTACAATGAGGCAGATGTTCTGACAATAAGGAAAGTTAGTCAAAGTAATTTTCTGGTATGACGAAGTTCTGGCTAAGCATTCAGAAACTGTGTTTTCCAGTTTGTTAAAAACAACCCAGAATGGCCTAATTGCCTCAATTTTGCTATGATGCTGGAAAGAATAAAGTTATGGCAACTACTTTTTTGCATGGCAGATAAATGAAACCATTGACATTGCATGTCTTGCCCTGCTCTCTATTAGCTTATGTCATGTAGATGTTACTGGAAATATTCATTTATGTTACATTTATATTTGTTGTAGTGAAGCATTGTAAGGTGCTAGGCTAGGGCAGATCATCAGCGATGTTACCTGGGATCATCAGGTGTTTCGGGGCTTTCGAACATCAGACACCCTCACCCAGGTGACCCAGCTAAGGTTGATCAGACCTCAGCTTCTGCCCTAGCAGCAATTGTCCACGAATCCTCCCTCTGGATCCATAGCCACCTCAAGGCTCTCTCTGCAGCCTCTGTGCTGTTTCTGATGGCTCTCCTCTTTTTCTCTCCTGTGATGCCAAGTGCCGAGTAGGTCCTGCAGAGGGACTGCCCTGCAAAACCCCTGCACCCGACCTCTACAGGCAAGCACCCTGCCCTCCAGCCATGCAACCTCTAATATAATACTTCTGTTGACTCTGTATGGTTTTTTGCTTGTGTTGTATTGTACCTCACTTGTAAGTAGCTTTGGATAAAAGCATCTGCCAAATGAATAAATGTAAATGTAATGTCTATGGCAGTCGCCGACTAGGCCATCATATTTCTCTTCCTTCTGTTCAAAGTCCTCCGCCATATGTTCCTCCCAAGGTACAGTGAGCTCCAGCATGGCTATTTACATTTATTCATTTGGCAGATGCTTTTATCCAAAGCGACTTACAAGAATACAACACAAGTGAAGTGCAGAATACAACACAAGTGAAAGCCATACATGGAGTCACAATATTACAAGTGCTGCATGGCCACGTTTCAATAGTTGACCAGACAAAGTACAAGCTAGCTGGTAGAGACACAAGTGCATTAAACTATTAATTTTTTAATGGAAAACCGAGTTTAGGACATAAGAAATTGCTTTAGGTGGTAGTGATTCAGGTGATCAGGTGAGTGTGGAAACTGTGTCTTCAGATGTTTCGTAAAAATAGCAAGGGATTTGGCAGAACCAATGACGTGTGGAAGGTCATTCCACCGTTGGGGGACAATGGAAGAGAAAGTTCTGGAAAGTGATTTTGTGCCACGATGTGACGGGACTACCAGACGCTGTTCTGTATTAGAGCATAGTGATTTGGAGGGAACAGATGCTTGTATTAGAGCATTCAGATAGGTAGGTAGCTTTGTTGGTTGTTCTGAATGCAAACAACAAGGCCTTGTACCTGATGCGATCAGCTATAGGGAGCCAGTGGAACGAGACAAAGAGAGGTGTAATGTGGGCCCTCTTTGGCTAAAAACCAGATGCGCAGCTGCATTTTGTATCAACTTAGTGCCTTCTGCCTGATCATTCTGTACTCTTTGTTTTTACCTGTATGTACGTTTCATTGGTTTTTTGAGGTTTTGGATGGTCGTGATGATTAGTCAGTGTTTACTTTGTAGATGCATTATTTTCCTTACTGTATATGCAGTATTTGTTTTCATTGGCAGCAGGCACATGAAACAGTCTCTCCATATCCAGAGCAGGACAACTCAGGGAGCTGCACTGTCCTCAAATGGTAAACACTTGTAATGCTTTTCAAATGCTCATATTGCACTGGTTAAAGAGTATAAGTTATGTTGTGTTCAGATGAAGAGTTGAATCCTGTGTCACTTTCCTCCTTTGTCCTTGAGGCAAGGGTGTTTTCCCTTGCTACCGTCGCCCTGGTCTTGCTTGCATGGACATTGAACATTTCATGATGTATGGGAAAATATTTGTAAAAATCAATTACATTTGATTTGAATTATAAGCGGTGATCTTGTATTACAGTGCATGTCTTGACCCCTTCCCCACCCCACACCACCAAGCATGTAGTGGTGTGATATAGCCTAGTGTTGGCAAAGTGCTTCATCATTAACCACCCTGATATGCTTTATTTTAATACAATACTACAGCTTGGACTGAGCTGCTTTGTTTATACCATGGCTATTTGTCAATGGCATAAAGATGCACACAAATTTAAATATAAAAAGATGTTCTGTAGCAAAAAAGGGAAATTGTATTACATGATCCAGTTAGAAGATTATCTAAAATTAGAAATAGCAACATACTATATATTATGCATTTAAATGATCAGTTTTGGATTTTTTACTTGGTGGCAAGCTAGCTGCATTCTTAAAGACTAAACAAAACACCCAGTGACATGACTAGTATCACCAGTGACACCAACATTATGCTGACTAGATAACCGCTGACACTTGTAAGTACCAAGCTAGCTAACCTGTCTAAATGGGAAATCCAGCTTAAAGATGAGGATACTCTTGGATTTCCAACACAACACTGCTGCCAGTGCCACTGTGATTGTGTTTATGTATTTCTGCTGAAACTACTGTAGCAGTGCAGATTGGGGATTAATTGTTAATACCTTGTGTGTAGTATTAAAGGTTGATTTTGATGTCTATTTGATTGTGATACATGTGCCCTGTACGAGAGTGAAAAGCAGGGAAGTATGTAGAGTAGAGGAAAAAGGTACAGTTTTACAATGTCACTTTCATGAGCAGTTATCCCCTTGCCTTTGAACTTTTGTTCTATGACCTGTAAGTTGATATTGCTTACCCTTTTCTCCGACACAACATTAGCAGAAGCTTGTGCTTGTCAGAGGACTTCATTTGGCAAGTGGACTTTGTATCAACTTAGAACAATTTCTGAATCTGTGACTTGCTGATGCGAGCTAGTTGCACAGGGAGCTGCCATTACTGATTAGGGAATAAGAGTATGGGCACACTGGAACTTTTCATCGCTGTTAATTGCACTGTGACTGTATTATTTCCATTGTGTTAGGGAGATGGTCTGGCAATTATTTTTGAAGACAAGGAATTGCCAAAGTTTGGCATTATGTTTGCTGGCGAAGTATACGTTAGCAGCACGATGAGGATCAAACTTCCAGATCCATTTTAGGACGATGGCTTGAAATTGTTTGCAACATGGATGAGGCAATTGGAAGCAGCTGTACATGTGCACATAGTAGTACAAATTACAGAGCCACATTAGCAAACATGCAACCCATCCATGTAGATGGTGCTGCATATCTGCTATGGGTTACCTTGCTGGTGGCTATTCAGTGTGGCTGTGATAGCATGGAAGATAAGCTGAAGGAAGCATGTGGCCAGAAAAAAAAAAAAAAAAAAAGATTATTTTTATTTTCTCAGATGCTACACTATGTTTCAGTTGTGCATTACCATGTTTCAGCAATGCTGTTGTAGATTAAATATATAGCTTGGAAAAGCAATGGATAAAGATGCTGTTTCATCATGTCAGGGATCTGAGAGAGGGACCAGGGATCCAGACGCAGACCAGACTAGCGAAAAGTTTGTGTTTAATGACAGTTTGGAGCCAAAAATCATGGTCACAAAACAGTCCAAGCTAAAAGCCCAAGAAGGTCGGAACACACACAACCAATCCAAAAAACACAAGGCAAAATCATAATCCTAGTACAGGCAGAGTTTGTCAACCGGGGATCAGATAGGCAGACAGGAACAATGGGCACAGGCAGGAATCAACATAATAAAACAGGCAGAATGGTCAGCAACAATCAGGCAGCAACAATCCAAGTCAGCAGGCAAAAGAGAAATCCAAAAGGCTAGAACAAAGCTAGCATAAACACTGAGACGATCTGACAAAGAACTGGGGAAATAGGGAGGTTTAAATACACAGGTGAATAATGACAAGGAACAGGAACAGGAAACCGGTGAGCGGAATGAGCTTCAGGTGTAGATGCGGCAGGAGGGCAGACGGGGTGATGGAACACATGGCATCTGTAAGGAAAAGCACATGCAAGACAACAACAAAAACAAAAACAAAGACACACCCACAAAGACAGACACATAGAACAGGAGGACCTAAGGCGGAGGTCCTGACACAAAAAAAAAAGTTCCAGAAATAATCCATTTTCAAAAGCAAATTTTACTGAGACACCTTTAAAATGTGAAATATTTCTGCTGGCAGGCTAAAGACCGTATGTATTTCATGCCCCTGGGTGTACAGTTATTTAGAATAATGCATGCGTTGCCATGTCTCAATGCTGACATACATTCCATTAAACTTATAGTTTAGTACATATTGAAATATATTAACATTTCAGAGGGTCTCCAAGAATCTCAGTACAATCTATAGAAAATATTTTCAACCTATCCCATTTGCTGGTTATCCAATTTTGGATGGACTGAAATACACTTATATATATACTTATATATATACACACACACACACACACACACACACACATATAATACTGACATCATTTGAAATCTTAAAAACGGAAAAGAAGTCATGGTCTACTGGAGGCTGAACAGGAATGTCTTGTTGAAAGGCATTAACTTTTATCACCGTGTGGTTTCAGTTTATTTCACATAACCCTTTGCTAAACAAACAGCATGTCATTTTAGATTGTAAAGTTTAATTGTGTCTGCCCTATGTCAGTATGGCTTTAATAACTGAATTTGATGTTGAATTACACAATCTGACATTCACTTGATCCATGTAATTTTATTAATCGCCATGCCTTGACTGGTTGCGATATCCTGCTGCTGTTTTGTCAACTGGAAAACTTGCATGAAACTGAAATGGAAAAAACATAACAAAAATTGATACTGCAGCAATTTGCAGACCATGGATACACTGCTTTGGAAAAAAATCAATCATTGTAGAATTAGATAAAGCCACTGAAAGATGGATAAACTCACACCATTCCTATTCCACTTCAGTGTTTTTTCTACAGTCACCCCAACAGCACCAAGATTTATCATCCCATGAAGAGAACAGTACAGACCTGTCTTGATTTACAGAAGAATGCCACCCCTAGGCAATAAGCATGCTCACTGTTATTTCCTGGCATATGTATATCTTTGGGAATTTGACTTTGGCACCAGGGATGTACTTACATTATCGTACAGTCATATATATATACATATAGTATCCGTCAAAAGGTTGAACACACCTGATTAAGATGGGAAACATGCATTCAATAACATTTTGATCTAAAGACTTAAGTTTAAATGCTTGAAATTCATTTCTTGGACGAATATATAGAAACATATAATTGTTTCTTGGTACTGCATATTCAGCAAAATCAGACATTTCTGTATAGTCAATTTAGCATTGGTTATCTGTCAATTCCTTTTTAAAGATTTAAGCACTAAACAACAAGTGTATAATCATTTTGTTAATGGGAGTTAAAGCTATTCTGCCACTGAGAAGTGGTATAGTGCCACTGAGAGTAACATGTACAGCACCAGTCAAAAGTTTGGACACACCTTTCTTAAACAAAAAGAATTGTTTAAGACATTGTGACATTCATTTAATAACAATTTCATATAACCAACATAATTTTTTCTGGTCAAGTAAAATTCTTGTATTTCTTATAGCTTTTAAAAATCCTCCAAAACCATTGGGATGAAACAGAAAGATATGAAAGCTCAACGAAAATGAAACAGACAGAGTTAGGGTCAATTTCATTTTAATTCACTGCATTCGGCAATTGAATTGGCAGTTCATTCTGAGAATGGGGCATGTTTCTATTCGTTTAATTGCACTTGAATCAAAATGGAATTGATTCCTCTGGGTATACCACATGGAAATAAGTTGTGATGGTAGGTTCCAGGCCTAACTGCACTGTCTCAGGACAGTGCTACGGAAAAATGGACCATATCACCAATATTCATAATAAGGTTCAGCAAAATCTGTTACTGGATAAAGCATAATTTAAACATTACTTAATTAATTAGCTGCCTAGTTAGCTTGTGACAGGCACAATGTCATGGCATAGTTCAGTTTTTGGTCACTAACATTAACAAGTAACCATTGTAAAATGAATCTGATATGAAAGAAAGTGGTTATATTCACTGTCTATCAGTGTGCCGAATAATGGTTTAATCAATTTTCAGTAACACTCTTGTCATTTCAAAAGTTATGAGTTAAATGGTTCATTTGCATCATATGCTACATTCAAAAATGTATGAGTGGAATGTGCGTTTTGGTAGCGGTGAATTTCGAGATAAAAATTGGCCAATAAGGGTTAAGGGGTGCTGAATTAGGAGAAAGGGGCATGTGCCACTCATTTGCATTGCGGAATTTGATGTCTCATTGCTATCAATAATCCACCTGCCATAACTGCTAGTCAGGTTCCAATAAATTGTGGTTTATTAAAGAGAGTATGCTGCGGGTGCTGCATGGTAGGACAAATACCAAGACATGTTATAGGGTGTGTGTCTTTATACTTCACAGCATGCACCATGATGGTCCAACCAACAACACTTTAAGAACAAAGAGAGTGATAATCCTAATAATTATACTCACACAAGAACAGTGTTAACATAGTAATGCCTGGAGCAGAGGATTTCTTGTAGTAGTTTAACTTACAAGAACATGTAAAGAGACTCAGCAAATCAGACCAATGTTTCTTACAACATCTTCATTGTTTAAGGTAGAAATTGTGCTGATTAAGTGTTGACCAACCTTAACCACTACAAGTTAAAGAGCAAAGCTGGTCTTAGATCAGCACTTACTGGCAACTGCATCCTGCACCCCATTGTTTCCTGACAAATGCCATACAGCACATTACCAGTTGCGTACATCTATATATCCGAGAGCTTGTCGAAAGCACACATAAAATCATATATTTTTCTGCTTACTTCAATACTTCTCAGTATTACTGTGTGCTTGGGGATTGTATAAGGGAAGCCATTGCATTTTTGATATATAATTTTTCTTACATCTTACTCATTTTATATCACTGGTTATTTAATGACAAAATTCAGGTCAAGGTTCTTATTCAAAGGTACACCAGCATCACCTGTGAAACAAACTGGCAACCTTTGGAATATGAGTCCTGCTCCTTACCACACTGCTACAGCTGTACCAGTGTACATCAAGCTTGTGTGATATAATGATAAACTCTGACCTGCCTCCATGACTTAAGTGCAACACTGCATATCTAATTTACTATTTGAAATGTATTAATGGACAGTTTTCCATTGGCAAGAAAGAACAAAAAGAATGGATTGCTGAAAATGAATAGGCCAGCAGAACATACAATTTACTGTAGGTTACCCTTTGGCAAAACATTTTAAATCTGAACTCAATAACAATCCAAAAGCCCTTGCCACAGAGGGTATTAAGGTTATAAAGGAGTACAGTCAGCGAGGGAACAGACCCAGCCTCATTACCAAGCAAGACCTTTAACATTTGTTTGTACAAAGCTACAGATAATTCTGGTTTAAATGTGAGAAATTGACCTCTGGACCTTCTTTTATAGTTGCATACCTTTAAGCAGTTTTACAATGTATGAAATGCATATTGAATGATATTACACAGATGGGCCTTTCAGTGCAAACTCTTCCATATGTTTCTTTTAAGTCATCATTTACCATGCTGGCTTTTCAGTTTAATTGATCATTTTAATTGTTTGTATGTGTAATGTGATAACCTGCAGCTGATTGCCTATAAACAGGACCATATGCTCATCTAAGACTGTGCCCTAAACAAGGCTGTTTATTTTCCCCAACATGTGAGTGATACACTTAAACTTTGACAAGTGGGCTCAATATTATTCAAATCTATGGTTTTTAACTTTAAATACATTTCCATGATGGATAAGCTCTTTTACTCTTCTGCCTCTTCTGGACAACCTCTTTGCCATCTTTCAGCCCTCAGATGGTTTCCTTCAGACACATGAAAAGAAAATATTGATCTCCCCTTATTTCACCTTTCACTATAAATGTCCTCAAATCTGTGAAGGTAAATTCCAATGAATGCTGTTTAATATACACATCAAACCTGACCTTGCCAGATGATGTCTGTTACTAAACAGATTAGCATTTGAATAGGGAGGCAGAGATGCAATAGCTGTAAACATTTTTAAAGCTAGAAAGCAGTGGTTAGTAAAGGATAAATGGCATTTTACATTCATCACCAGTTGGCCCATGTAAATGGCATATTTTGATGGATTCATAATGTCTGTTATTACACCAGGTTATGTTTTTTCATATTTTTAATTTATTTTCAGTTTAACAAAGGAAATCTAAATGGTTTGTACTGAAAAGAGCTCAATGTGTCTGTGTGTTGCTGGTCACAATTTACTGTGGCAAAATGTGCCTGTTGTGTTGTTGAGATGTAGGGAGTTGATTCATAAAAATGGTAAGTCATAATTTCTATGACACAAGGAAAATGCAAGTTTTAGAAATTGTTACAAAAATCTAATACAGTGACAAAATAAAGGCACCACAAACTCTTTTCATGTGGTAGATACTCAAAAATTGTACCACATTTCATTAGTCTAACACAAGGCAAATGGTTTTTAGGCATTTCTATCCATTTGGAAAAAAAGAACAATAGCAAATCAATAACAAGAGGATGCTAGAACATCCGCAATGCATAATAATAACATTTTTCCAGATTAGTGGGTTTTTGCACTTTCATTTAATTGCTGACTGCTTTATTTGTTACCAGATGTTAAAACTAATAATTTAGCAGTGTGCCCAGGGTAACGAATGCATCAATCACTCATTTAAAGTATGTGATACAGTGCTGGTCTGTAGAATTTTGAATGTCAAAATGCCCAGATTTATATTCAAATTACACCTGTTTCCAATTAATTAGTGACAGATATTTGTCACTTTTGTCACAAAACCACTGAAAAGACGTATGGTCTAAGAGCTATACAAAGAAGCAAGTGAAAAGAGTAAGCACTTCAGAATGAAGAGTATCTATTTCACAGTCTGTCAAATTTGCAATACTATATCCAGCTTTGAAAAATGCCCTTCTGTGCCTTTTCATTTCAAGCATAGGAGTTAGATCAATCAATTTTTTATATAAAAAAAATTATATTTCTGTAAAATTGAAAGAAACATTAATTTACTAAACGGAACCAGAAAAGATAAAGATAAATGCAGTATTTGAAGAAAGAGCCGGTTGGTTGCTCATCCCAAGAATTAGTAAATGTATAATCACACATCAACTAAAAAACCTATAAGACCCGAAAGATTAACAAATACAATACCAAACAGCACATATGATATACCATTACATTTCAATTACATCTCCAAAGCAATATGGTATGGTGATTGAAATTACAAACAAGACAATTAAAATCATATGAAAAGACTCAAGCAAACTTTAGGAACACCAAGTGAAGGCAAGCAATGTGAATGCCTTTGTTTTTGATTTGTTTATCGATTTTATCATTTAGTATTAATTTACGTAAATTAGGTGAGCATGTTCCAATATGGTAAACGTGTATGAGCACAATGTACACACATACAATTTATTTGGGAGTGACTATGGAATAAAAATGTATTGAAACCCCAAGCAACCAATTCAATCAAAAAAGATCACCTAGATTATTCCTGACCTATGAGAAGCATTTTAAGAATGGTGGTTCATTAAGCATAGCAGAACACTGGGCGATCTATTGTCACAGCTTAAAGATAAAAACTGAACAGATGAAATAATGCAGCAAGTATTTACCAGTTTTAACCCATTGGACATTCAGATGAAAGTCTGCTCTAGCTTGACAGCCTAATGGATGAAGTATGACCTTGGAAATCCTACATGATCAATACACTCAGTAAATGATTGATGACAAAATCCTATTAAATCAAAATCCAGCAGAATGTTTGAGTGCCCTCAGTTGTAAATGTAATATTGGTGGCACCCTTGGAGTGCCAATTCACTCCATTACCCAAGGCAAGGTCATCATTGTCATAGTAAGAACAGAATTAAAAGCTATATCTATCGATGTTAAAAAATGTGTACCAAAGCTATCTCACATTGTTGGAGATGTAATACAGCTAAACTCCAGCTATTTGGGTTTATATCCTGTTGCATTCTAATGTCTTGAAACACATGCCCAAATGTGTGCATGCACACACCCGTGAACACTTGTGCACACAAACACACGCATACAAATACATACACACATTAGGAAACAAACTTGCATATGCATGCACAATCACCTGAAGTGATATTGTTCCAACATACTGAAAGTACAAAAAGTATGAAAGTACGATGTGTGTAACAGCTTTTTCTACTTGTTGCCGCATTCATTGAAAGCACCTGGCACATTCTTGAGTTGATCTTTGTCTACATGGTTGGGCAACTTCATGACCTGTAATATGTGATATGGATGTAACATTACTAACCTTCTCACACAGAAACACTTTAAAGGGACATTCAGAAACATGACACTGCAGTGAAAAACAAACGCTTTTTCATCTAAAAAACAGAACAGCTTTTTAATTTATACGTTTTGCCCCAAAGGGCCATCGGCTACAGCCCACTCAATGTCTAATCATAGCCGATTGGTGTGCATAAGGAATTATGCCCAGTTGTAATGTGAATTAGAGATGTGCAGCGAGGCACAAAAGAACACTGTGGCGATTCAGGTCTGGTGAATACAAAGAATGTAGATGTCGGTCAAAAACAAGGAAGAAAATATGATCTTTGTGGAGACCAAGATAAATCCTTCAGAGTCTGTGCAGTGAAAGACAGCCTCGGTGGCCTGCATTCATGGAGCCCTGCTGCAGTAACACTGCAGACAGTGACCAGATGTGATCTACTACTATTTATGTGGCCCTGCTACGTGACTCATAAGGAAAAACAGCAGGGCATACATTATGACTTCAACTCATCTCAGCTCATTTTTTCTGTTTGTTTCATTATGCAAAGGAGAAAAACCATTCAGGAATGTAGCTAATATATGGATGACTGATACTCAGCTATCAGGGTATCTTACCTTGCCATCCACTGTTATATCAGTATATCAAATTTCTCAATCGGGGCAAGAATGTGACTCACAGGGACTGAGATGACAATAAAACAGGCAAAAATTGTATCATAGCCATATCAAATCCATCCTCTTTGGCTTTGTCACAGATTGTTGTAAATGTATGTTCCTAAATGCATATGATGGTGGTTGATGGTATGATGAAATGGACCCTGCCTACACATTTTATTGTGACCTTTGTGTTTTATTGTCCTCTCTCTTTCACCTTGCTTATCTTGTTGTATGATCCACAGTGCTCTGTTTAGACAATGTCACCAAGCAAAACGTAATATCTGAGACCACAAGGCTGTCTTTTCTAATTAGTGCTCAGAGAGATTTTCAGATACCAGGGATTACTTTTGGCCAATGAGCGCTTGTTAGTTTGTCTGCCATTGAAAAATAATCCACAGGCTCTGCTTATTTATGTGCTGCTGAGAGGGCACAAAAAAGCTTGGTTCGAAAATAATGAAAGAGAAGATTACAGCCGACAATTTTTATGAACAGTGCACAGGCATGAATAATGCTATGGCTACACTCAATGCGAGCAATCAGGGTGTAAATAATGTTCAGTAATTTGACCTGAGTGGATCCTGACACACCCCTCATTGTTGATGTGCTGGACAATCCTCCGCATTTCTCCCTGGAAGGGTTCTCGGGTAATGTTCCTCAGGTAATGGTGTGTGGTGTGTTGAATCAGAAAACAGCCTTTTTTCTCACGTTACAAGAAAACCTCATTGTGATGAGCGGAGTGTCATTGTCAGGATAAACAAAAAAAAAGAAAAGAAATTGTGAAGGTGCTGCCGGGGCCGGGAATTTGGAAATAAATAAGACGCAAATGGAGTCATATTTCATTGACCGCAAATCACCAAACAACAGGCGAGCCGTATGCAAAGAGGTCTTTTGATTGCAACAGAGCACTTTCAAAATGAAAACCGCAGCCACTGAAAAGAGCATCAAATAAAGGAAAACATGTAGGCTGTAATTTCAATCAATCATATTGATAAAGGTTATCAAAAAAAAGCGTGAAGTAGTGAGGCAGACTAATAGCCCAGCTCAGCTGTCGCATCCAGTGGTCCATCTGCATTTAGCCTGTGCTGTGGGTGCAGCCAGTCTCTTTTCTAAAAGCGGGTCTGCGTCAAAGTAAAATGAGCAGAGGATGGCGTGTTGGTGGAGTGCAAAAATAAAGAAAAGATTCTTGAACATATTTTGTACTACTGCACCTTAAGGAGTGAAGAGAGTGAATCCTTAATATCAACTTTACAAAGTTAACAGAAATAAAAGTTGAACTCACACTACTGAGTGTTGCAGTATGGCAGCCCTATCGCTAACCTGTGTGGCATCACAACCTGACTTCAAGCTATTAATGCAGGAATGGAAGATTGGCTCATATGAAAACATAACGAATAATAATGATAAATTTGTTAAATTTGATTTTAAATAAAATGAAAAAGACAGTGTTAGTCACAGGCTCAGGGCCGTCTCTACATTAGGGGCCGGTGGGCCTGGCCCCACCAGATGTCGCATGGAGCAGTGCACAACATGATCAATAATTCAGTGTAACAAGTAATATATATATATTTTTTCGTAACTAACATTGTTGCGCATTTATTACATATGACAACGGTAGCGCTGACCAAATACCTTCCTGTACCTGTTGTGTAAAGGTCAGTACTTCTCCTAGCAGCTAGCCGTTGTTAGTCATCAGTTATGTTAGCCACTACTAATAGCATAGAAATATATTAATGAATAAAGTTGACAATTTAATAAAAGTTAAATTTAGTACCTTGCCATTACAGCAAAAATTAGAGATTAAACGTTTGCTGCCCATACAGAGTTTATTGTGCCCCACCAGGCTTTCCGTGCCAGAGACGCCACTGCACATACAAGTATTTGTATCTTGCAGCATTCCATTGGTAATTTCAGACACAGAGTCAATGTGGTATTTTTACTTGGAGTCTCTATGCATGACTACCATAGCCAAAGCAGTAAATTGAATAAAATGTACTGTATAATATCATACTGATGCACTCCTTGCTTTGGAACAAATTAGGGGTCACGTTCAAGGTATAAGTATGTACCATGGAACAGCCCCTTTACCAAAAACAAGACAAAATAACACACTAAGGCATGGTACCAGCTAGGTCATTCTTCATCCCAGCAATATATGTAAACCATTCCATCTCACCAAACTGCAGAAGTGGAAGAGGTTTGCAAACGGACATGCCGGGCCTCTAAAAGTGACACCCCACCCTCGGCACCCACACCCTGTCTGCACATCCCCAAAAACTGAACTTTTAAAACTGAGAAAGAAAGCTCACTTTAGTAAGATCTTTCACATGATCTGGCCAAAAAGTGCAGGCTGTTAGTTTTGAAACGTACTTGGAAGGTATGAATTAGCAGGGCTGATCCATCCCTCTACTTCATTTCAGAACAGAGTAGTAGAGAGATAGCTGGAGTTTTAATGATTTGACTTAAAGCACTATCGATGTTAACCTTTTTCTCCCTCGCTGAGGGGGAAAGTGCCAGGAAAGCACAATATCTTCCCGTGTCCAGTGTGCAGCCTCACAGACCTAGCTACTTACCAAATGATCTGATTTTTTTCATCAGGCTATTGATGGGTGGACACATTCCCTGAAGTGACAGATTGAGGTCATTAAGGCTGTCAAAGGTATTGAAGAGAACAGGCAGAAGCCATTCACTGTCAGGGAATGTCTTGTGCAGCTCACTTCCTTTTTTGCAGACAGAAATAAGGCTGATCCCTCCTGCAGTACAACTCCACATACATTTGTTTTCATATGCATGTCACTGACCTGATAGCATGAAAGTAAGCCTTCCTCTCCACCAAGGCTTGCACTGTGTTGTAATGGATCCAAATCCAGTGGAGGCCATTCTGGTTGCCACAGGAGTGGTTTTTTATAGGCCTGGCTGTTTCTGTAATTAAATTAGATTGCCTGCTAGTGCTTATTTGAGAAAGGCCAGTAATTGCCACACATTCATATTTGGTCAGTGGTTCTGTGAAAATTAACCATGAAAAACCAGTCATAAATGACTGGCTCTAACTTCATTTTTGTTTCTTTTTGTATTCAACATGGGTGTGATCTGCCCTGATCTTGAGTGTGTGTGTGTGTGTATTTGTTTACATTGTTTCACAACTCCAGCGCAGTTGTGACATTTGTCCCACAAAAAATTCAATCTGGCCTCATGAAAAATAGCCCAATTCTGCAGCCACGCCAGAAAAACTTCGATGATGGATGTTTATCTCGCTTGCATGTGTGAATAGCAGAAGCACTCATTAGCTCATTTGGGATTAGTTTTTGACCTGAAAAGTATCGTTATGATTACTTGTTTATTGGCAATGACATACATCAGCTATCTAGCTAGATAGCTAGGCTACTTCACAAAAAGTAATAGTGCAGGCACATAAATGCCTGGGTACAATAATGTAGTGAACGCTGTTTACTGGCCACGTTGACTACACCCCCCCGGTGTTGAACTGAGATTGTTGCAAGCCACAGGTTGGTGGCACACCTGTGGCTTATTGAAATCAGTTATATGTTTAATTGCGGGTGGGTGAGAAGGACGGCATAAAAAGGGCAGAGATCAGGAAATGAAGGAGGACTTTGGAACTGTGGATTAATCGCTGTTAGACTCTGTGCTATTCTGGGGAAAATTCAGAGATGCTGACAGACTGAACCAGTACTCCCTTTTTGAGCCAATGTTAGTGAGTAAGGGTGTAGTATGCTATTTTGGCCCGGACATTTCAAGCATCGGCCACACTGGGTAGACTAGACTGAGTTAGCCCCTGGCCGGGGTTAATGGCCAGTCCTTTCCCCTAGATTAAAGCGGCCATAGAGAGGAATAGATTAGGCTGGATTTAATGTGGGTGTGGGCGTTTTATATGGTTGGTGATAGTGCGGCTACTAGGTTTTAGGTTTTGTGAATAAACTTAAGTAAATCTTGTGTGCGCGCGTATTAACTCTCCTCCGACAGATAAGTTCTACACTGGTGGCAGTGGCGGGATCGGAGGAAGAGTTGGCACGATGCAAAATTCTGGAGATTCTAGTCGGCCTCCGCAGGTGCCAGGTGCACAGATGCTGGTACGAACAACCACAGTCATGCCACGCCCAATATATATGCCCGATAATTTTTCAGGTCAGGATAGGGAATGGGCTGATTGGGCAGAGCAGTTTGATATGGCCAGCGATATTAATGGTTGGAATGAATCTAAGAAACTTAAAATGATGGCCTTACTGTTTGTTGGTAAGGCCAGAGAAATCTATTGGGGTTATGCCCTGCAGCGTGAAGCAATTATAATTCATTGAGGGAAGCTATGGGTAGGCACTTGGGTCTCTCTAACCAGGTAGATTGGAATCGGGCCCAACGGCATAGTAGAGAGCGCATGTCAGGGGAGAGTGCAAGAGACTTTCGCAACGCGCTGCAAAGGTTAGTTGATAAGGCTTACCCCTCTGTTGATTCAAGTACACGCGATATGTTGGCCAAAGATCAGTTCATCGCTAAAATTGGGAGTGGGGATGTGTGAATACAACTGGAGAGGTGTGAAACCCAAGAGCCTAGAGACTGCTATAGATTTGGCTTCAGAATTAGAGCAAATTCTGAAGCCAAGAGAAGAAAGAGACCGCAGTCGCTTTGAATATGTTTCCAGCTGAGAGTCCATTACATGCTAGCGCCTCTACGGAGGTGTACACTGAGCTATGTAAGTTGCAAGATGGGGTGTGTGCATTAAGGACTTTAGTTAACCCTAAAATTAAAACTGAGGGGCGGCCACAAGCTAATTCTAGTGTACAGGGGGGTGGACGCTGGAGGCCTGTATTGGAAGTCCCACCTAAAGCTTGTTGGGAGTGCGGATGCACTAGGCATTTGCGCCGAGATTGCCCGTACCTGTCGGGAAACACCAGCGGGTGGTACTAGGCTCCAGGTGACCACCCCCGTTGCTAGTGGGCCCGGTGGAGGCGCTGTTAAGATTGGTTCTGGGTCAGGTTTATATTTGGAGGGACATGTTCACGGATGTCCATGTATATTATTAGTTGATACGGGGGCCCAGGTTTCTATATTAAGTAAATCTTTGTGGCAAGACATTGAACCCCATGGTAAATTAGTTCCATATAGGGGTAGTGTGAGGGCTGCTACTGGTAACTTGCTGGGGGTTATTGTTACCTGAAGCACGTCGTGCGAGTTCCATAATCTGATTTTAGGCTGTGATTTTTTGGTTGTGGATTCCCCAACGGAGGTTATTTTGGGTACTGATTTTTTGTCGAGGTACCAGGCTGTTGGTGATATGGGTAAGCGACACTGTAGGCTCTTGGGGAAAGACCTCCCTAAATTTGTGTTTTAAGCAAAGATAGCGCGTGTAGGGTTAGTCTGCCTGGTGACACTACCATACCTGCACGGGCAGAAGTCATTATAGGGGGTAAAATTGAGGGATTGTGTGTGGGTCCTAGCGTGGGGATGTTTAAGCCTAATAATGACTTGTCTGACGTCCTGGTGGCGCGGGTTGTCGCCAGCCCTTGTTCCGACCAGATTCCCCTCTGTGTTGTTAACATGTCCACTGAACCACTCATGCTACATAAAGGCACCCAAATGGGATGTTTTGAGATGGGTGTGGCGGTTTTGGAAGAGAACGGTGGTGCCCCTAGCTCGCCGGGGAAGAGGAAGAGGTGGAATATAGACTCCCTTGCAACTGCTTTGAATCTTTCAGAAAAGGGGTTGACTGATGATCAACTCGCAGAATTTAAAGAGACTCTAGGTCCTTATCTGTGTTTAGCACTGGGGATGCGGATCTGGGCCGTACCCAGTTAGCTTACCACAAAATACACACGGGGGACAGTATGCCCGTTAAGATGAATCCTTGAAAACTTCCTGTGCACTTCAAAAGAGAGGTAGAAGCCCAGTTAGAACAGATGTAGCGGCAGGGGATTATTTGTCCCTCTCAAAGTCCATGGGCTGCCCCTGTTGTCAAAGTGTGAAAGAAAGATGGGGGTCTGCGTTTTTGTGTCGATTATCAACGCCTTAACGAACTTACTGTCAAAGACGCATATCCCCTTCCGAGGATAGATGACAGTTTAGATGCTTTGGGATCTGCCAAATGGTTTTCTATGCTGGCTTTAGCCAGCAGATATAGGCAGGTTGAGATAGACCCCCAGCACCGTGAGAAAACTGCTTTTGATACTAAGCAGGGTTTCTGGTAATTTGACATGCTTCCTTAAGGGCTTACGAACACTCGTAGTACATTTCAGCAACTTATGGAGCTGGTTCTTGCTGACTTGCAGTGGATAACATGTCTTGTCTACCTCTGATATGATGATATTATAGTGTTTGGGAGAACTTTTGAGCAGCACATTTTGTGTTTAGGTGAGGTATTGGGGTGTTTGAGATCCCAGTTAAAGATCAAGCCTACCAAGTGCAATCTGTTCTCATGAAAAGTGATGTAGCTCGGCCATGTAATTTCTGTGGGGGGAGTTTCTACAGATCTTGCGAAAGTTGAGGTTGTTCGATCGTGGCCCACCCCCACAAGTGTTTCTGATGTTAGGTTTTTAGGACTGGCTTTGGTAACACTTTATTTGGATAGTCCGCCTACAGAGAGTATACAGAGTATTTGTAACATTTCAACAGCTTATTAGTTGAGATTCAACAATTCAACTGTTTCACTTTGTCTGTAGATGTTTAACAGATTATCTATAGAGTATATGTGACGATTCATGAACATACCTACATGTTCTATTGAACTAGAACTACTCACTCAACCTATGCTATACAAATGTTCAACAATGTATATAGAAATATTCAACAAACAATTAGTAAGCCATTTCATTAATCTTTGTTGAACATTCTAATGCTCGACTAATGTTTAATATTATATATACAAATGTTCAACAATACATAGACAAATGTTTTTTTACCATGTGTATACATTATTTCTTTTATCGATGTTGAACATTAGTAAGCTTTTACTTGCATGTTCCTACACTGGTTAAGTAAACATTTTCTTTCTTTCATATGAATGTTCTTAAATATTCTCACAAGTTACAAGTTAGAAGAGTTACAAGTTAATCTTCTCATTCAACAAATGTCCAAAATTGTATGTATTAATATTCAGCTGACTACAGTCAAACCCTTTATTGCTTTTAACTCAATATCATTACTTACTAAACAAACCACGAATGGACTACTGCCTTGGCCATGTAGTGCATTTATACACCTTAGCTCTTACCCCAGAATTTATATTACATATATGTTATATGTTATATGTCATATCTTAAAGGATTGCCATGCCATTTCCAAATTCCGGGTGTGGAGGCCTGTTGCAGGGTCCACAAAATTTCTGCTGTGGTTGACTGTAACATGCCTGTAGCCTTGCTGTGACAGTCCAGCATAGGCCCTCCATTCATCACTCACCACAACACTGCGATTCCTGATGTGGCGCTGTATAAGAGGAATAAGGATTTCCCTATTTCTCTTCCTAACCATTCGAAGAATGGGACGTCTGCGTGTCCCCCTTATTTCAAGCATCTACATTGCCCTACATTACACCCATAGACAATAAAAATAACAACCATTGCCATTTTTGTCTCCCACATGTGAAAATATCAGCCTTTACAACATGCACAAGCCCTTCTATACACCTAATACCAGGACAAATCTATGTAGAGCACTGCTATTGGGCTTGTTTTGAAAGGGGCAGTCACTTATTTCTCTCTGAAGATGTAGAAACATTGACCTTAAAGTAAAACATAACTTTTGCTTGTGGCAGAACTTGCTCTCATCAATATGAACGACTACACCAACTCCACCAATTCGTTGTCTCTTCTTTTTTCTCATTTTCTTTAAGCTTTTCACACAAACACACGAGTTCTCGAGACATCTTGGACAGAGTTGTAGAACTTCCAGCTATTCCATCTCGCAGCATGTCAATCTGCCTCATGCCCAAGCTCTGAAAAAATCTAACAAAATAATTTTAAAAATTAGGATAGGCATTGAGGGAATAGAAGAAGCTTTAAGACATCATCTTCAATTGGATGACTTGTTATGGTTATAGTTGAGGTATTTGGCAGATGCTTTTGTCCATATGTAAAAACTACAGGGAGCCAGTGAAGGGTAATCAGCAGAGGAGTTACATGTGCCCTCTTTGACTGATCAAAGAACAAACACCGCATTCTAGATCATCTGCAATGGTCTCACCACACATGCAGTCAGGCCCGCTACAATAGCATTGCAATAGTCTAGTCTAGAAACGACCAGTGCATGCACAAGGAGTTGTGTAGCATGTTGGGTGAGATTGGGTCTGATCTTTCGAATATAATAGACGGTGAATCGACAAGACCTCGAGACAGAGGCCACATGCTCAAAGAAACTAAGCTGGTCATCAATCATGACGCCCAAGTTTCTTGCAGCTTTAGTTGGGGTCAATAATTATAAGCCAAGGGATGTTAATATTATGTGGGATAGCTGGGTTGGCTGGGAATACCAGCAGCTCAGTCTTTGAAAGATTGAGCTGAAGGTGACAGTCCCTCATCCAAACTGAGATGTCACTGAGGCATGCTGAGAAATGGAGTTTTCTGTAAAAAACATTGCATCAGCAGAGAGGGAGGTATGTTTTGGATGTTTATTTGTATGTTTTGAGAGTCTTGAAAGTAGAAAAGAGTTTCCTACTGTCTGAGGCAATGTCGATTTTTTTTTGGTCACTGTAACTGCAGATGAAAAAGCAGACAGCAGAGACTGATAGTTACCAAGACCATCGGCATCTCTGGACTTACGCCATTTCCACAACATGTTACCTGTGTATGTATTTCATCCAGCTGAAAAGGCTACAGTGGGACCTAAAGAAGATTGAGCCTGTTCTGACACTCCTCCTCTGACGTCTGCATTTCTTACGCCTGCATTCCCTGGGAATTACAAAATATAAACGTTACCTCACACTCATGGATGATACCTTAACATTCAGTTCTATACCTCTAAGCAAATGCTTTATGTGTGTGAGTGTGTGAGTGTGAAAGAGATCAGTGGCAGCTGGTGAGCTGGAAACAGGGGAAGCCTGACCACCACCTTTAAATATATCATTAATTTCAACCTGTTCCCCTTTATCCTCCTTGATTAACAATAAAACAAATAATTCACAGAACAATCGACACCAATCGTGTAATTAGAATAAATGATTATGCTCGTGAATCACTGCATATTGTCTAAAATTTGTGTGCTATTGCTTTATTGTTTTCTTTTCTTTTTTTTTGTGAGGGGCATATGGGAGATACACCCCGGAGCCATTGGATAGATTTTCCAACTGAATAAACATTAAGTGAAAAAAATAAATAAATGAAATTAAATAAAAAAAATCCAATGTAATCCCTTCCATTATCTAAATATTTTTAAAATGTAACTGTAATTTGATTACCATCAATTTAAATGGTAACTGTAACGGAATAGTTACTCATATTTTGTATTTTAAATATGTAACGCTGTTACATGTATTCCATTACTCCCCAACCCTGTAGGTAGATATTGTCATTGATTGTACTATTCGCAGTTGTAAGGATAAATACACCTAGGCCTATTGATCTGATAATTTAACTATGAAGTTCATTAACTTTCAATAATAAATGCTAACATAATACCAATAGCGTGAAATTTAAGATCGCCCATCCCCACCCCTGCTGCATTGTAGCTGCATTAAGGCTACTTACCAGACAAAGTTGTCAGTGCAACGGAACTTGGTCACCTTCATGTTATGTCCACATCTCCGACATTTTGTTTTGGATTTGAGCAGGCCTTTCTTCTGGAGCCACACAATTAACTTTAACACTGACTTTTCAGTTTCATTCATATGAACTTTTTTAATGAGTTGTTTATGTAAACCCATCTTTCCGTACAATGCGCATGAAATGTCAATACCTCGTCGACCGGTTTTCTAGATCAAATGCACGCTTAAATTATTTTGAAAATACTGGCAGAGGAACAGTGGTGATTCTAGACTTTTTTGACTGGGGTGGCCCAAGTGCAGCACTGATTCATTCAAGGGTGGCATGAGGATAACGCAACATCCACAATAACAGAAATAGGCGCATAACGAATATTTACAATGCCCGACATACACTAGAAGCACTGCAAGATGTGAAATTAGCACAAATACAATACAGGAGCTAAACCATAAACCATAAACTAACCATATGAACACCATATTCAGAGGATGAAACTGCAAAGGACAAACACCATATTCTCACGTCATCTTTTTTTATCTGAAGAAACGTTAGATAGCTAGATAACGTTAGCTAGCTAGATAGATTTGCTAGCTAGCTAGCTACCTTGCTAGATGGGCAGATAGCTAGATAGCTAGCATAGATAACTTTGCTTGCTAGCAAGAGCAATAGTGTTGTAAACTAACTCACATGCTAACAACCAATTACACATATAGAACGGCTGTTTCTTGGCTATATCAAACGTGTACTTACATTTTTGAAGTCACTCCCGACTCCCGCGCTGATTTGAACCACCAAGTACATCAAGAAAAGTCCCGCCTTCGACCTGGTTGATGGCCAATCATAGACTAGTATTTTTGGGTACCACCCGGGGTGGCCAATCAAATCTCCAGGGTGGCCCGTGCCCCCTGAAGCCCCCCTCTGGCCCCGCCCCTGCAGAGGAAGAAGAAAAGAAAACAGGCTACTGCTGTTCGCTCGACGGCTCCACCCTCCGGTGCATTTGTCTATGTAGCGGCTGCATCGCAAGATACTTGATGAGAGTTGGCGCACGACCAGAGGTCTAATTTGCGGTAAGTCTGCTCTCACATTAACACTGTACTGATAGATAGTGGAGTTGATAATTGTAACATTCGTTTCCATTCTGAAATGCATTCTTTTTCCCTGGTCAGAGGATGAACGAACACCAGACCAGAGCCCGCGCTCGAACTGCCAGTGAAGACCCACAAGGTAACTTTAAGTTTGCCATAAATCGCATGGGTAACTAGTCAGCTGTTAACTAGCTAGTAATGTTAACTTACTTTTTTTTGGCTGGCTAGTAGGCTAGTAATACTTCACAGCTCTTGCCATGGGGTGCTTGGTAGCTATTTAGCTACAGTTAAGTTGTCTTTATTGCTAATCCGTATGAAAAAACAAGAATGACCGTGTGCACAATTACACCCCCCCCCAACAATCCTTAATAAATAATAAAGTTATTATTCTCAACATAGCTTTAATATATATATATATACACATCTATATACAGTGTTGGGGAGTAACTAGTTACATGTAACGGCGTTACGTAATTAAATTACAAAATAAATGTAATTGTAATCCTAAAAAATGTGTAATTAAATTACATTAACTAATCAAAATGTTGGTTATTACAAAGGGGTTACATCCGAATATATTCATTTCGGTAAAAAGCTTATGTAGAATATAACATTCATTCTGTTGCTTTGCATCTTTTCGCTGCGCAGGAATGCCTTCTTTTCGGTGTGTTTTAACCTTGCGCGGGTTTGATCGCTTGCCTGATAAATGAACAAGAATTTCGCACCACGTCAGAGCAAGCAGTTTTCATTACCCCAACGCTGCTAGCAAGTTGGAAAAGGCGAAGTGTGAAGGGGGCGTGGCCCTACTTGAAGGTGATTGGCTTTCGCCAGGTGAAATTTTCACTCGAGTTGAACATAACTCAAGCGAACGCTCATTTGCTCGCAGTTTTGCCGCGATTAACTCTGCCCATTCGCCTCCTGCCATTGACTTTTTCATGCATCCGCGTCGCTCGTAAATTTCGTGTTGAGTTCGGTTAAAACACACCTTTTGGCATATTTCGGGACAACGTGGGTCAGCAAAACCGTTGGGACAAATTTGAGTGCAACACCATCAAGGGTAGGATGGCTTACTTACAAATAGCTGTCTCCAAGTCTAGACAGGCTCCATTCATTTGGCTCAAGTTTTGAGCGTTGTTTTTGATTGGTTCTCTTGTTTGAATTTGCACCGCCTCTCGTCTGCCAATCAAATCAATGCGCATTGCTCTAAGCAACCTGAGTCTGCTATGCCTGCGACCAGCCAATCACGCCAAGGCGAGTGGCTATATCGTCGGACAAGAATGCCTTTCAGTGCTGGAAATTCAACAATGCCATGCCTTTGGATCACACGACACCAGCGGAGTAGCCTAATGTCCGTGTCGGATCGAGCCTTTGTGAGTGACGATATCGCCATATAAGCTAGCTAGCAGTTCAAATTTTTAACAATAAATTTCCATGACTTTTCCAAAACTTTATGGGTTTATTTATTTTTCCAAACCTTCTCCAGGCCTGGAAATTGCCATTTTCATATTCCGTGATTTTTTCCAGGTTTTTCATGCCTGTACGAACCCTGTAATTTCACTGCAGTAAAGGCACACTCCACTGTGGCACTGTGCTGTGACAAGCACAAAGGCACTGCCAAAGAACATGGCCTCTGAGCTTGTGTAAACTAGCCAGCCCAACAGACTCCAGGCTAACTCAGACTACCCAGTGAAACAGCTGGACTGTTCATCGCACTGGTGAATTGTATTTTCTTATAAACAAAAGCAAGCTCAAAGATTCTTATAAATTTTTGTTGTTGTTTACTAAATTACATCACATGAGAAAATACTTACCTGGTTTGAAGTCTTCCACTCAAATTCGGTGAGCTGTTGGAGGAAGGTTGTGACCCGGGAGCTGACGCTTGTCACCTTTCTCTGGACAACACCTCCCGTCTTGCGGCTTGTACCAACTTTGGCCGTGCACTTGGTGCCCTCATCCGGGTTGATCCTTACGAAGAATCTTGACAGAAACACAGGTCTTAAATTTTAATATTAACACATACAGCAGTCATCTTTAAATACAGCCCTTTATTCCCCTCCTTAATTAATTCGATATAAAAAAGATGCATATGATTTTTTTTTTTTCATCAAAAAAAGAGCAACTTAGTTTATACAGTTTCTGGAAAATGAACTGAACCTGTTTTTATATACCTTACACCAGCTAAAACATAGCAGTTGCGTTTTGTTTTTTCACAGTTACTATTTTTGCACTGATAACCCAACAAAAATAATCATCTGTGCACAATAGGGATGTCACAGGAGCCATGTTTTGGAAGTAAGACACAGAGACTTCATCCAGTACACTCTGGTCTGGTTGTTTTCTCTTTGTTAGTACATGTATGGATTGCTCATAGGGTCCATATATGTACCATTACCTATTAAATGGTTCATGCAGTGAATTACTCACCTCTGTACCATCTCCAGCATAGTGGATGCTGACTCTTGATACTCCAGACCGAACACATAAAAGGAGCCGAAAAAGACAGCGAAGGCACTGGCGAAGTCATACAGCTGGTTAGCTTCATAGAAGACCTTCCCCTCAATGCTGACCATCCACTGGGTTGCAGACATCAAACTACTCCCTAAAACAAAGGCATCTTCATCTCATTTGCAGCATGTCATAGAATACCACAACAAACATCGCTATTAAAACATCCTCCTCTCCTTGAAACTATTTCTAGTACCTAGCATGATCACCCTTGGTGTGTTGGGCAATGTCACCTCCTGCTCAACGGACATCTTGGTCGAGGTTGGCTGCAAACCAAAAAAGAAAAGCCTCTCAGATATTCCAAGTAATTTCTATTTAAGAAAAAACAGTGTTCCTTTTCAAAATGTGAGATTTGAGAGTGAAGGTGTAAAAACTTGAAAAGAAAAGGGGCTATTACATCTGTCAAGATGAAGATTTGGTCCTCTTTCTCTTGGAAGTACTTCATCAACTGAAGGATGGCAGCGATGGCGATCTGGTGGTTGTTCATCTCTATGCTTTTACACTCCATCTCACGTACCAGAGCCTGGATGTCTTTGTTCCATTTAAGTCTCTGGTTTTGGAAAAAGTTCAAGATCCTCCTGCCCTTGGTAAGGAAAGCTTCATGGAGGCGCATGTCAATAATCAATGTTGGTAAGTGTGTGGAAATGACTGCAGAGACCTCTTTTAGTGAAAAGAAAAGGCCACTGCTCTTCAATTTCGCATAGACTGGGAGGGGGCCAAGTATTTATCATGTGCCTCTGATAAATATAGGTTAATCCCATATACTCATCTACATCCGTTGCCTCAACAGCTGTAGGTCCTGCTGACTTGAAGATAGTTACCATGGTCTTTCTCTTGCCCTCCAATGATTCTGATGTTTCTCCCTCCGGAGGAACAGTTGGTTGCCATTTAGTACATCCATAACTATCCACTTCTGTTCTGCCTCTCTTGATGGCAGCATCATCACCACTGCTGTCATCACTGGACCTTTTCCTAGGCTGTCGGATTCGATGACTGACATTATCCATTTATGTGTTCACCTCTGGTTTTAAGCTGTTTGAGCAGTGAATAATAACCACATCCCAGCTGCTCACCTTCCCCAGTCTTATCAGCAAAGGTACCAGGGTACTTGGATACAATCACTCTAGCAACCTCTGCACAGGCAGCTTTGTTGGTGTTTGGGCAGTGTACTTGGATTGCTTCAACAACAGCTCTTATCATTGTTGTTCTGTCTTCTGGGTGAGCCAAGTTACCTCTTTCCGTGGCCTGTAACAGTCGGGCTGGCATCTTGTCCCATGGAACTTCAAAGTTACTGATCCAGGAGGACTTGTTTTGGTTTGAGTAAGGTGGTTGACGTTGTGAGGGTTGTGAAGGAAGGAGGGAAATTTGAGTGGGATCGAGTGAAAATCCTTCTGGCAGGAGAAGCACAGGCGGTGAAACACTAGGTTCCATGTGACCCTCTGAAGGACTTGAAGCCACTTGCCACATTCATAAATTGCAGGGTCAGAGTTATATTTGAGGAAGAACACAGTGCTTGGGATACCCCAGAAAATGATGTCTAAAAGTTTTTTTCATTCCAAACACAGACTTTAAAAGTAGTCTCTTATGAATTTCAAAATTAATTAAGTCTTCTTTAAAAAGTCCTTCTGCTGTGAATAAGATGGATAATATGCTCTCACCATTTTTGAAGGCTTGAATGAGTTTTCGGCTCTGTATTGGAGTTAGAAAAGGATTAATGTCATCAGTTCCAACAAACACAATGTCTTCTCTCTTTCTGACACCAATAACGTCTCTCAGGTGCGCAGCAAGTGTCCTCAGTGTCTCATCTTCCAGTTCAGGTAATGTGTTGTTAATTTCACGCTGTAGGTTTTCAGCATCCATGTCTGTAATGGTTTAAAAAGAGCATATTGCGTGATGCAGGGAGACAACTTTCAGGCCTGAAGCTTGATATACTGGCAGAGGCTAGTAATCGCAAAACTGTCAGCCTGAACACACATGAATATTTCTTCAGAATTTCATAGGCAATCAAGTCCAAGATCAATCAAAAGCACTGACTGAAGCATGTCAACAACAAAGTGCACTTGTGTATGACTGATGAGAATCACTGAGATTTTTCCAAAAACCTAGCCATGTTCATTATCGTTCATGACAACAAGCCCTCTACTGTACTTTGTCCCTTTGTAGACTACTGCTGATACCTCAGACATTGTTTCTTTTTCAAAGCCAGCTGCCCTTACAGCCTCTTGAATAAGACCACAATAAAATTGCTCATCATATTCACTGGCTTCACCAACAGCAAAACTGTAGAGGGAAACATTGAGCCTCTGCAAAGGCAAGCTTGAAGCAACTGGTGCCTTTCTGCTAGTGTTTTGCATAGATGAGCAAAGTTGTGGAGTTTTCTGGCACATTCCTTAAAATACAAATGCTTACTCTCAAATCTGAGGGTCCACAAATGAATAAGAGGGCCAAAGTGCAGAATGAGATCGCTGTAGTGAAGTAAATAGTAATGTTTTGGCTTCAGGGAATGGTTAGGGAAGAGGCTGTGTCTTAAATGCACATATTCTTCAGTGATTGTCTTCAGGTAAGCAACCTGATTGTGGTGGATTTTGGGAGCACAAATGAGTTCAACCATCTCCTTTAGTTGTCGGCACAGCTGCCAAACTTGACTATCCATGGATCCACTATCTATGGATACTGGACTCTTTATCCTACTGACAACTAACAATGGCAACAGTTGCAACAGACACCAGTTCTGTGCTGCAGAGCCACAAAGCCTTTTGCCATCAGCCTTAACCTCACAAGGTTTGTTGAGACCATCACTTCCTAAGTATTTAAATTGTGTGATGGATCTATTTAGTTGAGCATATGAGACATGTTTTTCTTGTTTCACTAGATGATCAATATACAATGCCAAGTCATATGAAAATGTTTCAATGAATTGAAATGCGAGTCAAACTTGACTCCCTGTGCCACGTCTTGGCCAGTGGTGGACAACTGTTTCACATTCTCTTTGTGATCTTCGACTGTTCTTTTTGGCCCTAACTTTAGAGGGGTCTTCTGAAAATCACTTCTGTTCATCACGCAGTATCTACAAAAATGTATACTACAACTGAAGTTTTCGCTGAAACGACCAATACAGTGAGAGCCAACATTATCGCCACAAATGGAAATTAAAGACGCTTTTCTAATGCCATCATCTGTATCAATCCCTGCATCTTCCAAATCTTTAAGGTCTGCGATAATACTTGAAAACACCTTCTCAAGTCCAAAAATCCTGAAGTCATTCTCTCTGCACAGAAGGACCAACTGCATGGGATCTACTAGGGAATGATTGTGTGGCTGTATCTCACCAAAACTCATGTACACTGCTAAGAAGGAGTACTTTTTAAGAGAGAATTTTCTTTGACATTTTTTCCATCCATTACATCCTCCAAAACCATGTCGTCACAGTTGTGACATCTTGCTTGGTTACACTGCACTTCAACACTGGATTGTCTGAGGAGGGTTTGCAATGTCTCCTTGATAGGCACATACTGACAAAAGCGTTCCTTGCCGGCAGTATCAGTTCCCAAATAAATCTGTATTGGCTCAATGTAATCAAAATACTGCTTATAGAATGTTTTTCTTGTTTTGTCTGATCTCAATGGTCCTTCATTGTATACTGTAAAGAGATCCTCTTTACTGAGACTATGAATTATTTTATCCATCTCAGTTTGTGGAATGTTCAGTTCTAAAAGCTTCCCTTTCAACTTGTCAAAGAAGTCTGCCATACTAGAGGTATGAACATGCTGAAATCCCTCAATAATGCACTGTATGGTGCTACCTGGCAACTGCATTTTAGCATGCATTTTCAGGTAAAACAGGGCCAAATTATGTAAAAATAATTCTTGCTCAACAAATTCCTCCTCTCCATGATCATCTGGCGTTGGATGACAAAGATCCCGCTCAGTAGACTGAGTACCACTGATCATTTCTGAGGGACTTGACACCTGAGCAGTGGCTACCTGTTTATGTTTCCTTGAAATATGCGTGGCAAAGGATGATCTGACTCTGAAATATTTGCAGCAGTCATCGTAGGGGCAGCAAACTTTCTTTCCATCTCTAATGTGAATTCTCAAGTGAGCACACAAAGCTGAGAAATTATTTGCCACAAAGGAACATCCTTCAACTTTGCAAGCAAGGGTACCCCTGAACTGACTTTGTTTTTTAATCTGTGGCTTACAATGTCTGTGATTCCTGTGCATGTGGGATCTAAATGCCGCAAAATTTGTAAAGGAAGCAGGACATTGCTCATTTCCACATGCAAACCTATGGTTTGCTGTGTGCTGATGTTTTTTCACATGACTAGAGAATATTCCTAATTCTGAAGTACACAGGCTGCAAAACTTACACCTGTACATATTTGCACATGCTCAGTTTTTAGATTAGGTTGTAAAGTTGAAACTGTCATTGCCACGTGCTCCTTGTGGGCTGCGGGCTCCTGTGGTATGGTAAGTCACCATAGAAATTACAGTAAAGTCTAACAGTGCATTTACACCCAAACTAAACATTGAGCAAAGCTGTTCAACAAGTAAAGCAGAGGGAAACAGTCAAACAGCAGCAGTCTCTTCTGCGTGGCAGCTTTCCAGAGACAGACAAACGCGAGGTTGATGCACTATCAAACCAGACCAGAAAGCACGAGGGTTAGGATACAGACAGGCAGGGAAAATTGCGAATAAACAGTCAGAGTCGGCAACAAACGTGAAAACGTGCTACAAATGCGGGAGAGCACCCTTTCACAGCTGGAGAGAATGTCCAGCTAAAGATGCAGCAGTATGTCATCTCAGGAGGCAAGTGCATGAAGTTTTGGGAGCAGAAGATTTAGAGCAAGACACCCTTTATCTGGGGGAGGTAAAAGGGCACAACTCTGCACAGACATTCCGCTAAATGGGGACATGATCTCCTTCAAAATAGACACAGGTGCTGCAGTCACGGTTATTCCTACCACTGGTGCTACCAACTTTCTCAGCTGGTCGCATCAGCAAATGATTTGGTTGCACCCTTTTTTTGGTACAGCATGGTATTAATCAATGACCTTGCATGCTGCATAGTTGTCTTAATTTGCATACCCTAGTTTTGCATTGATGTAAAAGACTGACAGTGGCTCGAGACTTGATATTTGCAAAATATTTTAATCTGAACATTAATAAGTTTCTCTGCCATGAGCAGTGGCTGACAAAAATGTTATCAAAAAAACAAAAATGTTATCAAATAAAAGCAAAGCATATCTATGTTATAGGCAGTGTTGAACGTGATGACCATTTCATTCTCCTCAGTTGGGCGATTACTCTCATCTAACCGCTGAAAAGAAGTGGGGAGGGGCTCATGTGTTTCGGGTGATGCATCGGTCTCTGCTGGTTTTGTGTTTCTTATTGTCGTTGTGCAACTTCAAAGTTTCAAGCTTAAACTGTGTTGACCGGGTAACAAGTTTAGAGTTGCCTGCAATGGATGGGCCACATTGCCTACAATGCACACACAACATAGCATGCCCCTTGTACTGCAGCATACTGCGTTAGCCATTGTGGTTGAAAGTAGTACTTTTTCTTCTTCACTGGCTCAGTCAGTCTCTCCCTACCTGCACCTGCACTCTCATCATTAGTTGTGTCTGAGTCGGAACCTCTCGTTGGCTATCCCCTTTCACCAGCCTCCTCCTCTCTCTCCTCATTTTGTTTTTTAACCCTTTTGCACGTACGGTCAAACCGGTGTGATTACCTGTTTAGGGTGTATGCTAAAACCGGTGCGATTAGAACACAAGATTGGAAAATTTCTACCTAATTCTAGCTTTGAGGAAACAGTGATTTAACATAAGAAATATAGCAAATGCAGTGGTGAAAACTATGAGAAGCTTAATAACGCTAATGAAAACATAACGAACCATGTAACGTAACACGCACACTACATAGCATAAAATAAGTTACTTGCGAAAGGGTTAAAATAATCAGCTATAGACTGCTTCATCTTTGGAACACGGTAATAGCTAAATGGATTGTTTCGCGTGATGATGAAAGTGCAGGTAGGGAGAGACGACTGAGCCAGTGAAGAAGAAAAAGTACTACTTTCAATCACAATGGCTAACGCAGTACCCGTGCCGGAGGGGCACCAAAACAGCCTAATGATCATCATGCACTCGCACAAATGCAACCACGTGAAATTTTAAGTTGCACACTGTCAGAAAATGGTCGCAGTCTGGAGCCCTGCTACATAACTATAATGTAAATTTGGCAGCTTATGTGGAGTGGGGGAGTGACAATGCTAGTTTGTCAGTGCTATCTGTGGAGGGGAGGGGTAAGTGAGCATAGCACACAAGATCCTGGGGAAGTCAAAGTTTAGAGAAATGGATGGATGGACAGGCAGACAGACAGAGCAGCAGTGCCCCCTGACCTGCCGTGCGTTCTTGTGCATGACGTCACACATACACTAGAATTACACCACAATAGATAGATTTCCACAGTTAGAGTACGGATAGGCAATAATGTTTTTCTCATTATTCTCTGGTAGTGCAAATTATACAAGACACCCAATTGCATTAAAGGAAACAGGCCGACTATGCTATCAGGCAGGCCAGAGCTGATATCTAGTCTTGGGTAAAGTATTTATTCACACCATGTCCAGGCAGCTTCTCAACCCATGGTCTTCTCCCCCACATGCTGGTAGCGCCTGATCCGGGCCTTGCAGTCATAAACATATTAGGCCTAAATATTATCTGAACATTAACATTAATGATAGTGATATAGAAAAAAACATAATTTACTAGATTTTTGCAAGCTAATGCATGAAATGTCAAAAAATGCAGTTATTTCCTGTATAATACCAGTTATAAACCATGAAAATGAATGGGGTTCCATTTTGTGAAGGTCAATATTTGGAAGCATTCACTGTCCCCATGACCTCGACACTGGCTATTTATGGCTCTGCCATTTTTTACAATAGACTCCCATGGCATTGCCGCCACTTTGTCCATTACACTTTGCTTGTAGCTACATTATCTGGAGCTTGATCCAAGCCAGGCTGATGTGGATTTTTTATAAGTGATTTTGAACTGATTTTGTGCTTGGTGAAGTTCACAAACAAATACTCATTGCAGATAAAAATACAGTCAAACCAGTTTATTTACAGTCAGAAGGGTTGTACTTAATAAAACTTTACATTTCACATTTACAGTTAATCTTAATGTCAGTCTGATATGGTGTAACAATTAAAATTATATTTGTAGCTTTGACAAAGGCCAAGAAGCCGGTCAGAGAAGAAATGATGGAGTGGAATTCCAAAGCAGAGAACCTGCAAAGCCAAGCTGAAGAATTGACAGCAGAGAATGCATCTCTAAGACAGCAGTTGGAGGAGATGTGTCAAGGTTGGTGTTCCAATTCATTTAGACTAGTCTGTCCATTAACACTGAAGTACATATAATTTTAGTCAATCATGCTAAAATTTGGTAAGAGGTGAGGGACTTGAAATGGAGAGAATATTCTTTTTCAAATTGCTGTTTAATATCATTAACTTTACCTCTCTCTCACTGTGTCATGTATAAGCAGATTCCAGGGAGTCTGAGGACGACATGGATGATATAGACTCATTATCAGACTCTTCAAGTTCAGACTCATCAGAAGAAGAGAAAAGGAAGAAAAAACAGCAAGAAATGCAAAGCGAAGAAGAAGAAGAGGAGGAGCCAGAAAAAAAAGTTGACAGAGGTAAGCTACATCTAAAGTATTGTAATAACCTGCAGGGATTCACAGGATAACTAATTTGTCTAAGACTGAGCGCAACTATGCTGCCACTCAAAAAGAGTTATCAGCTGTAGTTTATTTTACCCAACATTTTCGGCATTATTTGTTGGGACAAGAGTTTTTGTTACGCACGGATCATAGCTTGCTCCAATGGTTGCATAGTTTTACAGAACCTGAAGGGCAAGTTGCCCGTTGGCTAGAGCAATTATCCTCTTTCTGTTATCGTATCCAACACAGCCCAGGAAAACGACAAAGTAATGCTGATGCGTTGTCTCGTTGTTTGGGGGATCGTATTGTGGGCATAGTCAGTGTAGGCGATCCTGAACCTGATTGGGATTTGCTTCACAGACCAATTTTACAGCAGGTTATTTCTCTCAAAGAAAAGGAGGCTGTGTGCGCGTCAGATGAATGGCTGGACTGTCCCCGGTTAAGGCCTTACGTAAACAGTTTGGGATAGGCTGCATTTGCATGAGGGCATTCTAGTGTTCCAGGGGGAGGGAAATAGTGGGGGAGGTCATGTAGTTATACCTGAGTCTATGATCCCCTTAGTCCTGCATAGTTTGCACAACTGCAACACAGGTGGTCACTTGGGGGCGGAGGAATTGTTAAATAAAGTTCGGATTCACTTTTTCTGGCCCGGGTGGACACAAGATGTAAAGACGTGGTGTAACGCGTGTCTTGAATGTGCTTCGAGTAAAATCAGTGGACCTGCACCAAGGGCACCGCTGCAGACTTCTTTGACTTCTCGGCCTTTTGAGAGGGTCGCAATGGATATACTGGGCCCTTTGCCCCGGTCTGATAAGGGTAGTCGTTATATATTGGTGATGGGCCAAGGCTTTCCCTATGCCCAATCAAGAGGCTAAGACCGTTGCGGATATATTTTGGGCGCCTCATGCACTGCATACTGATCAGGGAACTAATGTTGAATCGCAGTTGTTTCAGGAGATCTGTGCGCTGCTTGAAATACACAAAATGAGAACTAGCCCGTATCATCCCTGTTCGGATGGGCTCGTAGAGAGGTTAAATCGAATCTTGACTACGATGTTGTCCAGCTTTGTAAATGCTAATCAGTCTGATGTGGATGTGGTGTTGCCATACGTAATGATGGCATATCGCAGCAGTATACAGTCTGGCACTAAATTTACCCCTTATGAAGCTTTGTTTGGATGCCAGATTGTGTTGCCGGTTGATTTACTGTGGGGCCGGGGTGAGGAGTGCTATGAGAACCTGAATGAATATGTCCAGTGTGCTAGACAGAGGCTGTGTACTGTGGCAGGGGTGATACAGAGACACCAACAGGCAGCATCAGAAAGTCAGAAGGGATTCTATGATTTGAAAATTTCACATCAGTATTATGAGCCAGGGGAAAGAGTGTGGGTGCGGGATCAGAGGAGAAGGTTCTACAATAATTTACCGTCTAAGATCTATAACAACCACGAATACCATTTTAATATTTGTACAGAATTCTATGGATGAACTGGTTTGGGTTAAAAATAACCTTGATAGCTACACTAGCTAGTAAACGTCAGTAGCTAGCAAAAATGCAGCCTTGTTAGGTGGTTATGGATTGCAGGAAGCTGGCTTGCTAGCACAGTGATTTTAATCCTAAAACTGGGAACAATTTAGGCTGCCCTGAGATGTTTTGTCCATGCTGCCAAAGCTAGTCAGCCGGCTTTCCCAGGTGGGTTGGTAGCTAGCTATCTACCTACTGCTTGAAGTAATTATGGAAACTTTGAATAATTTGGGCTGTTTGTTGTTCAGTGTAAATGGTAGCTAGCTCATAAGGTAGTATAAGCTATGAATAAGAATGGATGCTTGGCATTTAATGGGCTATAGTTGATGCTAACAAGCTAGCCAGCTGTGTAGCTACCTGATCAAGACGATCTTGTAAGATTGTTTAGGTCTACTGTAATGGCATTTCATATACTCAGAAGGAGTCATGTTGCCCCTTTCACATGGTATTCATTCACAAAATCATTCATTTGCAATGTCTGTGCTTGTCCGTTCTCGGTGTATATCATTGGGCCTCGCCATCTACATGTTTTTTTTTTTGCTGACGATGCTGATCCACTCCAAAATATGTTGCAGATTTTTATTCCCACAACCCCCAAGATCCATCTGGATCCATCTGAGGTAAGATAGGTCCAATTCACAATTACTGTACATTTGTCTAACTAGTCTAATCAGCTACATGAAAGTAACTAAACCTGATTGTATTTTCATGTGACTTACAATTCATATAAGTGATGTTCTTTGAATGTAGATTTTAGTTGAAGGTGCTGGTGCTCTTTTGCAGTGGATTTGTTCAATGACATTGATTTTCTCGTTGAAGTTGCTGAACAAGGAGCAAACAAGTCCAATATTTCTGTTGAATATTTATGTCTGTCAAACTTTGCTAATGAGGTGTGTTTCTGTTAAAGTCCCAGATAATTGCTTCCTTGAAGCTCTGTTTTGATTATTTTTTGTCATATTTCAAAGAGCTTGGTTCCGGTTGCGCTAAAGTAACATGGCTGCACTGGTAGCTCTGCACAAAACTCTTTGTTTTTTGTATTCTATCTTGTTGCATTATGTTGTCTTTGTACGTATATGCACCCATCACTTTGGCATTGATACAGTACGAACGCCACTTTTGGAGATACGATCTTCACTCGAATCTGACTTTCAATCATCGACACTGGAACGAAGGAGGTAGCCACTCCTGCCCCCCTCTCCTTCTTTGTTTACAAAGACACCGGAGGAAAAGAACCAGGAGAGGCAAGTGAGCTGGAGTCTTAGGCTGAACACAGGAAAGGTCCTCTAATCCTCTTCTACCCAGTATCCTGCTAGCCAGCCTTCAGTCTCTGGACAATAAGTTGGATGAACTCCATGCTAGAATCTGATTTCAATGGGACATCACAAACTGTAATGTACTTGCGTTCACTGAGACATGGCTTGATGCAATGGTCCCAAACTCAGCCATCACGCCCATTGGATTCACAGTTCACTGCCAGGACGGAACACTTCGGATAGATCAAGGTTATCTTTATTGTCCCACTATGGGGAAAATGTTTTGCAGCCAGGGTTCACATCCAACAAAATACAAAAGGACAACATCGACAACAACATCAGCACACTAATCTTCGTACATTGTACAACTAGTACAGGGAATGGAAGTTCGTACCAAGATAAAAATAAATAAATAAATGCAAATGTACAAATGTGCAATGTACTGGGAAGGAAAATTCATATTAAGTACAATGTGCTAGAGTGCAAATATGCAAGGATGCCAGTGTACAGGTGGTGCAAAGAATGCAAGCCAGACTGCCATCTGCTATTAAGCATATCAATTGCGCTAGGGATGAAAGAGACACTCTTAGTCCTACAAACAGTGGCCCTGAAACGCCGACCTGAGGGCAATAGCACAAACTCCCTCTGGAGTGGATGGTCCTGACAATTCAATATAGTGTAAGCCCTCCTAAGGACCTGTCTGTTATAAATGTCCAAAAGCTTGGCATGACTCCCACCGGAGATCTTACTGCCCATATTAACAAGCCTTCCAAGTCTGTTCTTATTGGACAGATTTAAGTTACCAAACCACGCAATAATACAAAAGGTTAAAACAGATTCGATTAAACTTCTATAAAAGAGAGTCATCATCTTTGCAGAAACATTAAAAGGATTCATTTTTCTCAGAAAAATGGATCTTTTTTGAGGTAGCATCGACATGGGAGTCAAAACACAGTTTGTTATCAAGAACGATGCCCAAATATTTATAGCTATCCACTAGGTCAATGTCAACACCCTTTATAACAGTAGGCAGAGTGCATGGTTGTGACTCCCTGAAATCAATGTTCATGTCTTTTGTTTTTGACACATTTAAATGGAGGAAAGACTCATCACACCAAGCCACAAAGTCATCCACCACCGGTCCATGTTCCTGTTCCACCCCTTCAAGAAGGCTAACAATAACAGTGTCATTGGCAAACTTTAAAACGTGTGTTTAAAATGTGTGGATATACTGCATGAGACTATCAACGGACTTGAGAATTCACATCCTGAGGCTGCTTTCATTGTTGTTGGGGACTTCAACAGGACAAACATGAGGCTAGTTCTCCAGAAATTCCACCAGCACATTGAATTCCCCACGCAAAATGAGCAGACTCTGGACCATTGTTATTTAATGTTTAACCCTCCTATTGTCCAGGGGTCATAATGACCCAAAATCATATTCAAACCTATGAAAATGATATAAAACATTAATCAAAACATTTTCAGTGTAGCTGCCACAAAAAAGTAAAGCCTATTGTCTTAGGGTCAATATGACCTGAGATAACTTTTGATCTTTATGAGCAGCTCTAACTCAGAGTGCCACAAACTCATCAAGTATTTCCTCATACTCATAAATAGCTGGTACTAGGCCCATTTCAAAGATATGAGCGTGCATGTGTCAGAACTCAGGCAGGGACTCAGGTGCAGACAGGAAGACTGGTGCACAAGGAGTTTATTAAATCCAGAGGGTAATCCAAAAATTGTAGTCAAAACAGGCAGAGACCAAAACCAGAAGACATGGCAACCAAAACCAAAAGGGCAGATCGAGGAAACGAAGTTGAGAAAAACAGGCAAGGCAGGCAGACATAAAAACAAACGGCGAGTAGCGAAACAGACTACTGAGACGAATTGGCAATGAGACAAGAAACAAGCCGGGAAGATATAGGGCTGGGCAGATGAGGAGATGGGATGCAGGCGCGCGGGGAGGCAGGTGGAGACGATCAGGTAATCAGATGGGCGGGGACAGGGCGGAGAGCAGGGCAGGGCTGGAGCAGGGCACAGAGAAACAGTAAACAAGAGCACATGGACAGGGAAAACAAAAACAAAACCGGCTAAGATGCCGCAGTACTGACAGCATGCTAGTTTAGCATGCTAGGTTGCTAGCAGTACATAATTTCCATGTTTTTCCATACTGTATTCCATACTGTATCAAAACCACTGATGCCCCCTGACCTCTAATGATTGACTTGACATTTTATACATGCTCAACTATTAGCAGCACAGAAGTTGACCTTGCACAAACTGTTTCCTTGAACAGTTAGGGAAAGATCTTGTGGCACCTGTCATGGCACAGAGGGAGCGCTTTGCACAGGGTCTGATAATAAAACCCCAATGATCTGCCAGAGATGTAAGCGACATGCAAACACATGCTTACAACTTTTGCCAGTCATGTGTTTGAGATAACACCTCATGATTTTTCTACACACTGTATAATAAGGACTACATGTAAAAAAACTACAAAAAAAAAATACAATAACCATCTCCTCCCCCCCAAACTATCTCTTTATCCTACCTACCCATATCTACCCCAATACAGAGCAGGCACCTTGTCGAGGTGGGGTAGCTTGAGTGTCTCAGTGATAATTTGAGCTATACTGATAGGGGCTGTACCAATCCCTGTGAGGTCCAACCATAACAGGAAGGCCAAGGGTGAGAGATTAGATTTAGAACAGTTTAGATGTGTTAATGGTAATATTACAGAACCACCTAGTTTAAATATGTCTGTAGATAGTTTCATTGGTATTCATAGGTTTTTAGCTTTATCTTCTTTCTCTTACAAAATTTGAACATTCAGATGTTATAGTCAGCTACTTCAAAAGGGGGCCCTATAGACTTAATTTATGTTGAGACAGTTTCAGTTCATAAATATCAGAATCTATTACGTCTTAAAAGGCTAAGAGTTGTATTTTGGGGAATTTTATGACAATTTTACCTATATCCAAAACATTTTTCATGCTTTTGCAGTGCATGGGACCTTTGGGGGACGCTAGAGAGTTAACAAAACAGCTTATGTTGTTTACGACTATTTGGTTGTATTCTACACTTTGTTGTAACATTGTGCCAAATTTCACATTTGTATTCAAAGGTTTCGTTGAGTTATGAGATAAATTGGACCCCGGGTCATAGTGACCCAAAGGTAATAGGTGTTAGTATTTCTTAAGACAATAGGAGGGTTAAAGACAGCTTCAAACGCGTCCCCCGCCATGCCTTTGGAAAATCTAACCACATTAGCATTCTACTGCTGCCAACTTAGAGACAAAAACTGAAACAAGAAAAACTGGTACCAGAATGGTCCATCAGTGGAATGAGGAGGCCTTCAACATGCTACAAGTCTGTTTGGCAGAGACGCTGATTGGCAGAGACGCAGCAGAGGGTGACATCAATCAATACACAGACTCCGTCATCGGCTGCTTCAGTAAGTGCAAAGATGATGTTGTCCTTAAAATTACCTGCCGTGCATTTCCCAACCAAAAGCCCTGGGTCAATGGTGAAGTCTGAGCCATGCTGAGAGTACGTTCTGCAGCCTACAACTCTGGCAATCTGATGGTCTACCCCCAAAAAACCCATTACTTCCTGCCTGAATGACTACCGCCCAGTAGCACTTACTTCCATCATCATGAAGTGCTTTGGGCGAATAGTCAGAACACACATATGCTCCTCTCTACCTATCTCCGTGGACCCCCTTAAGTTAGTTTACCGCACCAATAGATCTATGGATGACACCATTGCCTTGGCATTGCACACTGCCCTGAGCCACCTGGAGAGAAGGAACACCTACTGTATGTAAGAATGCTATTCATTATCTACAGTTCAGCTTTTAATACTATCATCCCTACCAAGCTCATCACAAAACTACAGGATCTCGGGTTGGACAACCACCTGTGCAACTGAATCCTGGACTTTCTAACAGAGAGGCCCCAGGCAGCCTCACATCCTCCACTCTCACCCTCAGTGCAGGGGCTCCACAGGGATGTGTGCTCAGCCCCCTGCTATACTCCCTGTTTACACACGACTGTGTGGCGAGGCACAGCACCAGCATCATCGTGAAGCTTGCTGACAACACCGCCATTGTAGGCCTCATCTCCGATGATGACAAGACCGCCTACAGAGAGGCTGCTTGGCTGCGTGGTGTTGTGACAACCTCTCTCTAAATGTCAGCAAAGCAAAGGAGATGATAGTGGACTTCAGGAAGGTGCAGAGGGGAGGGCACACCCCTTTACACATCAATGGAGCAGAAGTGGAGAGTCTCCAGCTTCAAATTCCTACGGAGTACGCATTTCCAATGACTTCACCTGGTCCCTCCACACAGACGCAGTAGTGAGGGCAGCTCATCAACACCTGTACTTCCTCTGGAAGCTCAAGACGTTTGGCATGGCCTCAGGCATCCTCACCAACTTCTACCGATGCAGCATAGAGAGCATTCTATGTGGTTGCATCACAGCCTGGTACGGACCGCAGGAACCTGCGAAGAGTGGTGAGATCAGCAGAGCTCATCACTGGCACCAAACTCCCAGCCCTTCAGGACACCTACAGGACACGGTGTCTGAGGAAGGCCTATAAAATAACCAAGGACTGCAGTCACCCTGCACACAATCTGTTCCAGACACTTCCAGTAAGCGCTTCAGGAGCATACAAGCACGCACAAACTGAAAAGCGGTTTCTATCCCCAGATGATAGGCAGGTTTCCATTGTAGTTTTGCTCAAAATAGAAGCGATTTTTTAGTTGGCAAAACACAATTGAATGGTCTGTGTTTCCATTGAGTGATGTTACGCGATTAAAGCGGGTTTCCCTCCTCTCGCAATAGTCATTCCAATTAAAAATCGCAATGGATCTCCAAGACCTGATAAGTGTTGGCACAGGTGATTTCAATTGCATCCACTGCAATAGCCGTGGTAGTGTTTAATCGAAGGCGACGAGGGCATGTGATGCACACAATGACAGAAAGGCAAACCCCTTATACCTGGCAGCGGCCACATATCAGGGATTTCTGGAAGGTCATTGTCTGCAATGATTTTACAGAGGTCCTGTCAGGGCTCAGGCAAGGACTCAAGCACGGACACCAGGGCTTCACGTACCAAAAAGCTTTAATAAAGGTGTCAGGCGAGGTAGCAAAACCAGAACAGGCAGTGTTGGTAACAGGCAGGCAGTCTGTGGGCAAACCAGGGTCAAAAACAGGAACAGGCAGGGTCGGTAACCAGGCAGGCAGATAATCAGGCAAACAGAGCAAGGCGGTGAGCAGAATGAAAGTCAAAGGTACAGGCAGGAACAATAACGGCAAGACTTACAGGAAAAAAGCACGGCGGGAACGAAACAGGACAAACACTGCAACGATCTGGCAAACAGGACAGAGACAAGCAGGGTAGATATAGGGTAGGGCTGATGAGGTGATGGGAAGCAGGTGTGCAGGCAGGCGGGTGGAGATGATCAGGTGGGCGGAGACAGGGCGGAGAGCGGGGCAGGGCTGGAACACAAGGAAAAACAAAAGCACATGGACACAATGACAGATGGGGAGAACATAAACAACAGCTAGGGGGCCGGAGTACTGACAGGTCCTTTGGATCCAAAACTTCAGAATGACCCGCTTAACATTTGATGAGATATGCAACGCAATAGGACCCCTCGTGGCGCCTGCCGTATCATGCCCGAGGGAGCCAGTTCCAACCGAGAAGCACATAGCCATCGCTCTTTATAAACTGGCTACCTGTGCAGAGTACAGGGTAGTAGCTGAGACTTTTGGTGTGAGCAAAACCACCATTTACAGATGTGTATATGTGGTGTGTCAGGCCATATCTCAAAACTGATGAGATGGTACATCATCATGTGCCTTAAATGTGAAAAATGTGTTTCCATTTCAATTTTGTGAAATATTGCTTTGTCGAATCGTCTGAAAAACCACCTTATGCGAGCGTAAAAACTTTTTTGCGATATCTGAGAGTTTTCTTTTTTGAAATTCACGTGTTTCCATTACTCATTTTTTCAGTTTGCAATTTCAAATTGTGCATTAAACAGGTTAATGGAAACCTGCCTAATAAGACTCCTCAACAGCCAATACTCACCCCACTAACAACTCACTACTGCCTACTCTGCCCACTGCTGCTACTCTACTGAGCTATTTTAATACTGGTCCCACTACATGTTAAACGGTGCTGTATCACGTATATGCTGCACACTGCTGTTTGTACGATATTGTATTGTTTGTGTTGTTTGTTGTAATTGTATGCCGCAATTCGCACATACAGATATTCATACAGTGCATTCAGAAAGTATTTAGACCCCTTAACTTTTTTACATTTTGTTATGTTGCAGCCTTATGCCACAATTGTTTAAATTCATTTTTTCCCTCATCAATCTACACTCAATACCCCATGACAAAGTGAAAACAGGATTTTAGAAATTTTTGCAAATTTATTAAAAACAAAAAACTGAAATGTCACATTGACATAGGTATTCAGACCCTTTGCTATGACACTTCAAATTTAGCTCAGGTGCATCCCATTTCTCTTGATCATCTTTGAATTGTTTTTAAACCTTGATTGGAGTCTACCTGTGGTAAATTCCATTGATTGGACATGATTTGGAAAGGCACACACCTGTCTATATAAGGTCTCTCAGCTGACAGTGCATATCAGAGCAAAAACCAAGCCATGAGGGAACTGACTATAGAGCTCAGAGACAGGACTGTGTTGAGGCATAGATCTGGGGAAGGCTACAAAAAACTTTCTGCTGCATTGAAGGTTCCCAAGAGCACAGTGGCCTCCATAATTTGTAAATGGAAAAAGTTTGGAACAACTAGGACTCTTCCTAGAGCTGGCTGCCCGGCCATACTGAGCGATTGCGGGAGAAGGACCTTGGTAAGAGAGGTGACCAAGAACCCGATGGTCATTCTGGCTGAGCTCCAGAGATCCTGTGTGGAGATGGGAGAAACTTCCAGAAGGACAACCATCACTGCAACACTCCACCGATCGGGGCTTTATGGCAGAGTGGCCAGACAGAAGCCTCTCCTCAGTAAGAGACACATGAAAGCCTGCTTGGAGTTTGCAAAAAAGCACCTAAAGGACTCTCAGACTGAGAAACAAGATTCTCTGGTCTGATGAAACCATTTCTAAGGGTCATGTCTGGAGGAAACCATGCACCGCTCATCACCTGTGCAATACCATCCCAACAGTGAAGCATGGTGGTGGCAGCATCATGCTATGGTCTTGTTTTTCAGCAGCAGGGACTGGGAGACTGGTCAGGGTTGAGGGAAAGCTAAATGGAGCAAAGTACAGACATATTTTTAACGAAAACCTGCTCCAGAGTGCTCAGGACCTCAGACTGCACCGAAGGTGGTCCTTCCAACAGGAAATGACCCTTGCAGGAGTGGCTTAGGGACAACTCTGTGAATGTCCTTGAGAGGCCCAGTCAGAGCCCTGATTTGAACCCAATTGAACATCTCTGGAGAAACCTGAAAATGGCTGTCCACCGACAGTCCCCATCCAAACTGACAGAGCTTGAGAGGATCTCCAGAGAAGAATGGCAGAAAATCCCCAAATCCAGGTGTGTAAAGCTTGTTGCATCATATCCAAGAAGACTCTAGGCTGTAATCGCTACCAAAGGTGCTTCAACTAAGTATTGGGTTAAGGGTCTGAATACTCATGTCAATGTGGTATTTCAGTTTTTTTTATTTTTAATAAATTTGCAATAATTTCTAAAATCCTGTTTTCCCTTTCATTATGGGGTATTGAGTGTAGATTTATGAAAAAATGAATTTAAATGATTTTAGCATGAGGCTGCAACATAACAAAATGTGGAAACAGTGAAGGGGTCTGAATACTTTCTTCATGCACTGTATTTGTTTTTTATTCAGCTAATTTTTTAGCTTAAACTTTTTGCACTAGTTTTTTTTTTTTTAAATATATATTCTATATTTAATTTTTTTATAACTTAGTACCTCACACTCAGTGCCTTCTATGTTGTGCCGTCACTAGTCTTCAATGTTACATGTTAGCAGGGCCTATCTCAAGAATGCTCAGTTACCCTGTGTGATCTGTGCAAATGACAAAAGAATGACTTTGACTTTTGACTTTGAGCTCCGGTGAATTTCACTTGTGGAAAATGTAGGCTAGCGTTTAGCACGCTATTGAGTTAGGAGTATTTTTAAGCACATGTTGAGTTGTAACGGTGTATTTCTCAAATTGGAAGAAGAAAAATGATATAAAAGTGTGTGGAAGATTATTTCATATAAGTCATGTTGTTTGGGCATATATGATAGAAGCAGTTTGAGAAACATTCATCAGGGTCAATGGCCGGTTTATTTATTTGAAGTAAATACAAATTCATAAGTGATTTTGTAACTTGCCATCTGAAAGATGATGTGCCAAACTCAGGGTTTAAAAGCTGAATTAGTAAATGTTTTGCTGCAAGGAGTCAATCCACTGTTCTAAGCCTAATAGGCTAAATTAAATGTCCGTTGAGCTCTGTAACATGAACAGCATGTAGCCGTGGTTCTTGGTTAAAAGAAGAGTGTGGTTTACTGAAAAGGAAATGGATGAGTAACTGATATAGGAAAAAAAATCATTCACAGTGGAATGGAACACAGTGTAACTGATTTTTGTGATTGTCATTTGTTCCTTGGTTGAATTTGATCAAAAATGCCCAGTAAGTGACATGTACCCAATCTTATTCATAACTTACACACCTGTTGAGCTAGCTACCATTTACACACTAAACAACAAAGGCCAGGTTAATCCATGTTGTCATAATTAGTTCATGTCGTAGCTAGATATCTTTCCAAGGCAGCTTGGTGCCTAGCTAACTGGCTAGTTTCAGCAGCAGAGACAAAATCCCTAAGGGCAGACTTGTTCCTAGTTTTAGCATGAAAACATCTACAGTAGCAAGCTACCTAGAATCCATAGCTACCTGATAAGGCTGTAGATGTTCGCTAACTTGTCTAGCTGTCTGGGTTATCCATTATTTTTAGCCCAAACCAGCTCATCCATATAATTCTGTGTGAATAATAAAACAGGATTGAAGGTTGTTGTATATCTTAGGTGGGAAAGTATTGCACCCAGGCATTTATGTGGCTGTACTATTAGATTTTGTAAAGTTGCCTTACTATCTGGCAAGCTAGTATGTCTCTCACTGCCAATGCCATCATAATAATAAAAGTAATACTTTTCAGTTAGGGCCTCTAATTGGCAAATTATGTGCACACACAGGCAAGATAAATGAACACAAGTAAAAAAATGTCCATCATGGATGCTTTTCTGGCTTGGACATGCATTACAATATGACTTCTTTTTCATGAGATTGAAAAAGTTGTTCCCCTTTTTCGGGGGATGGGTGACCAGGAGTGGCTAGTATTTCATGTGTTAACGGTTGTACCCTTTATCAAAATAAAATACTCATCAACATACTTGGCTGTATAAATGGCTAATACTGTATTTGCAGTGTAAACTTTGTGCAACAAAAAACAATATTCCAATGCACAATGCTCTAGAAGTGTCTAGAAAATTGCACAGCATTAGAAGCAATGTTCAATATACCCCTTTTCACATTTTTCTAATAAATGTAAATCATTAGTTATTAAAAAATATAGCCTGCAGAATCTGATTGACTACACTCAGTGCATTTGCATTTCTGTGCTTGTTCCCTAACCTGAGAGAGAGCCACACCTATCTCTGCCTGACATGGTTTGACAGGACTGAGGACTAAGATTGCAATCATTCTAAATTGCAGTTTGTCTTCAATAATACATTTAGACAAGTCCTACTTTCCCCTGTTAAATTCTTGTTCAAGTAAGGAAAAAAAGCATTGGGGGACAAGTCACAGTATAGTTGTATTGAATCCAGGCTTGAGTCATCAGTGATGCCAATTTGGTGATTTTTTTTTCTTTGCAAAATGTCATGACTTTTAGGACCCCCCCTGTGCCCTTTTTCTGAACAAAACATTTTATGATCAGTTTGGTAACATTGCAAGGTGAATTCATTATAATAGTGTATTTTTCCTTGACACCATGTCCAGGCCATTGTGGTTTGTGTTCCTTTCAAAACCAAGTGTTATCACTGGATGCTGTTTGCAGCTTGGACTGTAATAAAGGAATCACACCTGGCCAAAGTTACTGAGCCCATAGCTTGACATCATAAACAGGGAAAAAGAGGGTGGAAATGGGAGGGATGCCTTGAACTGGAAGAGGGATGCCTTGAACCGCTGACACAGGAAGGAAGTGGTATATGGGATTTTTATATGAGTATATAAAACAGTTTTATCTACATTTAATTATTTATGTGAGGATTGTTTGAAAATTCCCTCTCCGAATCTTCATTTGGAACAACACTGGACCTGGTCAGTGCCAACAATGGAGGCCTTCCAAGGAATACCAGGATCCTGTGGGAAGAGCTGTTGGTGGACCAGTAGGGGCACTTTACATACTGCAACTGCACCAGTATAGTGAGTGAGAAAGTGCTATCTTTCCGAGCAGGCCTTCAACTGCTGTCTTAACCTTTAATATCTAATTGTAGTTTTTGCAAAAAGCAGGGGTGGCTACCATGGTGCCAAAGCCAAATTCCAAACTTGGCTCTTAAAAGCTTGCCTAGCCATCTTGTCCAGTTTCATTGGTTAAATAGTCCATGAGTCAGCTGAGTGTTTGGCACATAATGGATGCTTTTCAGCACTCAGGTGGGTGCTACAAGTACATGTTTCTTTTTTATTTTTCAATGCAAAGTGCACTGAGAATGGATTAAAAGTGCCATTCAAATGCGAATGAATGAGCAAATTAATATATCAAGATAATGCTTTTTTCCTGTGCAAGTGCTACCTCACCATTCTGCTTTAGCAGCTGAAGTGGTTCATTTCATGCTCAGATGACGCATACAAACCAAAGCTCCAACACAGGGGTTCTGCTGCCACCACTGCATTCAGAGCATAATTTACATGATCAAGGAGCATGTAGCAGGGTCATGAAATTTGATCAAAAGCATCATGATCAAGATATCTCTGACAGTTCTCTGCTGGCTTCTTAATATGCAAATGTTCATTAATTAATCTGGAGTTACAGCACTGCCGCAATCAAGATCAGTTTACAGAATTCATTGCAAGCCTTTGTTGAGGTTAATTCTTCAATTCAAATGGATTATTAAAGTAACAGATGTGTATTTAACACTAATCTCTCGCAATTATGATCTCAGGCAATGAACGTGTAGAAATACTAAGTTATACAGCAGGTTAACACCAACAAAATAGTAGCCATATCCTCCACCAGTAAGGTAAATACATCTATACAAGCTATTTCTTTAATGATGCCACATCCGAATAGCTGCTTAGACGTAACATATGGTGTCTTGTGATATCCAGTTCCACACTGGCTTGTGGAGTGAAACATCTTGAGAGTAAAAAAGCAAATATTCCTTTTAAGAATTTTTAAATGGGCTTACTTTGAATAAAAATGCTTTTTTTCAATCAGTATGTGCCATGTACATTCCTACTTTGGTGAAAAAGTAGTAACTTATTTTAGTAATGTGTAATAATTAAGTGCTTGAAGAGTTATACAATAGATTAACAGTATAAGGGCCAACATTAATTGTCAAAGAAAAGCATGGGAAAAGAGCTCCTGTGTAAAAGTAATGGTGGTACCTGATCTACAGTTCCAAAGTACAAATTACTTTTGCTCTGATCTTAAGTGACTTAAATACTATACATATCATCCATTTACGTAGTTGGATATTTAGTTGGATATTTACTGAAGCAATTTTACCTTGCCCAAGGGTAAAACAGCAGTGCCCCATCTGTACCAACAACCTTTGAGTTATGAGCTGTTCTCCTTACCACTATGCCTCACAGCTGCCCTTATTGAGTGTCAGGATAAACAGGTCAAAGGTGAATGACCGGGAAGGTCTTGCCTTGTCGGATACAGACAGAAAACCAGAAGGTTAGTCACTCTATGAAATCAATTTGCTTGTTCAAGGTCAGCTCTGCAAGTTCAACACAGCAGAAGTGATTGATTGATTGATCAACTGATTGAGCTTGCCTTGATCTCAAACTTTATGCCTGTAAATCTGAAAGCAAAATTATTATTCACTTATGGATATAAGAGGACAGAGGTTAAAATCATTACCTGGACATTGTTTTCAGATGTTACATCATTTATAATGTTTAGAAAAGACTATATAAACTATATAGACTATATATCTGTAAATTTGAGTTGGACAATGCTTTAATGACAGTCCCATGGGCTTCTCTATTTTTAATTGTGATGAATCAAGACATCTATTTTTTTACTAATATCTACATGGTGAGCCTTGGTAGCTGCAGTTATATCACCCTTAAAAACAGAATTGAATTGCAGGCACATTTCTGTGAAAGACATAGCCACGCACTAATGCAAATATCTCACACAGAAAAACCCAGTTTCATGAGCTGTGGTGTTGGGCTTTATGTGAAGTGTTATTCACCCAAAACCCTGCCGAATTTGTGGAAATTTTGCATAAAAAAAAAAAAACTCTTAGAAAAGTTTAGGCTGTTGATTCTTGACAAGCTCATTAGGGGCCAAGCACTGAAGGTGCAAGGCTCCTGTTGTAATTGTTAGAATATTTCACTATACTTTCTGCCACGGGAATCTATGGCAGCCCATAGAGCCCCTTGGTGGATTTTGATTAAATTTGGCACATTGATAGAGGACAGGCCAAAGTATCCAGGCATCAACTTTGGGGTCAATCCATCCATCTCTGTAGGCCAAATTTCAAGGTACATTTTTGCTTATAACTTTTGAACCGTTTGTCCTAGGGTTCTGATCTTTTTCCCCTGAATCGTTGATTCGAATGCACCCATTGCCATTAAAGTCCGCCATATTGGATTTTCTGCCATTTTGAATTTAAAAAAAAATCTACTTTTGCAAACTAGTCCTAGTTTGTCGATCCTATCACCACCAAATTTGGTATGTATCATCTACAGAGGGTTCTGACCACAAGTTATTCAAAGAATTTTGCTAGGGGAAACGATATGGCCACTGTTGTCCAATGAAATTCCATGGTGAAGACACCAAAACAGGAAGTGAGCCATATGTCAGCAATGCTTGGTTGGAGTCACGTCAAACTTGGTATACTTCATTGCCAGGGGGAATATTGGGTACCCACCAAGTTTCATGAAATTTGGCCACATGGGGGCGCTATACCAGAAAAAACAGAAAAAATTTTAAATGCCTATCACTTTGGAACCAAATCAGATGTTTCAACCACATTTCTTGTGCATCAACACAGTAAAGGACCCTAGCTGGGAACTTATGAAGCCTCTGCGTTGGCCATTTTGTTTTTCGGCCATCTTGGTATTATTGTTTTTTCAATGGTTTTCTATGGCAGGCCATAGAAGCCCTAGGTGGATTTTGGTGGAATCTGGCACCCTCATAGAGTACAGTCCAAGGTATCCAGGCACCAAATTTGGGGTCAATCCATCATTCCCTGTAGCGCCACCAACAGGCCAAATTTCAGAGTACATTTTTGCTTTTAACTTGTGAACTGGCCTAGAGTTGTGATACTGATTTCCTCTGAATCCCTGGGTCAAGATCAACTGAATAGACTCATCCACTGTATTTTGAATTTTTGAAAAACCTACTTTTGCGAACTAGTCATAGACCATTGACCGTATAACCATCAAATTTGGCAGGAATCATCAAGAGAGGGTTCTAGCCAAAAGTTGTGAAAAGAATTGTGATGGGTCAACTGATATAGCCACAGTCATCAAATGAAATTTGATGGCAAAAGACGCCTAAACAGAAAGTGAGTCATATCTCAGCAGTGCTTTGTTGGAGTGATGCCAAATTTGGTACACTTTGTTGGTATTAGGAATACTGGGAATGCAACAAGTTTCATGAAAAAAGCAACATTTAAATCACCATTACTTTGGCACGAAAGCAGATATTTTCAACATGCGTCTGCTCCTGCTCTCGCGCCGTTCCGCCCTCCGTTTTCTTTTTTTTTTGCAGATTGGCGCCCCGCTGCGATTGGGTGAGGAACGAGCGGGAAGATTTAAAAGGAGGAACCATCACGATGAAGCGGCACTTCCCCTCTTGTTAATGCCCATCTGTGAACTGCTAGAGGATACCTGATGATGCGCGTTTGTGTGCGTGCGCTATCTGTTTCTTTTGTACATATGTAAATATCTGTAAATACTTTGTTACCGTTTAGTGATTTCGCCAGTGGGTAGTAGGGGGTGGGTGCCCTTTTCTGTTGGGTTATTTTTCTCCTGTTTTTGGATAGTTAGGGAGTCAGGGAAGAGACTGTACTTTTGTTTTCTCATTTAATTTGGTTAGGTAATTTATTCCCTGTCTCCTAAGCAAGTTTTGTTCTGTTTGTTATTTTGGCCTTGCCCACCCCTGAAGTTTGTGTTTAATAAAACAACCCTGGCTTTATTTTACGGTGTGTGTGTTCTGGACTGGACAAGAAAGGGAGGTGTCCACACATTCCATTTTATGTTACACCTTACCCTAGACGGGGTCGTAACATTCCCCAGAAATCTTTGAGCTGTTTGCAGCACTTTGTACCCACTTGCTAATACCACACAAACCGATGTTCCACAAATTTTTCTGCAATTTAGGAAAAGTGTATTTTCATGTGACACTCAAAAACAACTACCAGTTTTGTGGAAATATTGATTACCACAAATGTTTGTTTCACAGTGCAGTTTGGGACAACATCAGGACATGTCTAAAATATCCTTGAGAGAGGTCTCTTTTGCACCCTCGCTCATAGGATCACATGTCTGGTTTCATATTGTTCTCTGTTTCAGAGGCTTTTGTTACACATTTGCTGAAGCTTTTCAGATTGAGCTCCTTGGCTCAAGAGTACAACAGTGTTGCCCGCCCCATGACTCTAATCCACAAACTTCTGATTTCACTTCCAGTCACTTAACCACTGCATCACACTTCTGCCTTATGTTTAATGTTAAGAGAAAGGTATACAGTCACATGAACCCCAGTCCAATCTGATGAGCTAAGATGGCCTCTGATTAATAAATGCCAGTTCCTCTTGACACAGAAGTCTCAATGTCTCCTGGGATTTCACTCTATTGACACGATACACCAGGCTTAATTCTTCAATGTGCTCATTTACATATTTTACTTCTGGCAAGAGATACTCAAGGGAAGCTTCAATTATATATGCATCTATTTTAAGATGGACTGGACTCTGTTGAATACCATTACAAAAATCCGATCTCTATTTAGACAGCTGCAAATTAGTAGCAATTAATTATATCTGTTGACTTGGGCATTGGGATTTCGCAAAACAGTACTTATCCAACCCTCCCCATTTTTTGTTTTTCATGTACGTAAATAAGGCCAACAATTCAAAACTGCTTTAAATGACAACTATTTTTCTTTCTATCCACTCTAAACAATTTTGGTTGTATATTATTTCATTAGAAACGATTGTACAAGTGTGTAATGTTTTACACTCAAACATAAACAGAACATACCAACATATAATGGCTGGCCATTCAGCCCATTTTGGTTGAATATTTTGCCTGTAATATGTAGTCAATCTATCACTGCGTTGAGCTTCATCTTAAAACATCAGAGCCTTGGAGTGGAAGTTTAAACAGAATAGAATGGAATATAAAGGAAATTTTGAGGACAAACACTAAGTTGGCTTTAAAAATGGCTAGCATAGTATTAACAAGTAGTCATTAGGTTTGCCAGCTTTAATCAGCTGGCTGGATTGAGATGTAATACTAAGACTAATACTACTACTAATAATAGGCATTATTATTATTATTATTATTATTATTATTATTGATAAACTATAATCTATTATACAACACTAACATTAGTGTTTGTACAAATACAAACCTTTACAGTGTAAATACAGTAGCAAGTTATACTCTATACAATACAGTAGCAAGTTACACACTATACAACACAATTATATATATAACGACAGAAATAACGTAAATGTCAGACTCTTTCCATCTGTAATGTGACCTTCCAACAAACAAAAATCCAGAGAAAGAAAGAAGAGTTAAATATTAGGAAAATTAAATAAATTAAAAAACAACATTTTTGCTATTTCTGTCTTTACATTTCAAAAACCTGCAATTTCATAAGGGTGTGTAGACTTTTTATATCCACTGTATATAACACAATACAGTATCCTCTTGGTCAGATAATGACTGTGAAAATTCTACAAGATAATTTAATTAAATTTAGTTTTTAGTTCAGTTATATTTTAGCAGACGGCTTTTAATGTTTAAACATTAAATTACCAGAAGAAATTAAAGCACTTGGAAGTAGTCAGCATCCTCTGATCAGATAGCTGTGGTTAATGATTGCCTGTTGTTCCACTTGTTGATACAAAGCTCTCCTTGAATTCATCCAATATGTAAATATACAACATATTCTGCGATCTCCATAGTGAACCGTATCTAGGTAGGAGAAAATGCAAGTGAAGAACTCACTCCTCAGCTTACGTAATGCAAACCCCACCCATTTTAGATGAACTCCAGTTTCCAAAGCAGACAATTACTGAACCTTTCTCACTAAATGCATCCGTCCAGTCTGGCTAAGACAGGCCACAGACATCTACATAAAGATTATTTGGTATTTTGAAGAATCTGTTAATGCCTAAGTAGTGCCTCCTTCCCACAAACTAATCATACCCCATTTAAATTGGTTAGATTAATCCTTGCCTTTCTGATTAAACTAATGTAGAAAGCATCTTGGCATGAATTGGTTGCATTGCTTCACCCAGTTGGGTACATCACTACACAGTGGTAGTTACTGAGACACATGCCCCCTTCCCCCTCCACTGTGATGTATTCTGAGATCTTTGAAAGACACACTGAATGGCTAACCTGGAAATGTGGCCTGTGGCACTGTTTCACCCTTGACCTGCAGAGACCGTTTCCCCAAAGTGATGCTTTATTAAAAACCACAGCATTGCTCAAAGCCCGCTCTTAAGTTCCTTTTCATTATGGCTTTCTACCTGTGATGGGGGAAACCCAGCGCTGCCTCCAGGCAGTTGTTAGCTTTCATTTTCACACTCACCATATTGCCATTAATTATTTAAAATGAGTGCATGAATAAAAAAATAAGAAAATATCCCTCATAAAAGCAGCACTTCCTGAAAATTAAGTTATGATTTCCCAATTCCCAAGTGGACCTGCTCAGAAGTTCCTTAAAAAAGGTCCCCAGTAGGAATAATAAATGATCTTTGAAGAGCAGATGGAGGAGGGCTGCATATTTATTAGCAGCCTAAAGCTAAATCACGTCATCTTTGATTTTCATCCATAACATTGTATACAACCAAGACTGGCCACCAGCTGGATTTGGGAGACATCAAGTGAGTAAAGGTGGTTTTACAAAGGAAAATCTTCTGGTTGTGGGTATGGGACACTGTATTTAATCACTTTAAAGGGCATTAAAGCAGGTAGTGTCATCCATTATTGTGTAATTTAATTCAATGGGTAATTTTGGGGAAATAATACATTTTATGTTTCAGCGGCCCTCTGCCAGTATTGATGGTGTAATTGCTCTGTGTGTCATCATTTGTATGCTTGCATATCTCCACTTTGAGGATCAATAAAGCATATGTGTTGCAATTGATTTTTTTTTTTTTTTTTTTTGTGCAGGCGTAAGTCTGGGTTCCAGTTTGACTAATTCAAATACAGACACATTTATTCACTGTCGGTCAATCAACCACAATCTGTCTACCCATAACTCTTTTGGTAATAGCACCAGTTTTGTTGTTCTACATGTAGGCCAGCACTGACACCATGTTTCCTGTGACAAAGATATTTTTTATCTTGGTGTATTTAGTGGACTCTCTTAATTTTGCAGTGATTTTGCTGTCCAAAATCCATGAGGTTAGTTATTTTACAAACAAAAAATGTGGGAGGGCTGTTGGGACTTCAAGAAAATGCACATCTGTCAATGTAAGAATTGAGAGAATTCAGCAGTATAGCTGTGCCAGATAAATATAATTACATGGGGTTTTTGTTGATTCATGAGTCAACCTGATTCTGTCTCTGGTCTGCTTGGCAAGACCCTAAACATCTCTTGCACATGGATGACCTTTCTGGTTGACTAACTCCTCCGAGGCAGGTGACAGAAAGCAGGCTTTGGTTCATCTTGTGATAACCAGGACCCAACAGAGGATGCCTTGTGAGTGACCACCACCCCCTGTGAAACTACTCAAAACTGATACATTCAGACATTTTAGGCATGCCGTTTGGATTCATTTTGTTAGATTGAATACCCCAAGACTAAATTTTATGGTGGCATCAAATTAAATTCAATTCTGTTGACATTTGTACAGTATGTTCCTTGTTTCCCAAACATGCAATGAAAAAGAAAAAATCTATTTCCCACCTGCCTGGAGGAAGGAAATATTCCTCCATTCTGAAGTAATCCCTTTAGATGTACCACCCAAAAGTAAAAAAAAAAAAATGCTGTATATGCACACAAAAGTACACAGTTGGTGATATGATACTGCTGTTGTCTTTGGAGAGGCAAGTCATAATATGAGAACATCTTATCAAACATCTTGGGAAATAAATTTTGGCGATTAAACAGCATCTGAATCAGAGAGATGATTCCTTGTCTCATATCGGAGGTAGCTGTTAATTGTTGTGCCATGGCTTAGGCCCTGTACTGACGGCGAGGTTTTTTTTAGCATTGGACATTGGCCATGAAATGTGTTCCTTTGTCTGTTAGCTGCTGGCATTGTTTACGTGTGCCTTTTTCTTTCTTTTTCTTTTTGTTTCCACTGTTTTTCAGGTTGCTTTCTTTGGCTCCCACTAACAGTATCTGTTGCTCGTTATCTCTTTAATCCTCCAGCCACTCTTGAGGAGTTATGGAATCTGATAATAGATAGGACATTTAATTAAAATTATAATTAAAGATGATCTAATCATCAGCACACACCTGCTACACTTCTCACAAACATTAAATTAGACTGTGGAGGTTTTAGGTTTACATGTGTTAAGTAGCCCCTTCAATCCTAATGGGTTTATTCATTATATTGAAAATTACATTTATATATTATGACAGCCACACTAAATCACATCTCATGTCAGCATCACTAACCGTTATTTAATATTTTTTAATGATTCAAAGAATCACCCTTTGCAACCATACTGACAATCCATTCACTAACTGAATGACCTGATGCAACAGTGTTCCCCCGAAGGTGATCATCCCTTCCAGATCAATGTGTTTTAAGAGCAGTAATTGTTTATTAAGTCAATGCAATGCACAGCTGCCAGGTGACCTGCTGTGGGAGGTAAAGGAGAGAGACCTACATCAACCTCCAGATGGATCAATGATATCTGGTTATGCAAATAATTTCACATCAGCCTCTCTCACAGGTGAGATGTGGTGCTAACACTTTAATTACATTATGTATTTACTCAGTAGATACTTCTATCCTAAATAGCAGATATCTATTTATTTTTTTAATATTATCAATCTATATGGATGAGTATTTACTGAAACAATTCAGGTCAACTGCTTTACTTGCATACAACAGTAATGAAACGCATGTGATTCAAGCCTGCGTCTTCTGGTCTTTAGTAAGGAGGTGACTAGCTGCCTCTAGCATTCAGCCTGTGGCAAAAATGCTCAGCTAATGCAAGTGCAAGTAAAAACATCTGATGTTCTACCTGGTGCTATGTTACAAAGGAATAATGGCACAACCTTGATAAACGTCATTTTTCCCGGTTGTTACTGATAGACAGAGTATCCTACTGAATATCTGACGTGAATTAGACACCTTTGTCTTCTAATATTCAGTGTATTAGTTTTGAAGTTGACAGTGAAGTGAAACTGCAGATCACTGATGAATGAAATAGTGTAGTCTGACATAAGGCTTCTGAGTCCTTCATTGGTGTGTACACAGGGCACTCCAACAAAGTCTTAATGAAGTTGTATATCAGGTGGAAGCAAAATTTTACTAATAATGGGATCCTGAATAACTTCAGCAGGGCATTCGCTTTGATTCATTTGCAGACAATAGCTGGATTGGCTTTGTTCTGCTAAGGATTGGGGTGGGTGGGACGGTAGTATTTTCCGCTCTCAGGAACCTTTGATTCGTCAGGTGTTTGCAAGCTGCTTGGATAATTCAGTGGAGTGGCACATATCCTTCAATAAGTGCCCCCTCCACCATAGTGTCCTCTGTGACTTTTAGTGTGAAAAACAGTTGTTGGTTGCAGGTGAGTATATAGGAGTATTGCATTCATCTTGTCTCAGCACTCCCGTGAATCCAGAGTCTATTCTGATGAGACAAGCCAAGTACACTTTAGGCAATTCCAAAAGAGGATTGCATAAAAAAGGCAGTTTTTAATAACATGCACCTTTTACAATAACACCGTTTTAATCATACTGCATTGCCTAAATTTAGGGTTATTTTTAGGATATAGGAATTTAAACATTTCTTTAAATTGTCAGTGCTATACATTTTTTAAAAATCTTTCAAAATCACTAGACAGTAGTTTACTATAATGTACTATTGTGTAAAATTGTTTAAGTGTTCATTTTCAGATATATGACCAACTGATGCCCAACACACTACACTCTGAAACCTGTAAAGCTTTACTGCTGCCATGAAAAAAGCTTGATTCAAGTTTTGTTTTCTGTATCTCATGCACACTATCTTTCTATTCTGACTAAAAGATTTGGACATTTGATATAAACTGTTCTCCTGCAAAAGTGTATTAACGTAACACTAAAGTTCCACAATGTTAATTTTATGTACATTATTGAACAACAGCATCAGGCTGTGGAGGAAGGTCCAGGACAGCCCAGACAGGTGCAGTGAAGTCTTTTGATATCGATGTCAATTAAGGAAAAAAGAACAGAAGATGACCATGCTAATGAATTCCTTTAGGAAATGCAGATGGAACATCTGCTATCGATTCAACAAATGCATTATTTTGGGAAAGACTGTCCTAATAGTTCCTAAGAATTTAAATGGATGATTTACCATGGTTTGGGGGCCAAATGGAACTTTAATTAGCACAAAATTAAGGTTTGGCTGGATGCTTCTGTGGCTGTGTCTCTAATCAGTCTCTTCCCACTTTCTCCATGGTGCTGTAATTACACAGTGACAGAAGTCACAGAAAAGTGATGGTATAACTTTGCATGATGAGGCTTCTCCCACACCTGGAGGTGGCTGAAGGCAGTTAAAACCTTTAAAGGGAATCACACAGAATCAAATCCAGTTGCTCTGAACACATTATTTGTCTTTTTGCTGATGCAGATAGCTGGAACACTGTATATGTAATGAGTAATCAAACCCTCTTTTACTGTCATTAGGCCTCCTTTGTTGTGCCCAGGTTGTTCACCTTGGAGCCTATAATGGTGCTTCCCACCTGTAGAATGACTTTTGATCAACATTGACCATAACGTTATACCCTGATGGAAGGAGGATGTGGCCTCAGGATATAGGCAGTGCCTTAAGCAGTGATGAATATTAATGGGATGTTGAATATACACATCAGATATTGGCAACTAAATGAAATTTAAAGGGTAAAATAAAACATCATTGGAGCTGAATGAATGCTCATTAAAAATATCATTTCATACAAACACTTCTTTGGTTCACTGCTGAGACAAAAAAGGACACAAATTGGTCCCCTGTAAACTAAATGTGATCATAACAGATCAGCCTTTTACAGCACTTTCACACCAGGTTAACATGCAGGTTATTCACATCCTGGTTTCTTTTTTCTCCAAAGAAACAAACTTAACCATACTTCAGCCAAACACTGAAACTACCTAAGTTTCACAGTGGTCTTAAACAACATTATTATTGGGATGCTGTGCAGCTGAAAAAATGGACAAGTGTTTATACCCATGGTATTTTTGTGTCTGTTATAGGTAGCGTATTAAAAGACATTAATGGATGTTGTATTTGTTCAAGACAGGGAGCTATAATGTAGTATGAGGATACAATATTACAATATTATAAGCCATAACTTCATAACAACCCTGTCACAGGCATGACACAGGCTCATTTTAATGGGGCAACTTCCTAATTTTAAGGAGATTTGATGATGATACCAATTTACTGATTTGCTCAATTCAAAAATCTAAATGTATCCTTGCACACTACCAAATAGAAATCCCAGGAAAGAAAATTCCACACAACCTCTTGGTGATATTTATTTCTTATTTTCTATATTACAGTTTTTTTCTGATTGCTTAGGCATTATCTTTGAAACTATAAGCTATTTTGCAAAACTCTACACACTAACCACAAAACCTTACACCAAACCAGCAAAACATTATACATCTCTTGCAAAAGCAAACAATTCTTGCAAAACTCATCAAACTCTTAAAAAATTGTGTTTTTGTGTCAATACAGTACACACAAACCATCATTTGAATAAGCACATGAAGCACCAACTACGCACTAATAGTATAAATGAAAAACACTTGTGGCTTTTGTTTTTTCTGTGTGCAGGGCATAGCAGTTTGCAATAAAGTTTTGTCATACATGTAGTAAACACACATACACACAGGTATCCAAATGTGTAAAGTATGGAACATAACACACTGAACATAACATACTATCAATACAAATAAGAGGAAAAACTTATTTTTTTTCAAAATGTTCTAACACTCCTCAAACAACAAAAGTGCAGTAGAAGAAAACAAAAACATTTGTGCTAGAAAAAAAAGAACAGGCTAAATCTTGCCGCCTTCGTGGGTCTGGCCATAAGACTTCATCCACATCACATGCGATGTTGTCTTGAGCTAGGCAGCGTGGAAAGTATTGCCTGGAGTGCCATATCCAGGCCTGGCATGACCCCTGATCGATATCTCCACAACCCTCCTCCATTGTCTGTAGAAGGGGTATGCATTGGTGGGGCTGGTGATCATACACCTTCCAATGCCATGCAGAGAAGAAGTCTTCAATAGGATTCAAGAACGGAGAGTATGGGGGGAGATTGATTGCAATGAAAAGTGGGTGAACTGTGAACCAATTGCGGACCAAAGCAGCCCGGTGGAAACTAACATTGTCCCAGATGATAACGTACCTGGGCTACTCTGGCCCCTGGTCATTAGGAATTAGTCTGTTGTGGAGGGTGTCCAGAAATGTGATAATGTGTGCAGTGTTGTATGGGCCTAGAATTGCATGATGGTGAAGGACGCTGCTTTGACTACAGTTTTTTTTACCAATGCTCAGGCACAATTTCTGAAACTATGGCTCATTTTGTCAAAATTCAACACACAAAAACCAAGGGCACACACACAACATGCAAAACGTCACACACTTCTTGAAAAAGCAAACACTTCATCCAAAACTATTTTACAGTTTTTTGCAATTGCTAAGACACAAGAATTGGTACTTGTGGCACAGTCATTGAAACCACTAACTCATGTAAGCTATCTATTGACCAGGTATGCTAAACCATAAGCACATTGTCTGCTTTACACTAAGTTTACACTACAGTTTATTTCAATTGCTTAAGCACAATTTTGAAAACAGGGCCCGGTTTTTCAAAACACTTCACACAATTAGCACAACACTACACCCAAGTAGCACAACACCTCAGATCATTTGCAAAATGGAACAATTTAGTCAAAACTATACAGTTTCTTATAAAAACCTTATTTTCTTGTCATAACATAAACACATCCATCATATGGTCTGATTCTGTTTGAATCAGTTAAACACTCCTGTGCTCAACCTAAAACACTTTTAGCATTTACACAGAGAAAGTGTAAAAATAAATTCACCAACACTACATGACACCAATTGTGCAGACTAATGAGAATATTTATTTCTTTTCATATACTCAAGTCAGTCAATACTGAACATTTCAACAAAACATTCATAACAAAACATTTTCCAGTTTTCATTCAGTATTACTGAACGTACCATTGTACTGTAAGCTTACAGTAGTACTGTAACATAAATTACGTATCCAGTTCAGTACTGAAAAAAAAGAAAACTAAACATCATCTCTCCGCCTAGCTGGATCTGGCCACAGGGCCTTGTCAACATCACAGGCTATATTTTCATTTGCAAGGCAACGTGGAAAGAATCTTCTGGAGTGACGAATCCACCCTTGTATTGATGCTGCATCAATTTGATCACGTTTCCTCCATAGCTTGAATGAGGGGCATCTGGACATAGGGCCGGAGATCATAAACCTTCCACCGCCATGCTGAGAAGAACTCCTCGATGGGGTTTAGGAAGGGGGAGTATGGTGGAAGGTATTGAACTGTAAATTGTGGGTGTTGATGAAACCAGTTTTGGACCAGAGCAGAACGATGGAAAGATACATTGTCCCAGACGACAATGTATTGCATCTGGTCCCTTTGGTTTGCTGCTGTGATAATATTGTGTAATCTGTCTAAAAATGTAAGAATGAGGTCAGTGTTGTAAGGACCCAAGTTGGCATGGCGGTGGAGGACCCCATTCTGTGTAATGGCAGCACAAAGGGTAATGTTACCCCCACATTGCCCTGGTACATTGACAATAGCCCTGTGGCCAATGATGTTTCTTCCCCTTCTTCTCACTGTTGTCAGGTTAAATCCAGCCTCATCAATGTATATAAACTCATGCGGGACTTCCTCCGCATCCATTTGCAAAACACTCTGTATACTGTAGGTCTGCTATACAGTAAAATTACACGTACAGTAAAAAGCTTACGTGTGCAGTACACAATACTACAGTCAGTGAACAAAACTTACCTCCACATATTCACGCCGCAGGACTTTCACCCTGTCTGAATTTCTTTCAAATGGTACTCTATACAGTTTATTCTTCAGTGCTTGATGTTTTTTAAGGATACGGGCTATTGTTGACAGAGAGACCTGTTGGACATTATTGAAAATTTTGTGATCATTGACAATATGGGTTTGAATTTCTTTAAGTCTGATTGCATTATTGGCCAAAACTAGGTTTATAATCTCTCTCTCTTGCTCCTGTGTGAATATGGGGCCCCTCCCTCCTTGGTGTTCTCGACATTCAATCCTATGTAGGCCAAACAAAATACATGTAGCGTACTGTAGAATGATACATTTACATTTATTCATTTGGCAGATGCTTTTATCCAAAGCGACTTACATAGGTTACTGTTCCTTACAATGTTATCTATTTATACAGCTGGATATTTACTGAGGCAATTGTTGGTTAAGTACCTTGCCCAAAGGCACAGCAGCAGTGTCCCCAGCAGGGATTGAACCAGTAACCTTTTGGTTACAAGTCCTGCTCCTTAACCACTATGCTACACTGCCACCCTGATTCCTGATACAGGAATAGATACCAAAACTGTTGATATAGTACATGCAGTAAGCTATGGATTTCCTATTGACAGAAGATAAGTTTCTCACCTGTGCTCTTGATGAAATGTCCGAATTATTGATGCCACCGTGTACCTGCTTAGGTTAGGCTGTACTCTCAGTCCAGCCTCCCTCAGTGTTAGTCCGTGGTTTATTACATGGTCCACAAGTGTAGCATGAATTTCATTAGACAGATTTGGTCGTCTTCTTCTTTGTGCACATCCTACCTCTCCTCCAGGTCTTCCTCTCCCTCTCCCTCTACCTCTTCCTCTTCCTCTTCCTCTTCCTTGGCCTCTTCCTCCACCTTGTTCTCTCCCTCTTCCTCTGACACCGTCCATTTTTGATGAAGACAGGTGAACTTACCTGTTGCCTTTTTATAGTGCTTAAACCTGATTGGTGTGTCTACAATTAAGCACCTGTGTGTGTGCACACCTGGTGGCTGTGTTTAACCAATTGGTTCATGGGTGTGTTCATTTGAAAGCCTTTGCTTTGAAATTGCAAGGAAATGACATCATGATAAATTTCTGTGTCAAATGTATACAAGTGTGTTTATTTTGCAAAAAGTGTGAAACTGACAATGTGCTTACAGTTGTGCAAATCTGGGCCGGTGTTTTGCTCCTTGAGTGTAAGGTTTTGCTAATTGTGGGAAAGTTTTCATTTTAGTGTGTAAGCAATCGTAAAAAACTAAATTCTAAAACACACTTTTTGCAAATAACTAAACAAAGTTATCTACATTAGACACATCATTCAAAACTAAAAGCCTGGGTGTGTTGTTTGCTAAACACTGCCATTGAAATACCACACTCATTTATCAATTACCTGCACCCAGAATGCACAAGTGAAAACACTTATAACCAATTTGATCACTTAGAAATCAGAACTTGAACACTATAAATAGGATTCAGGTTTGCTCTTTAGTGTGCACAACAATGGAGGCCAATTTTGGAGAGTTAGAGGAAGAGGTAAGAGGTTCAAGTTTCAAGTAAGAGGAGGATGAGGACTAGGAAGAGAAGGAAGACAAGGAAGAGGAGGAGGATGAGGAGAAGGAGGAGGAGGAGCAAGAGGAGAAGGAGGAAGAGGAGGAGGAGAAGGAGGAGGAGGAAGAGGACTCAGAGGACAAGGAGTGGCAAGAGGATAAGTCAGAAGAAGTAGGAGAACTGTCACAGATGAGATCCGGGCCACTTTGGTTGACCATGTGGTCAACCATGGGTTGAGTCTACAGCAGGCTGGTCAGAGGGTTTCAGCCTAATTTGAGCTGCTACACTGCAGCAGGTGTCATCTGGACATTTTGAAATGAGAACAGGTAAGAAGTCCTACCCTCTATATAATTTTACAATATTTCATAAGAAGGAGATCTCAGACCCTAAACATTTGCATTCTGTTTTTGCAGAATTGCAAGGCAAACCTTCACAGGAGGAAGAAATCACCAAGAACAGGAACAACACATCATAAACATGGTCATTGCAAACAACAGCATATTTTTGCAACAACTGCAACACCACATCATCACTGACAACACAACATTCAGCAACATAAACAGGGTAAGCTTATCCACACTGGGCCGTCTACTAAAGCGGCATCAACTTTGGATGAAACAGCTGTACAGAGTGCCGTTTGAAAGAAACTCTGAAAGAGTGAAACAACTGCGCTATGAATATGTACAAGTAATTTAAATTTTACTGCATTAACCTGTTACAATATTGGTACTGCATTCCAGTTTACTGGATTACTGTGCTACACTGTATGGACTGATATTTGTATCCTTTCTGTCACACAGTATGTTTTCTCCTGACTGTTTCAGAGAGTCATGGAGCTAGATGCTGCTGCAGTCCAGCATGTATATATATATATATTGATGAGGTTGGCTTCAATCTAGCCAAAAACAGATGCCGGGGAAGAAACATCATTGGGCAGCGTGCCATTGTCCATGTTCCTGGGCAGCGTGGTGGCAACATCACAATGTGTGCTGCAATTGGCCAGAATAGTGTCCTTCACCACCATGCCACTATTGGCCCATATAACACAGCTCATATTATCATATTCCTCGACACCCTGCATGACATCCTCATTCCCAATGACCAGAGGAATGTGCCAGGGTACTCCAGGTTTGTTGTCATATGGGACAACGTAAGTTTCCACCAGGCTGCTGTGGTCAATATTTGGTTCGACAATCACCCACAATTTCCAGTTCTCCACCTTCCACCTTACTCTCCTTTCCTGAACCCTATTGAGTTCTTTTCAGCACAAGTCCATCTGGCCACAGCACCTCATCGACATCACATGCAATGTTCTCTCTGGCCAGACAGCGGGGGAAGTACCATCTGGAGTGACGTATCCAGCCCTGGCATGCTCCCACATCAATGTCACCACAGGCCTCCTCCATCGCCTGGAGAAGGGGTATGCATTGGTGGGGTCGGCGATCATAGACCTTCCAATGCCATGCCGAAAAGAACCCTTCAGTTGGATTGAGGAATGGAGAGTACGGTGGCAGGTGAAGTACCAAAAATCGTGGGTGGTCAGTGAACCAGTTGCATACCAGAGCATCCCATTGAAAACTTACATTGCCCCACACGACAACAAACCTGGAATTGGTAACTGAGAATAAGTATGTTGTGTAGTGTGTCGAGGAGGATGACGTGGGCAGTGTTGTAGGGACTAAGAGTGGCATGATGATGAATGACACCATTATGGTTAATGGCTGCACACATTGTGATGTTGCCACCACGCTGCCCAGCGACATTGACGATGGCACGGTGTTCTATGATGTTCCTTCCCCTGCACCTTGTTTTGGCAAGGTAAAAGCCAGCTTCATCAATGTAAAGGAACTCGTGCTCCACTGCAGCAACATCTAGCTCCATCACTCTCTGAAACAGGCAAGACAAAACATTTCAGTATTGTATGACAGTATGAATAGACATGAAGTAGTCAATATTGTGTTGCACAGTACACTGGAATACAGTGCCAATGAGAGGATAGCATAGCTTACTTGCACATATTCATAGCGCAGTAGTTTCACTCTGTCAGAGTTGCGCTGAAATGGTACCCTGTATAGCTGCTTCATGCGTAGGTGATGCCTTTTTCAGGAGACGGCCCAGTGCAGATAAATTCACCAAATGGACATTGCTGAATGTTATGTTGTCAGTAATGATGTGCTGTTGCAGTTGTCGTAGACGTATGCTATTGTCTGCTCTGACCATGTTTACGATGTGCTCTTCCTGCTCTGGGGTGAACAGCCATCTTCTTCCTCCAGCAAGGGGCTGTCTAGTAATTCTGCAAAAACATAACATGAAATGTTACTGTAAGTTACTGTAACTACTGATATACAATGGTACTACTGTATACAACAGTAGTACAGTAGTATACACAGTGCAGTTCTGTGAGTTCAGTAGCATGGTATAGAGGATAGGTCTACTTACCTATTCTCATTTTGAAATGTCCGGATGATACTTGCTACAGTGTAGCGGCTCAGATTAGGCTGGACCCTCTACCCAGCCTCCCTAAAAGACAACCCATGGTTGACCACATGGTCAACCAAAGTGGCCCAAATCTCATCCGTAACAGTTGCTTTTTTGAAGTTTTGAATGATGTGTCTAATGTAGTGTACTGTGTTTAGTGTCTTGCAAAAAGTGTGTTTTAGAATTGCTAAATGAGTGTAAAGCAGACAATGTGCTTACGGTTTAGCATACCAGGTCAATAGATCAGCTACGTGAGTTAGTGTTTTCAATAATTGTGCCACAAGTACCAGTTTTTATGTCTTAGCAATTGAAAAAAACTGTAATAGCCACACACATTGTTATGTTGCCACCATGGTGCCCCGAGACGCTGATGATGGCACGGTGTCCGATGATATTTCTGCCATGGCCCCTTGTTTTTGCAAGGCTGAACCCTGCCTCATCCACATATATTAGCTCATGATGCACTGCATCTGCTTCTAGCTCCATGACTCTCTGGAAGAGACAAGACAAAACAATGTAGCACAGTACGAAAAGACAGGGGTCAAGTCAATATGATGTAGCACCATACACTTCCAGATCCAGTACCAATGATCGGATAGTATAGCTTACCTGCACATATTCATATCTCAGTTGTTTTACATGGTCTGAGTTTCTTTCGAAAGGGACACTGTACAACTGCTTCATCCTAATTCTATTGCATTTCAGAAGACGAGACATTGCAGAGAGACTCACTTTGTTGATATTTTGGAATATGGTGTTATCTGCTATTATGTGGTCCTGCAGTTCTCTGAGTCTGATGCAATTATTTGCAATGACCATATTTACAATGTGGTTCTCTTGCTCTGGGGTGAACAGTCGACCTCTTCCATCAGATACTGGTTTTCTTGCAGTTCTGTAAAAACCAGTTGAATGGTTTTAGTGATAGATCCTTCTCATTATGAAAGTACAGTACATATTACTGTACCTGTAAGACTACAGCACTTACAATTACTTACCAGTTCTCATTTTGAAATATCCGGATGATACCTGCAACAGTATAGCGGCTCAGATCATACTCATCCCATGGTTGACAACATGGTCAACCACAGTCGCTCTGATTTCATCAGTTATTGTGTTCCTGACTCCCCTTCCTCTTCCTCTTCCCCGTCCTCTCCTTCTCCCCTGTCCTACTTCACCTCTTCCTTCTCCTCCTCTTACTTCTTCACCTCCTCTTCCTTGTCCACCTCTTCCTCCTCCTCGTCCTCATCTAGCTCTCACCCCTCTTACTCTCTGTCCAATATTGGCCTACATTGTTGTCCAAACCAAATGTTTAGCTGTGGCCTATTTATAGTGCTCAAGCTCTGATTTGTAAGTGAACTCATTATCTAAAAGTGTTTTCACATGTGTCAATGTGGAAAGGCAACTGGCAAAATAGTGTAGCAGTGTAGAGAAGTTGTGTTTACAGTTTTGCAAAAAATGATATAAAATTACAAACTGAGTGTAAAGCAGAGAACATGCATTCAGTTTGGCACACTTGGTAAAGGCATTGGCTACAGTGTTAATGGTTTCAGAGATAGCGCTTCAAGAATCACTGTTAGTGTTTAAGCATTCAGAAAAAACTGTAATCACAGAAATACAATGAATATTATACAGATTTATTTTGATACTACACTTGCCAATCAATCTTGGGGTGCCAATTGTTTAAGTGAAAATTTTTGAAATTATTTTCCTTTTTTGGAAAATCTGTCATGTAGCTGTTCCTGTGTATGATGCAAATCTAGGAGACTAGCTTGCTGATGTCCTGGGATACTGAGAATGTATGCCTCTGGGTAAATGCACCTTGGATTGTCTGGAAAAGACATGACTGATTCACTCCATTCTAAATATGAGATTAGGGGCCATTTCTCTGGTGCTTGAGAGATGGCCTGAGGCTCAATAATTAATCTGCCTATGTTTGTAACATGAACCATCACAGTTCTGGAAATAACCACAGCCTACCAGTGCCTATACAATCACAGCTCTGACAGTCATTACCTATTTCAGTGGCTGAAGGAACCCCATGGTATCATGTGAAATTTCAATCTCTCTAAGCAGTGGCACTTTTTTGCCAGGGGACAGAAATTTAGACAGAACACACATCTGTCTGCCCATCCTATTCCATCCAGCTCCTATAGTCTAAAATGATGTTTTCTCTGTACATATCTAAAGTTCAAAAAACTCTGAGTTCAAAAAATTAGGATACAAAATCGAATATAATAAATTAATATAAAAATAAAAAAGCAATTAATCATCATCAAATCTGTCCACAAAGGGTTATTTATGCATTTCTTGTTAGTTTGACTTGATGTATGCAATGAAAATACAGACACAAAGCACTACAATGAAGCCTGACCTGTCAGCCTATTTAAAGGGGCACCGTTGAACACAGCGGTAAAAAAAGCCATTATCAGCGGGGATCTGAGCACCTGTTTTGACCATTTTTGTTAAACACATGCAATTAACCTCATTGACAGGAGCAGAAGCGTCTCCCCCAGTGGACATGCAGGATGGGGGAAAGCAAAAAGGCCTGTTTTGGTTGCCCTTTAACTGCTGCGCACGCCTGACACAGTGGCCATCTGGTATGAGTGAGAGGAGGCCGTGCCTCCAGGCCTGTCTACCGCCTGAGCCAAGGGATCAAGTCTCCATCACAGGGCCTCTGACAAGCTTAAAGGGAACATGGGCTACGCTACAACAAATAAGTAGATTACCATATTCCTGAAGTGCTGTAGCGACCTCTCCTTCCACATGACAGACATGTCTGTGGCTGCCAGAGCTGGCAGCCCTTCAAAGTTCACCAAATGGCTGTTTATTTATGGAGATCAGCACAGTAGTAATCAGGGTTTTTTGTGACCTCTGTGCGAGATTTTCTGCCTGGAAGCTTCAAAAAGATGGAATAACAGTGAAATTATCAAGCAGCAGCATGAAAAGGAGGGAGCAACATGCGGCATATTTACCTGTCAGTTCAAATAAAATGCAACTTTACCAAGGATCATGAATGTACGTCTGAATGTTCATCTTTTCGTACTGAACAACTGTGATCTCAGCTTGGAGGCCAAGACACATTGTGAAATGTAACCAAGGACAGGCTATTGAAACTACAGGGAAGTATAATGTGAAATGTGTGCAATTTGCTTTCTTCAAATTCCACACTTCCCCTGCCTTGTGGAGACTGTCACATGCAATTAAATTTCCCAGAACCTAAAAGATTTTAAAAATTCCATTTTGCTTTTATAGATAACCTACCATCTCTTAAACCTATATTTACACCTTTTTTTCTGGACTTTCAAATAGGAGTGTATTTGTGTGTGTGTGTGTGTGTGTGTGTGTGTGTGTGTGTGTGTGTGTGTGTGCGCGCGTGTTTGTGTGTGTGTGTTGAAGGGGTTCAAGCATGCACAAAAAAAAGGTACACCAAGGAAAAAGGAATTGGCTTGTATGAAATAGTTTTCTTGTATTTATTTTAACACACTGCAAAAATGATAAAAACTCATATAAAATAAATGCAAAACAACTGTATTGCAACAATATTGTGCAGTCAGGAACTAGTAGGGCACTGGGACCCAGCAGACACCCCCTCTAGTAGTATACTCGTTATTTTTTTTGTTTGTTTTTTGGTATTTAGCATGACGTTTTCATTGCATTTCAAACCAGTCAAGCCAACATTGGGGTATGAAGTCACTATACTACGTGATTGCTGTTGTGTATACTGTTGGGTGCATGTGCCCTGGGGGCAACTAGCTGTCAGGAGGGGGTGCTCTAATTTATGTTCCAGTCATTTCTTGTTGTTTTGTGAAGTTTGTCTTTTCTTCATTGAATCGATACTGTGCAATAAGAGGCCATGGGCATTGTACAATAGGTTGTAGCAAAGGAAGTGTTTGCTGTGAACTTTGATTGGGGTGTAGCAATTTCATTTTATACTTTTATCACAGTCTATTTATTGGTGTGGTGTTTATTCTTGTGAAATGTGCTGACTATTAGCCTTTGTATGTACCATTGTCCCAATAGCCTCCTTTCATTTTAATACTGAATCATCTTTTATCAATTTATTGACTAGTGCTCAATAAAACCTTGTATGAATTTGTACATCAGCAGCTGCCTGTATTCTTCCATTAGAATAGCTTGTGCGGGGCCAGTTGGATAACATCAGGGTTCTTTCCTCCCTTCATTAGGGAAGTGACGTAGTCAATTACTGTAACATCTTTTAAATTTAAGCATAGTGAGGGTGTTGCTGGCACCTCCCGCAGGCCCCATTGGGTGTAGTTGGCAGGATGTTCAGATGGTTGTTGATGTGTATGTTATTTGTGGTGGTAAAAGGCACTTAGTAGTGTAGTGACAAGGACCATCGCTTGGAGCAATGCAACACCAGCTGAGCCATGCGGTCAGGACGGTTAAAGAAGAAATCAACTTGGATTGTCTGTTCCTTTTTTTTCTTTATTTTCATTTCTTGACCCTGAGAGTATAGTTTTTATTTTAATTGACCCTTTTGGTTGCTCTCAATCTTCTATTGAAGCTCAAAAACAGTTTTTACAAAGATGGGGATGTGATGGGGAGTCGTTGCACTAGTTCTCTCATGCCTTAATGGCATTAATGGAAGTGGTTCAGTGCAAGAATCCTTGGGGAATCCCTAACTCTGACATTGTGCTCTACGACCAGTTCACTGAATGTGTTAAAGATAGTATGTTGTGTAGAAAGTTAAAACAGCAGGCGCTCATCAGTATTTGGCCTGCCAGAATTCATACAGACAGACCAAGGCTCAAACTTCACCTCAGAATTGTTTTGCACAGGTGTTGAGTGACCAGTTTTCCAGCACCTATCATCCGGAATCGCAAGGTGCATTGGAACGCTTCCATCAGACGCTTAAGGCCATGCTACATGGTTTTTTTTGCTTTTTTTTAAAATTGGATTTAATACAGAACAAAACAGAGAACAGTATTCAAAAACAGTTTCGAAGAAATAGACCCCCCCCCACCCTCTAGCCACCCCCCACCCTTCCTCCCTCCTCTAGCCCCCCAGCCCTTCCTCCCCCTTACCCTCCCCATAGACAGGGTGGAAAGCATGAGCCATGGCTGGATCGACAAATGGACAAAATAAATTTATGTATAAGTGCATGTGGAGGAAGAAAAAAAACGACAGCACTGTACAATGACTATAGAAAGCGGACTCTAACTTAAATGGCTCAATTTTTTTTTTCTAATTTAACCCCCCCAGCCCCCAACCCCCAAAAAGGAGGACAACATCTTGTTCTGTCTTCTCCCTTATTATACATTTATATTATTCCTTTACTTTCTTTGTTTAAATATATTACCAATTCCATCCGCCTCTCTAACTTTATCCCATCTTTTGGCATAAGCTAAACTTCCTGTTTCATGTGCCATAAGACACTCAGTTCTACAGTAATACTTGACAAAGTTCTTGAATCTCTCAATTCTTAGAGTCTCCATTGAGTCTCCAACCCAAAAATAAATACTTTCCCCAGCAATATAATTATGTTGTGTATTGCGTGAGAGTGTTTTTATGTATCGCCCAGTAACACTGTAAACAAGTTTAACTGAAGACAGACATCATACATTGATAACCATTCTTGAACCTTTGTACAAAATAAGGCCACAATCGGACAATACCAAAACAAATGCTCTACAGATTCCACCTCTTCTTGGCAGAATCGGCATATAGGGGATGGGTCAATTCCCCAGATATTTAGCATCTTTTTCGTTGCCAGGAACTTATATGTTAGTTTGTATTGGAAATATCTTATTTTTGAATCGAGTGTTGTTTTATAAAGGATTATGAAAATCTGATTCCATGGGATTGGTGTATCTAACATTTTTCCCAGCTATCTAAAATCTTGTATGGTACGGCAACTAAGTTCTTTGTTCTTAAGTAAAATTTGTAGATATCTTTATTAATCTTTTTTTTTTAGCCAAGTTGCCATTTTCATATGTGGTCTACAGACTAACTGGCATCCAGTACCATTTCTAATTTTCCTTTTCCACATTTGTGGTACAGATCTGACAAGTTGATTGTATTGTGGTAATGTGCGAACAGTTCCATAAATACTAATTAGTTGTGTATATGACATGAGTTTACCTTCTTCATCAACCATATCCTTTATAAAAATTATGCCTTTGTCAAACATTTGTTTCCAAAAAATTATTTTTCTATCCATCATAATGTTGGAGTTCAGCCATATGCTTTGTTGTAAGACTTGTTCTGTATTTTCTGGTGGATGAAATTGGTATTGTAACCAACTTTGTAGAGCTTCTTTCAAAAAAGTGGAGACATTAGAGAATATGTAATTAATTACTAAATAATGCATAGGTTTGACTTGCAGGAATGGAAAAAGGCCTTTTTCCAAACATGGGGTGAACACTTAAGTAATCTACTGGAAAACCATTGTGAGTTGAAATAGAATTTAGGAATAAGGGAGGCTTTAAGTGAGAGATTCAATGCTTTTAAATTCTGTAATTTTAAACCACCAGATACATAATCATTATAGACATATGTCCACTTCATTTTATCTTGTTTGTCGTTCCATATAAATTGGAACACCTTCTGTTCATGTTTCAAAAAAACGATTGTTCAGGAATTGGTAATGCCATGAATAAATAGGTAAACTGGGAAATGGTCAAATGGTCAAATGTTTTCCTTTCCAGGGCTGCAAGATCTTTGTGATTTTACTGAGTTTATTATTAAAATTAAGTGTTGATATTTCATTCATGTTCTCCGGGATGTGAATACCAAGTACATTAACCGCCCCATCTGTCCATTTGATTGTGTCAGGGCTCAGACAGGGACTCACGCGCAGACAGCGAAGACAGGTATATGTTGGGTTTATTGAATCCAGAGGGCAATCCAAAATCAGGGTCAAAACAGGCAAAGTCCAAAACCAGAGAAACACAGTGAACATTCCACAAATCAGATCCAAAAATTGAAAACGAGAAAAAACAGGCAGAACAAAACAGAACCGGCAGGCAAAAACAAAACAAAACAAACAGCAAGTAGCAAAACAGTAAACTGAGACAAACTGGCAACAAGACAAGCAACAAGCGGGGTATATATAGGGAAATGCTGATGAGAAGATGGGATGCAGGTGTGCAGGCAGGCAGGTGGGGACGATCAGGTAATCAGGCGGGTGGAGAAAGGGCGGAGAGCAGGGCGGGGCTAGAACACAGGGAAAACAGAAGCACATGGACAAGAAAAACAAAAACAAACCCAGCTAAGAAGCTGCAGTCCTGACAGATTGGTAAATCACATGGTAGGGAGAAATGTGTATTTTTCAGTGGTCCAAGCCTCAGTATGTGACACTCATAGTTTGGCTTTAGTCCAGATAGGTTTGCGAAGTCGTCTAGGTCTTTTATAAGGTTTTGTAGGCATTTATTGTCAGGGCTCAGCAAGAAACTTGAGTCATCAGCATACATTGAAATTTTTGAATTTAGCCCTTGCAATTCCAAACCTTTGATGTTATTATTTGATCTTATTTTTACAGCAAGAATTTCAATTGCCATGATGAATAAATACGGCGATAAAGGGCAACCTTGTTTTACCCCCCGTGAGAGTATGATAGGTTTTGATAGATATCCATTATTTATAACTTTGCTAATGGAGTCATTATATAGAACTTTAACCCATTTTATTAAAGAATCTCCAAAATTAAAGAATTCCAAACATTTATATATAAAATCCCATCTTATTTTATCAAAAGCTTTCTCAAAATCTGCTATAAAAATTAATCCTGGTTTCTTTGTTCCATCATAGTGTTCTCTAATTTCAAGTAACTGTCTTATGTTATTTGCGATATTTCGTCCTTGCATAAAACCGGACTGGTCGTTTTATACGAAAAGTTATGCATTTGGCTAATATTTTGGCATCATAGCACTGAAGTGTAAGGGGTCTCCAGTTTTTCAAGTACACTGGATCTTTATATTGGCCACTAGGCTCTTGCTTTAACAACAGAGAGATTACACTTTCTTGCTGAGTACCCATGAGCATACCTTTTTCATATGTAAAATTAAAACATGTGAGGAGAGGTTTTTTGATTTGTTCATAAAATGTTTGGTACACTTGAATTGGAATACCATCAAGGCCAGGTGTTTTTCCCTACTGAAAGGCCATAATAGATTGGTAAAGTTCATTTTCTGTAATTAGGCCTTCACATGATTCTTTCTGTTCATCAGATATTTTAACATGAGTATGAGGAAAAAAATAATTTACAATTGACTTCATTTAATTGTACGGGTGAGGACTTAAATAAAAACTCTCTGTAAAATATTTCTCTACTTCATTCAAAATATCAACTGGTGTAGTGAGAATTTTAGAATCATTCTTATTTAATTTTTGTATATTTTTCTTTGCATTATTTCTCTGTTGAAGGTTTAAAAAGAATTTATTGCATTTTCCCCCTTATCCATCCATTTTGGTTTATTTTTGTAATACATATTACCTGACTTGTCATATACTGTATTAGTTGTTCAAATTCTCTTTGTTTCTGGTCCAATTTATCAAACACATCCTGAGTTGCTTTTGAGCTGTCCACAAGTGATGCAAGCATTTCAATCTCTTTTTAAATTTTTAGTTCATTTAACCTAAACTGTTTCTGTCTTTGTGAGGCAAATTTGATTGAGTGTCCTCTAAAAGCACATTTAAATGTATACCAAACATGCGTCTTCTTTCCATGATTTCACGAGGGAATTGCTCGTACATCGAAAATTGTGTACCTTTTAGTTCTCTTCCGCGTTCCAATACATCCAGTTGAGGAATCTCGCCACAACAGGCCTGGGAATATTTTAGGATCTTTTATGTGGCCGAGCCTGTGTGCTCTTTCAATTATGGTTTCAGCCGCTTGCTCCTCGGACATTTTAAGCTCTTTTTTCAAGAATTGTTTTACCAGGTTTTCCGTCACGGTGTAATTTTCAGCGTTTTCCTCCTTTATTCCCATGATCATGATGTTATTTCGGCTTTCATTCGTTTATTTTCGTTAGAGAGCTTCTCCGCCTCGTTTTGTAAGTTACTCACTGTTTTTTTAAGGATTGCGTTCCTCCTTTAAGTCTTCCATTAACTTGTTTGTGAAGTCAACTGCCGACTTAAGTTCAGCTATATCTTTTATCATTTCTTGCAAGCGATCTAGGTTCTTCAGTTGTTTTATTTGTTTGTGCATGGCTTCCAGCATTGCACGATCTGTTTTTGTTAACATGGTAGTCCTCTCAATTTCTGGTTCGCTTGCACTTGACAATTCTTCTCTCGATCTCTTGTGATCTGGTTTGGCAGACATGTCGAAATAGTATTTGTCAATAAACAACTCAAGATTCTCAATTTCGTTAGCCAGGGTGCTTTTAAATTCCGTATTGTATGGGGGTTTAATCTGTATTTAAATCAATATTCATGGGAAGCGTTCGAGAGCTGTGCTGCGCTGCGCTGCGCTAGTCACTCGACATGCTCTGCCATGTCCGCCATCTTTCTTCTTTTTTTTGAAGAAAGATGGCGGACATGGCCACCATGCTACATGTTTATTGCACTGAGACAGGCAAAGATTGGGTGGAGGGTTTGCCCCTGGTCATGTTTGCTGTGCGCGAAACCGTTCAGGAGTCTTTGGGTTTCAGTCCTGCATATCTTGTGTTTGGCCATTCCGTTTGCGGCCCGTTAAAACTGTTAAGTGAACAGTTGTTATCCAAAAAGTCTTTGCCAGATGCAACAGACGGCACAACCAGCGTCCAAAACAGAGCGAGCCCCTACTTTGTTACCACCCCTGGTCTAGGGTCAGCGATTGTAACTAAAACAGTGAGTGGAGTATGCCTTCTCCTGTCCCTAGCACTAACCACACAAGCGACAATTACACAAAAAAAGAAAATTTATTTTTATAAATAAACCAGGAAGCAAAGTCAAAACTTCAGGAGAGGGGGAAAATGCCAAAATAACAAACTGAAAAAAAACACAACTAACTAACAACGGTTTAAATGGCTACTTATCTAACAACAAAAAGTAAGATAAACAACAGAAAACTTAACCTCCCTAACTAACCATAAACAGGAGAAAATTTTTTTAAAAATCGAACAAAAAGAAAATAGCTCCCACATCCCTACAGAGCTTCCAATAGATTTAAGTAGCTATTTACGATATATACAAACTTTTTACAAGGATGATGAAGGTAACAATTCTTTTCCAACCAATGGCTAACTCTTTCTCCAATGATCGTACAACACGACTGAAGAGGGAGATGGGAATCTTGACCTTTGACCCAGGAGTGCTGCTTTATCTCATGCTGGAGAAAGACAACCGCTGCTAATCTGCAGACAGGAGGGAGGAAGGGACAAAGACAAAAGGAGACAAAACAGCCTCTGCATCCTTGGACATAACAGACTTGATTCCACTCTTTTTTTTCTAGATGCGCACAGTGAAGTACGGTGGGCTGGTGATGGCAAGCGTTCTAGCCTCCCTCGCACTAGAGCTTAGTCTTGTGACATGTGCAGTAATGTAGCAGGGGATTCTAAGGCCAAAACTAATGTGGTTGTTGCAAAATCTAACAATGATATTGGTGAACTAAAGGATCACCTGTGTAGACAACAAGCACAATTAGATACTATATTGCAGCATTTGTCCATCTCTGCTTTGCCTACTGCTCCAAATACAACAGGTATAGGTCTGCCCGGGTGGTATCGGTTTGATTCTAATGGTCGACAAATTTGTAAACGATGCCAACAACCAGGCCATATCACTAGGCATTGCCTTACTGGGGAAGAGGGGCAGCTAGTAGTACAACAGGAGAGTGATTCCTTGAGGCAGGGTGTAAGTAATGGTGCTAACTCCTCTTCCACTGGACCACATGGCAACTAGCACCATCTAGTGCTCAGAGCCAGGCAACAGATGGAGATGTTGTAGGCTCAGACTTCTCTTTACCTCCTTCTCATTCTATGCTTATTGGTCAATGCCCTGTTGTTGATATTACAATGGGTGGTGTTACAGTGTCATGTCTTGTGGACACTGGCTCTATGGTATCCACTATTACTGAGTGGTTCTTGCAAGAAAACCTTAGCTTTGAGGTCAGCTGCGCTCTTGTGGTTGGCTCCAATTAAAAGCTGCCAATGGGCAAGACATTCCCTACCAAGGTTATTTTGAGTTAGATTTTGAGTCCTTGTCAACGTCTTGCCCCGTATGGGCATTCTAGTTCTAAAAGACTCTTCTGATTCCACCACAAGACAAAAGAAAGAACTTGTGCCGGGCCTAATAGGTATGAATATCATTTGTTGTTGTTTTCATGAGCTGGTTGGCCAGTATGGTGCCGCATTGTTTCATTCCCCTCCTGTTTTGGCCATACCTAGTATTTGGAAGCATACTTTGTCAGAGTGTCAAACTTTTGAGCAATCATCAGATTCTGGACTCCTTGGGCAGGTCCCCCTTCCTCCAGGCCCATCCATCTGTGTTCCCTCTGGGTTTCTGAAGCTAGTTCTGGCTGTGTGTCGTCAGGGGCTAAACCCACTTATTTCTTCGGCTTTGCTTGACCCTGTTGAAGCAGAAAGTTAGCAGGTACCCCCAGACCTTCTGGTTCTTACTACTTTATAAGCGCTTGGTGGAGGCTGTATTCTAGTGCCCATAGTAAACATAGGTGTTCAAGATAGGAGGATAAAACCACACACCACATTAGGCCTTCTTTACATGGTTAGTGTATGCTCTGCCAGTCAACCGGTCTGTTTTCATGAAGAAGAGGGTGGGCAGGTCTTCAGTCAGTGGAGGTGAGAAACATTATCAGAGGCTTCCACCCTCGAGTGTGACATAGTGAAATTTCGCTTTCAGAAGCTGTTAGAGCAGGGGGTAGTTAGGGTGAGCTGCAGTCCCTATTCTTCACCCATTGTGGTCGTTCAGAAGAAGGATGGGTCTGTCCACCTGTGTGTTGACTACCAACAGCTGAACATCAAGACAAGGAAGGATGCTTTCTCCCTACCATGCATTGAGGAATCCTTGGATGCACTCACTGGTGCCTGCTTGTTCTCCACACTAGACCTGGCTAGCAGATGTAATCAAGTATCTGTGGCAGAGAAAGACAGAGCCAAGGCTGCCTTTTACACTCCATTTAGTCTGTTTGAGTTCCAGAGAATGGCTTTCGGCTTGTGCAATGCCCTGGGACTTTCTAGCGCCTCATGGAGCAAATCTTTGGTGACCAGTGATTTCATTCCTTCCTCCTGTACCTGGATGATGTGGTTGTCCTTCACTGAACATCTGGAGAGGCTGGAGCTGGTCTTGAACAGGCTGCAGCAACATAACCTGACACTGAAGTTCAGTAAATGTCACTTTTTGCGGCCTGACCCTGATAAGATTAACGCGGTCAGAGTGGAAGGCCCCTTCAACACTCACAGAACTGTGTTCCCTCTTGGGTTTTGCCTCCTACTATAGGAGATTTGTTGAAGATATTGCCAAGTATGCTGCCCCATTGCACAAATTTGTAGCAAAGTTACAACCCAAGCGAAAGAAACCCAGAACAGGGCCTGGTGGCTCCCTTCAAGAACATTCTGACTGGAGTTGTGAGCAGGCCTTCTCTACCCTGAAAGAGAAGTTAATCAGCGCACCAGTGTTGGGGTATGCAGCCCTTTGTTCTGGTGGATGCAAGTGGACTTGGGCTAGGTGCTGTCCTATCCCAAGAGCAGGAAGATGGCCAACTATGACCCATTGCCTACGCAAGCCGTGGGCTTAGGCCTACTGAAAGAAACATGACCAACTACTCCGCAATGAAGCTTGAGCTGTTTGCCCTTAAGTGGGCAGTTATGGAAAAAGTTTTGTGACTATCTTCTTGGTGCAAAATTCACTGTATTCACAGGCAACAACCCTCTTTGCTACCTCCAAACTGCCAAGCAAGTAGCCGTAGAACAATGTTGGGCTGCTCAGTTGGCTTTATTTGATTTCAAGATTGAGTACTGTCCTGAGGCTTCTAACAGAGATGCAGATGCCCTCTCTTGCTTGCCCACATCCCCTTCACCTACTTTCATGAGTGAGGTGGCCTCAGGCATCATTCTCCCACAGGAAGTACAAATGGCTCCCAAGCCTGGCAGACAGACAGAGTAGGCTTCCACATCTGCCATTGATGCCGCGCCAGCATGAGACAAGGCTGATTTACAAGTGTTGCAGTCTGAGGATTTGGTCATTGGAGCTTTTCTGAGCTATTGGAAGAGAGGTGCCCCTCCTACTGCCCTAGAACGGGCCAAAGAACCACCAGGCCTTCTGGAGCTTGTTCGCCAGTGGAACAGAATGCAAGAACAAGATGGTGTTCTGTACTGGGAAAGCCACATACCTGGGGGTAGGGACAAGGTGTTACAGCTGTTGTTACCTCAAAAGCTTCAGCCAGAGATGCTCACCAGTCATCATGACCACCATGGCCACAAGGGGGTGGAACGAACCAGAACACACCTTCAGACCACACTGTTACTGGCCATTTATGTGCCGCAACAACGAACGCTGGTGCCAGGAATGCCACCAATTTCTTGCAGCAAAGGCAGTACAGCCTAAGATAAGGACTTTCATGGGTAGCCTACTAGCATCTTGACCTGTGGAGAAGCTGGCCGATACTTCTCCAATCAACAAGCCCAAAAGAACAATAGAATAATTTAAAACAGAATAATTTATTTTAAAGCCAGACAAACCAAAGGAAACCAGCCTATACACAAACAGCAGCAGTGACAAAGTGAGCCTCCCCTGCTCTCAAGGGTTATGGGCTATGGGGTACATCAACGTATCCACACCGACCAGAGCCGAAGCTTTGAGGGAGAGTTGCTTAAGTGCCTCTATCAGTTGTGTGGCGTTGAGTAGTCTTGCACTAGCCCTTATCATCCTGAAGGAAATGGGCAGTGTGAGTGCATCAACCAGACTTTACACGATTGCTGCACTTATTGCCCCCAGATAAGAAAAAAATATGGCTCCAGTACTTGCCACAAGTTCTTTAAGCCTGTAATACAACTGCCCTTCAGTCTACAGGATAGTTCTTCTGTCTGATCATTCCCAAACTAGATCATTGCTATGGTGTATGACATACCGGTAAAAAGAAAAGCAGCTTTCAGTAATCATCAGATTTGTTTTGTTTCCTTTTGTGTGGTTAGCTGAGCTGAGAGATGCACATGTGAATATACTGAAGCTATCCATAGGAGATTTTGTTTCCAGTTTCCAGCTTTATTGTCAGATACTTGATAACAATGCATCATCATTACCAGTACTGAAATTCTTAGCCTCAGAGCCAACTCAACTTTACATAATAAATAAAAATAAAATAAAATAAAAAATAAATAAGTAAAATAAGATTAAAAAATAGAATAAGTAAAGAAGTAAAATAAATAAAAAAGTAGATAGTAATAGAGTAATAATGTACGAGTATAAACAACAGTGCAGTGCAATATTGATATAATTAAAGTGTCTAAGAGTAAACATTGTACACGGTGTAAACAGTAGTCCTCCTTAAAGTGGCATTGTGTGAGGTAAGGGTCCATTCACTGTGGTGAGTGTATGATTTCCATGTGTGTGGTGTGTGTGCAAGTGTTCGTGTCAGCAGTTCAGAAGCCTCATGGCTTGCGGGTAAAAACTGTCTCTGAACCTGCTGGTTTGGGTCCGGATGCTCCTGTACCTCCTGTCAGACGGCAGAAGCGTGAAAAGTCTGTGGGTGGGATGGCTGGGGTCAGAGAGGATTTGCTGTGCCTTCCTTCTGCAGCGCTGGCTGTAGAGATCCTGGATGGCTGGCAGCTCAGTCCTGTGCTGATCTGACCACACTCTGCAGAGCTTTGCAGTCGAGGGCGGTGCAGCTGCCGTACCGGGCCGTGATGCTGCCAGTCAGGATACTCTCGATTGTACACCTGTAGAAGTTGGTGAGTATCCTGGAGTCCATGCCGAACCTCCTAAGCCGTCAGAAGAGCCGCTGCCTCGCTGTCTTCACGACAACATCTGTGTGGAGTGACCAGCTCAGATCCTCACTGATGTTAATCCCCAGGAATCTGAAGCAGCCAACCCTTTCCACTGCTGTTCCCTCGATGTGGATGGGGGTGTGCCCCCCTCCCTGCAGCCTCCTGTAGTCCATGATCAGCTCCTTGGTCTTGCTGACATTGAGCAGGAGGTTGTTGTCCTGACACCACGATGTCAGGGCTCTCACCTCTGCTCTGTAGGCATCTTGTCTTCATCTGTGATGCAGCCGATGATGGTGGTGTCGTCAGCAAACTTTATCACAGTGTTGGAGCTGTGTGTGGCCGTGCAGTCGTGGGTGAACAGGGAGAACAGCAGGGGGCTGAGCACACATCCCTGGGGGGCACCAGTGCTGAGTATCAGTGTGGAGGAGGTGGCGTTGCTGATCCGCACCGCCTGTGGTCTGCCCGTCAGGAAGTCCAGGATCCAGCTGCACAAGGAGGAAGTGATGCACAGGTCTCGGAGCTTCATGACGAGTCTGGACGGCACTATGGTGTTAAGGACTGAGCTGTAATTGATGAACAGCATCCGCACGTAAGTGTTTCTCTGGTCCAGGTGGGAGAGGACAATGTGCAGTGCGAATGCTATTGCATTGTCTGTGGACCTGTTTGGCCTATAGGCGAACTGGAGTGGGTCTAGTGTGGTGGGTAGGGAGGATGTAATGTGGTTTTTGACTATCCGCTCAAAGCACTTCATGACAATGGAGGTGAGTGCTATTAGACAGTAGTCGTTTAGGCAGCTCACATTTGGTTTCTTCGGGACTGGGATGATGGTGGTCCTCTGGTTCACTGACATCTGAATGAGACATCTGATACGAAAACATAGGCAGACTTTACACCAGTAATTGCTGAGCCAATTTTATGTTTTCTGATGATATGTGTACACATTTAAAGTGACAAGACTCATATACAACAAAAAAACAGGAAGCTTCAATGGGGAACAATGACTGTGCTATTTATTGGAGAATGAGGTAAGTTTGTATGGCTGTAATTTGTGGCTTTTGGGTTGTAGGGAATGAAAATTCATAATACCTAGCTATGCACAGGTATTAAATTTTCATCCAAGCAGAAGAGCATTATCACAAAAATATGGACTAACCTGCTGTAATTTCATGATATCGTTACCAATACCAATCTAACACCTTTGCATATTCCTCTTGAAACCTACAGCTGAATAATTATTTGATGATTTACTTAATAATTAACTCTATAGAGCATTCATAAAACATTCATAAGCACTACATAAAAAATAGCCACAGAGGCCATTATGCAAAAACAGTTTTTTGTCATTTATCTTGTCAATATAATTTCATAAAAGTTGTAAGAAATGTGAATTTGGCATGGCTGTAGAATTCCTTTGAAATTATGTATGTATCCCCCATGTATACATCACAGTATAGGTCTGTATACCTTGTTGGATGCATGAAGAACTGTAGAGTTTTCAACCTGTTTTTCAGTTGTTATCCTCCAGGTATCCCAGACAGACAGCACAGGCATGTGAAAAATTAAACAATTACCAATGATATAATTGTAACAACTAGGAATTAATGGCACAAAATAAAACATTTACACAAATTGTTGATGGCTAAGGGAGGAAGACATGAAACAACCAATAACACAATGTGAAGAAAAATTTCCTTGAATATCTGTTTGGTACACTGCATAACAACAGCGGTAATTTATTTTGCACAACTTGCAACTTGCAGAAAAGATAACAGCATCTTATATTCTGATCGGTTGAAGAAAATGTGTTTCAGTTAAATATCTCACGTAGACATAAAATAACCCTCTAATATGATAAATATTCAATGAGGTTGTAGGAAAGCTACATATTACACATCAATGAAGAAAATGTATTTCACTCATCCAATTCAAGCTTCTTATGGAAGGAGAATTTTAAAGGATTTTAAACTCTTAATAAATTTGTGGTTTGGATGTGGGGAAAACCTCCCCTTATGTTTTATTCCATGTTTTGATGGGAACTGTTCATGCAAGATGCACGAATGAAAACTATGCAAAAGCAATAGAGTGTCTTTGGATGAATCCATGGACAAATCTCAAAACTTATTTTAGTCTAACAGATGGCTAAATGATATTTGTCTGTTGATTCTAAGAGAGAGTTGCTACATTGCTACATTCTAAAAGTGTAGTTACATGAGCAAATTTTCAGTTAGTTCAGTCAGTAAGTGAAAGAAGATAGCATAATCCATATCCAATAAAATGTAACCACAAAAACCCCTCTAAATCATAAGTGACATTCATGTGCTCCTTTGTGTTCATTTCCTATGCTCCTACTGTGAGCAACAAGCCTACTTTTTTGCTTTACACTGCTTTTTATATGCTTATGCAGGATAACATGTTCTAACTGTACTAATTATCAAGTCAGTATATTCAAACCCTGTTAAAAAATGTTCTGTACACATGTTCCTTGTTGACATGTTAATTTATTGCCACATTGCCTGCATTGCTAAAGTATATGTTAATGGATGTAAATGTCACTGTCATACCTTCATGTCTAATGTGTTTAATTTGTTGTAATTAAAGGATTAATTGAAATGATTGAGGTATCAAAATGGAATTATTGTTTATGAGTATCTTGAAACTGAGGCTGTATTGACCTCTTTGTGCTGCAGGACTGAAATACATCAATTTAAACAAGTAAAACAAATTTCCACTTATAAGAGGTAAAATTGAGGTGACTATACATCAGGTGTAGTGAAACCCCAAATGTACTCTTCCTAAAATTGTTATAATGCCTCATGACAATCGTTGCAGCTCATAATTAAAGACAAATTGAAAATACACAACACTGTACTTATCTACAACATGTCATTCCAAACAAGTGTCAGATAGAGCATATTAATTACACAGTACTCCAGATAAGTGTTCCCCGTCCTAGTGTGGGGAGTCCACTGTGTATGTTCCTTTTCCCAACCTGGCCACAATAATCTAGTGAAATAGTAGCAAATACTTCACATCTCTCATGAACAGAAGTGAGCAGAGGAGCCTTTTACATTTTTATCAAAACCCATCCATCAACATATTTATTCTACAAATATCTCAAGCAGTTTCAGGTTATGAAATTTCAGTTCAGAATAAAAAGCACCTCAGCCATGATTAGTGGATCAGGAAGTATTTGCTGTTGGATAAAGTGAGAACTCAAGAGACATAAATAAAGGAAATTAAAAATGACTTCAGCTATGTTCACCACATATGGTCCACCACCTAAAAAACATCCAGCTAACAACACTCTTGTAGTCAAAAGAGACAATTGATGAAAGAAGCTGGCAGAGGCTGACATGACTTTTGCAGAGTATCAGCAGAGTACAACAGTGATGCTAAAAGAGCCATATCAGAATGCACAACTTTTCGTACCTTGTCATGGATGGGGTACGGCCGCTGATGGCCTAAGCAAGTTCCACTCCTGTGAAAGTGACTTCAGAAGCAGTAGCTGCATTGAACTAAGGGACACAAACACTAGACCATGGAGGATCGGAAAAACATCCGGTTCCTGCCGTTTCATAATGATGGTAAGAGCAGGATATGGCAAAAACTGCATGAGCACATGGATACCCTCTGGCAGGTGTCAACAATACAAGTAGTGTTGCAGTGTAATGGTGTGGAGTGTCTTTTTGTGTGACACGTTTGGGTCTCTTGAAACAAGTAGAACAACCTTTAAATGCCACAAGATGTATGAACATGTTTGTCGATCAGGTGCATCCCTTCATGGTGGCACTGTATCCATTTGTGAATGGGCCTTTTCAGCATGATAATCCTCCCTGACACAATGCTAGGATTGTCCATTGGTTCTGGGAGCATGACAGTGAATTCAGCTTACTGCAGTTGCCTCCCCAGTCACCACATCTCAATTCAATCAAGCATCTGTGGGATGAGATGGAACAATCTATCTGGAGTAGAGATCCATCACTAACCAATTTGCTGCAACTATGGGAAGCTTTAGAGATGACATGGACCAACATTTTGGTGCTTCACTTTTGATACAAAATGGAGCCCATACCCAGATAAATTCAGGCTGTTCTGAAGGTGGAAGGAGGACCAACATGCTATTAGGTAGGTGTACCTAATAAAGTAGCCACTCAGTATATTTATCAAGTATATGTGACAGTATTTCAATCACAGGACCAGAACATGTTTATAGACATTTTATACTGACTTTTGTGTTCCAACTTAAAGAAGACTTTTAAATAGTACTAGAGTCAAGCAATCAAGCCTGTTTTCTGTGTTTCTCCTTTATTTGCTGAATAATCTGGGATCACCTTTTCAATTTTATTCACAAAAATACAATGATTGCATTTTGTCCCACCTTTAAATCTTTTAAATAAAATAAACATATCAAACAAAAAACAAATCTACACCAACATTACACCTTTTGAAAGTTCAATGGAAGCCTCTGAAACTACATAGAGGCATGTGAAGGCATCCTGGGTTACTGAAGGATGTAACTAAAGTCATTAGTTGCACGTATTATCATGGTTAAGGTCAGAGATGGAGAGGTAGTTAGCAGATGGCTATAACAGAATTCACAAAAGGCTGAATGCACTACTTCCCACTGTAGTGTTCATTATGAAGCAAATTCAAGGCTATTGAGGATGTGCGTGTATCTTGGCACTGTCGGGAGAGTACCATGCATTTTATGGTTCTTTGCCCTGGTCTGGGGTTTTATGATTCCTTTCCCTACTCAGGACCAGACCAAGGGCAGATAAGATCAGACAACAAATACACACACACAGCAGGCAAGAGGGCAAATGGCCTACCACCATAAATACCCCTGAATCAGTGACTCCAGGTCAGGCACCTACTTAAAATAAGCAGCCATTGCTTTAAGATTGCAAGAAGTTACCTAAAACCCAGTCAGATACTTAAAACCTCAAACTAATGATTTCCTGTTTGGATCCACATTTGATTTCGCCAGATAAAAGTGGAAGTAGGGCATGGTATGCCCGCTTTGTTTACTGGTAATCATTAATCTGCCCCTCAGATGTAGAATCCTTGGCTAAACGGTGGCCACAGTCATGTTTGGTTTAATCTGAAAGAGGTTCAGGTGCCAAATACTTCTAATATAATATTAAAGAACTCTGCCTTTTCAGCCAATCTTAAAGTTACTTCCTAAAAACAGTAACATTCAGATAGACCACAACTGCAGGGGGTTGCCTTCTCCCCCCCTTCTCCCCTTCCTGAGCACAATCAATGTGTGTGTGTGTGTGTGTTTCTTTGTGTGTATCTACATGTTCAGATCACTTACCCATAGTTAATTGTACCCTCATGTCATGGGAAAAATGTTGGAAAACCCAATGTCATGTGATAACATGTATTTCTCAATATAGCAGCGAAACCATGATTTTACCAGTTCCTCTCAGCCAATTCTCTCCAGTCAACCTATGCCTATTAATGTTTGGTGTCATTGCGATGCTCATGAAGAGCTGAATGTAAAAATGATAATCTCAAAAATATATCTGGGTATTTCTAGATGTTTGGATCTAAAGCACAAAATTAAGTCCTGAAGAAACGTCCAGGCACTCCCCAACCATAAAATTAATTATGCATGGGTCAGGGAGGTGGAGACCGCTTCTTCTTAAGTCAGGCCTACAACAGGCCTCGTGGCTCAGTTTTTGCCTATGCTCAGCCTTATGCTCAGTCAATTGCTCAGTCATCCAGTACGCTCAGTTTTTGCCTATGCTCAGTCCGCAGCTCAGTTTTGGTCTGCATAGCTTGGCTCAGTTTTTGCTTACACTCCGTTTAATCTGCTCAGTTTCTCCTGCAACTTTTTGGATTTTTCCTTTTGGAGTTTTTGCTGCTATTGTGAGTGGTTCCTGTGTTCTTCCTCGGGAGAGATAAACAATTGGCTTGGGTAATTTCCTCTTCACGCATTCGTTCATCCATACCGTGATCCATCCATGTTCTTGTTTTGTTAATGTCTTTATGTAATTTAGTGTCTGTTAAGGTAGTGGACCAGGTCTGTAGCCCAGACCTTTTTTTTAAGTAATCATTAAACTTGTAGCTACATAATTGTTAAAACAAAATTAAATATACAATTCTGGTCATTTATGGAACTAACTGTTCATGGCAAGGTCATGCTGTTAAGTATTCCAGAAACCCAATCATTATAGAATCGTAGAGTCACTGCCAGAATCAGAACAAGTAATCATTTACAGTAAACACATCAATGTCAAATCTGTGAACATTCAAGGGCAAGTGCTAGCCTAGTTCTCAATGGCCTTCTTTGATGTCACACATAACTTGGCTAGATAGTTTTAGAATACATTGATCCCTCAACTCTCTACATAATCTCCATCACTTTGTTAGCAATGTAGCTACTTAATAGCAAAACTGACAACAATTTACAATGACAAATGTTTCCCTCACGACAGTCTTAGCCAGCTGATAACCTGTAGCATGGCATAAGATAACTAGCTAAAACTCCTGCTTTTGAGTCCATCACAAAGTTAAATTTTCCAATGTTAAGCCACTCTTTTGGTTTATATTTATCAACATTCTGTGGCATTATTTATCAACAGGAAACAACAATAGTTTTAATTTAAAACGGCAGTGTGTCAAATACTGAGCAGCTGCTTTTCTATGGGGCGCCAAATGTAACAGACCTTTTTTCGTGGACAGAATGCTTTCTGTGGTACGAAACGCATAAATTCATTACGAAACCATATAACACTGTAACGCCTTTTGTCCACGAAAAACACAAACACGTTGGCATTGTGTCCACGAAATATTGAAAAGAGCACATACTTTCGTGCACAGAAAACAAAATGGATAATTCCTTTTGTGCACTGAATTGACCGTTGTGCTTTTCATTTTGTGGACAAAAGGCGGAATGCACTTCGCACTATGTGTACAAAAGAAACTCGTAGACATCAGTGTTTTGCTTTCGTGGACGGAATGCCTTCCGTCAGTTACAGAAGGTATTCCGTCCACGAAAGCAAATGCTGCTTGAACTTTCGTAGACATCAATGTTTTGCTTTCGTAGACAGAATGCCTTCTGTGCTACGAAACGCATAAATTCATTACGAAACATGTAACACTGTAAAGCGTTTTGTCCACGAAAAACACAAACGTGTTAGCACTGTCTCCGTGAGATATTGATGTCTACAAAAGTTCCAGCAGCCTTTGCTTTCGTGGACGGAATGCCTTCTGTAACTGCGGAGTCACTCAATATATTGTGCTGAATCCTTTTCGTGCACATCATACTTTCAGTAATATAGCAAAACAGTTAAGCAGACAAAATGAACATTCGATGGCACGGAATGATGATAGTATAGCGCATTTTGCATTTCGTGCCACAAAAGCATAAATGCTGGCCTAGGACATCTATTACGTGGACAGAATTACTTTTGTCTATAAAATGAATTTCTTTTATCCACATAGTGCAAAGTGCATTCTGCCTTTTGTCCACAAAATGAAAAGCACAACGGTCAATTCAGTGCACAAAAGGAATTATCCGTTTTGTTTCTGTGCATGAAAGTATGTGCTCTCTTCAATATTTCATGGACACAATGCTAACGAGTTTGTGTTTTTCGTGGACAAAAGGCGTTACGGTGTTATATGGTTTCGTAATGAATTTATGTGTTTCGTAGCACAGAAGCCTCCATTTCGTACCACAGAAGGCATTCTGTCCACGAAAAAAGGTCTGTTACATTTGGCGCCCCATAGTTTGCTGCCACAAGCAGAGAGTGAACTGGATTGCACCATCAATGGATTGTGATGGAAGTCTGCTAAATGCATGTAATGTAATGTAATGCAATTAATAATGTAATTAATAATGGAAGGTAAATGTTTTTTTTCCAAAATGGAAATATGTATTATTATATACGTATTATTATTCAGATTAAGTATTTGAGTATTTGTTGAGATTTTATGTATAAAATGCATATTCATCAAAATAAATAATAACTATGTAGTACACTTGACATTAAGAGTGCGTGGAAAATATACTTTTCCCCTTCCCCCTAAAAAAAGTGGTGGTGTGCGGTTCCTTTTTTGCTCCATGGGTGAGGCACCTTTGGTATGTGAGTTACAGATATCCCCGTGGGTCAAATTAGGGTGAACTGCTGTTGTACTGCAGTTGCATCAGCCCTCACGTCAAGCTATATAAAATGAATTACAAAAATGTGGAAGCTGTAAACCATTGTAAGCATTCTAAGTAACCCTGGGATGAGCCTGTCTGCTAAACACACAAACAATGTGAAGAATAATTCTATTTTTCTGTAATTTTCTATAATTCTATGATTCTGTATTCTAACTAGGAATATGAAAATGTAATGTGGTTTAACAGCTGAAGCAACTCCCTGCCATGCCTCTGTTTCTCCATCAAGCAATGCTGATTTTAAGAAGCCCATGCCTTTGGTTTCATAAGCATTTTATGCCTTTCTGTCATGTCTTCTCTGATTTGCCCACATTACCCTCTAGAGGCATGCTATGGTAAAACAACTTGCAACATGCTGAACAGACCAGAGGTTATATCTAGTATCCTGGTTTATTAAGAAATGCATCAACCTTTTCTTCAAGGTTATGACTACAAAAAGCAACAGACAGATAACATTGTTGTCAAAGATATAGTTGGTATTCATTGAGCATAAACCTTTTGCATTAATCTGAAACAACACAATCACATGACCTTGTACTGTCCATCTTGCGACAGTACATCAATCATAATTTCAAGCAACCAACCTAAAGAAAACAGCTCCACCTATTTAAACAGTTTAGATCCATACAGAGCACAGCCCTGTATGGAACAATGGATTCAAAAAGCCTGACATTATAGCAATTGCCTCATGCTATTAGCAAGTTATGGTTAAATTTTTAAAAACTAAAATACTTAAGAAATAGTTTTCTCTTGTCTGGTCAAGGAACATAAAATAAGGGCCTAGGCCCTGTTAAACAACCATACTGCATGGTATAATAATACCAAACTGCAGAGACCTATGGATCCCTTCACAAAACTGGTTAATAAATGATGCTCTGGGTGCTTGATCTGATCTGTTAAAGGAATATGCAGTAACAGCTGCTGCTGCTTGTAAACAACTGTACACCACATTATCATCCCATTATGTATCAACATGCAAGCTATTAAGTGATTACTTTAAAGACCAATGGCAAAAAAGAACTGAAAAACAACTGACACCCGTCTATATAATTAACACAAAAGATGTTTTGTGGGAACAGAAATGGAAATCACTCACATACACTAAGAACTTATTCTCTGTTAGTCAGTCGGTCACTAAGGCCAGTAAGTTACACTAAACAATATGAGCCAAATAATCTCACACAAACTGAATAAACATCACTGCCAATCAATCCTATGCAATGCTTCCAAAACCTAATCCTTTAAGTTGATCCTGTGTTTTTTCCTCATCCTACCATCTGAAAAGAATGGATTCTTTCACAAGTGTCATAAGTGGGAGAGTCAACAAATTACTACTACTAATAAACTAAATAGTAATACTGTAGCATAATGTATACAAGTTGCCAATGCAAGCAGTGATAAGAACAGTAAGAAGATAAGAATAATAATTATTATGGTATAGTATACTAATAAGTATTATTGATAAGTATTGTCAGGATAATTGCTATGATTTATCAACAGCTGTGATTTAAAAGGCCAAACAAGTGGTTATGTTTCTATCTTATTTTACTTTTTTTTGATTTTGTAGTACTTCAAAGAACAAAAATCTGTTGTACATATGTTGTGATATTGCTGTAACTTAATTAGTCTTTTTCTTTGTGATAGTTTTTCTTTGTGCTATTTGACATTTGGATATGTAACTTTTTTAACTGTGATGTATGAATGAATGAAACAATTAATGCACTGCACCAAAGGGAAAACACGCGCACACACACACTCACACACACACGCACGCACACGCACACACACACACAGGGAAGCAACCAGCCTGAACACTCTCTGGTCTCAGTGTTTCCCCTACACCAGCCATATACCTTTTAAAGCCAAAGCAGGTGAGGCTCATTACCCAATTGCTGGGGAAGACAGACAATAACAATCACAGTGACAATTAACCGGTTTTGATTGACGTTTATTTAAGTATATTAGCCATTGATGTATTTAAATTGGTGATTGAAACAATGATCTTCAGTTACACCTTTGGCAACTGACAAACATTTAAACAATGAAAACAGTTTCAAAGGACAGGTGAAAGCTCTCCACATGTAGGTTGTGTGGCTGTGTGTTGGCTTGCTACCTAGCTAACTAGCTCATGAGCAAACTGGAGCCAACTAACTGAAAGTAGAGTTAGCTTGCAAAGTAGCTAGCTAGCTAGTGTGCCAAATGGCAGGCTAGCTGGTAAGCTTGAAGCTGTTTTTAACAAGTAATTGGTAGGCTATAGCTGACTATGAATGGCTGTCTAGATTGGGGATGTTAATCTTTTAAACTTGATAACTACCTAACCATGATACTTGTGAGTTGATATACAAAGTAGTGATGTGCAGTTTGTGAACGAACGAATCCTTTTGAACGAATCTTTGAGGTGAACTGAGTGTACTGAATCCCTAGTCTAAAAGATTTGTTCCTTCCTCTTTGCAAACATGCGCGCTGATTAGCTGGCATAGCCGCTATAACTCTCCCTCCAGTGGATATTAGATATGCGGTCTGTCCACGAAGCAGCCTATCACAAAACTGTATCAGCAGTATGTTCATGACAACAACTAGCCAATGGCTGAAATGCTAAAACTCTCGAAGCACCTCCCACTGGCCATCTCGGCACAGCTGATGATGTGGGACAATGCAAAAGCTCAGGTGACTACGAAGACTCTAAACTCCACCTACTGACCTGATGAACTGTTGACAAGCTCCTCAGGTCACCAGTTTGTTCGGACTCAAAGGAACTGTGAGTCTTCAGTTCACCAGTTCGTTCGGACTCAAAGGAACTGTGAGTCTTCAGTTCACCAGTTCATTCAGACTCAAAGGAACTGTGAGTCCTCAGTTCGTTCGGACTCAAAGGAACTGTAAATCCTCAGTTCACCAGTTCGTTCGGACTCCAAAGATTCACTGACTTGGTGACTACGTGTTGCCAGAATTGCTATTTCTCAGTATAGCAGGCTTGGGCTACATCCGCCATTGACTGTGGCGATGCAAAAGGAATCAGAGCGCTTCCGTGACATTATTATAGGAATTAAAAATATTATAAAATATTATTTTGGTCATTACCTGGAGTATTATTTTATATTTATATTTTTAGCAGTACCATATATTACGTGCGCACAACGTATCGCAGTTGTTGTTTATCACAACTGCAATTTTACGTAGGCTACGATGTATTTAATGTTGACGTTACATTTCCTTTTAATGTGAATAAAGTCCTTATTAATAAATACTGACAAATCAACATAGTAGGCTGCAAAACAAAACAGAAATGTGATGCATAAGCCTATGCATCACATTTGTAGCATACCATGTCTACATTAACAACAAATAAAAATACGACATGCTGACAAGGCCTACAAGTATATTAAAATGTTTGGGCTGGGTTAGTTCAAAACTTGTAAAACGAAGTTATTCGCTTCGGATATGAGTGTGGCTCTTTTATCCTCAGTGCTTTTTTTTAGTTTTAGCAAATGACATGTACTTAGGCTATTATACGCGTTAAAATGTGGGGTTCTATTACCTTTTGCAGCTGCATGATTGTTTGAATAGCATGGTGCAGTTTCACGTAATGAATATTACGATTAAATTATTATTAATTTCATTGACATTTGGTTTCACGCATGCTGTTTTGCAGCAGAGCAGGCTAATAATGGACATGATGTTTGGAACAATGTACAGTAACTTGCAATAAATAAAATGCAATAAAACTATTTACAAATTTGTGTATGCCGCCCAACCAGATATGGAAATGAACAAATCAGTGAGTCAAAGATTCAAATCATTTTATTGAACTGAACGAAAGGAACCGAATCACTAAAAAGAATCATTTTGAACACCACAAATACAAAGTGATATTGATAAATCAGAGATCATAGGGAAGTATTTTATAAATGTTGAAGTTATATTACTATTTTATCATGCTTATTCATCTTTTGATTAGTTATCTTAGTTGGCCAACTAAGTAGCTTCATGCACAACTAAGATGGCTGTCATCTGTATTCTACCTAGGGCAGAAAATAAACAAATGTGGCAACTGGTTGAACATCAGGAAAGACACACATTAGCATACTGGAACATTTTTGAAGATATGATGGAGAATTGAAAGTTAAGATAAAGAAGAAAAATAAGGAAGATGATGTCAGCACTCTGGCCTGAGCTGCTTGTTTTCTCCCTATCTGTCTGTGTGGGTGTGTCTTGTTTTTGTTTACAGGTCCTTGTGTTTTCTTGTCCCGTCTGCCTCCTCGCCTTCTTGTTACACAGCCTCACCCATCTCCTGTAGCCTGTTCTGCACACCTGTGTTCGTCCCCTCATCATCTCCCTGCCTACATATACCCTGCTTTTTTTTGTTCTTTGCCTGGTCATCACAGTGTCTTAGCTATTCCAGTCCTGCTGTTTGTTTGTAAGCCTGCTCTGTTTCTGTTTGTTACTATTCTGTCTGTCCCGGCTTTCTCTTTTGCCTGCCATTTATGGATGTCGAATGTGGATTTTTGGATACTTACTCAGACTGTTTTTCTGACTGCGATTTTGCTTGTGATTTTTGGACTCGTTAAAGATTAGTCGTTGTGTGCTGGGGTCCGTGCCTGGGTCCTTTCCCCACAAACCCTGACAGATGATTAGAAATAGTAAATAGTAAAATAGTAAAAAAAAAAATAGTTTAGAAACATTTTGCAGTTTTTGTGACCATATGAGATTGTATCCAAATTTTTTATGTTTAAATAAGATTTGATAGCAATGTAGGAAATGTAATTGCTGAGACCTCAGAGTCACTGGGCTTATTTCTGTCAGGAAACGTCAAAAAGGGCTTGACTCTCTGCTGTAAAGACATGTGGTATGCCAAGCTGATCCATCAGTTGGTGGATGGCATACCTGCCATTCCAATGTTCAAAGTAATTGGGGGAGGATGACAATGGATGTGGGAGGATGTTACTGTGAGGTATTTGTCATCATCTCAAGTTTCTTGTAGTTTAGATGGCTATGTGCACAAGTGGTATTTATTTAAAATGATTAGAATCATTCATAGGTATTTTCTTAGTTTCATTTATATATTAAAGGTATTTGCTATATTCCCTTTATCTTTTGAAGTAATCACAATGACCTGGGTAGAAATAGCTAGAAGATAGATCAGGGAGATGTGCTAAAACTTTAATTAAATTGCTATTTTTTTAGCACCCATATCCTTGTGCTTCACATAGGAATTGAACTGGTGTTGGGTTACAGGACTTAGGGCCGTATTCTCCCATGTACGTAAGTCAAAAAAGCGCGCAGCTACGCACTTTTCAGCCTACGCGTATTCACCCCTTGACTTAAGTCTATGATTTGCGCGCCATGAACGCAGTTACGCGCTTCGGGCGGAGCAACCCCAAAATCTGGGTGTTTCTTATGTAAACACCATTTATGCGTATTCTGCCCTTGACTTATGTGCTTTTCAGCTACACGTTTCTGAGGGCTGTAGTAAGTCGAGCGCCACTACATGGCGAAACACCACATTTCCTTTTAAGTCGGTGGTAGGCCTACTTTTAACATTATTATTCATGTACAAATAAAGTTCAAAATTTACGATACTTGTGTGTCATTTTTAAACTACAATAACATTTCTTGTAACCCTATGTAACACTGTAAAACAGAAAAATGGGTAAATAATTTAAAAAACGGTAAATAATTAGTTCAATTAGAATAAAACAGAAATATCAATTAAGATGAGTATAAATAGCAGAGCTTTACCCATTCATTAATCAATTTAGTACTTTGGAAGAGTCATGATTAGTGATTACTAATGAATTTTTAATAATAGGCTACTAAGCATGAGTTCAAGCGTGGACATTGGAACACGCATTTTGTTGCACCTTTTCCTCATTTTTATTAACCCTTTCGCGCGTACACTCACACCGGTGTGATTAGCCGTTTAGCGCGTATGTTAAAACCGGTTCGATTAGAAAACTAGATTGGAAAAATTCTAGCTAATTTTAACTTTGATGAAACAGCGATTTAACATTTAAAAATACAGCAAATGCTAACTGAAAACTATGAGAATCTTAATAACGCTAATGAAAACATATCAAGTAACATGGCTACATAGCATAAAAAAAATACGTTTTAGGCTATGTCATTGTAACGGTGAGTCAAAGATTGGAATCATTTTACTGTACTGAACGAAAGGAACCAAATCACTAAAAAGAATTGTTTTGAACACCACTGGTTGTGACTCAGTCTACTTCTATTTTAAATAAATCACGCCTCTTTCATTAGCCCGCCTTCATTCTGAAGTTAAGCGCTGTGGTCGTGATCAGAGCACATAGGGGAGAATACGCGTAACTGAAATAGGCATAACTGGAGGCACCCGAAAAAGGACTTACGCGCGAATGGGAGAATACGGCCCATTAAAATTATTGTACTATAATAGACAGAAAAGTCAATACCTAATTAAAACTGACAATAATGTATTCCATTAGTGCCATGTTGAACATAAAGGCTAAAAATTAGTTGCTATAATATTACTATAAACAGAAGAACTATAAACAGAAACTGTACACATCTAACTAGAACGTTTTGGCATATTCAGCTACACAATTATCACCAGATAAAGAATAACAGGATTTCCCTTCATCAGCTAAAAGGGTAAATTTATCAGTATGCATTGTAGGGGTGACCCCGAATAGTCGACTATTCGACGATTCGATCTAAAGAGCCTGATTCGACTGCCAATCTCACAGTCGAATCGTCGCAAAATGTGGTTATGAAACACGGATCTTTCCATTCCGGCTATATGGGGGTGCTGAATGTCTGATTTTACATAGAATTGCTTGGTTTCTCCCAATGAATCATGATAAATAGCCTATTTTGGTACACATATCAATCTCCTTAGTGTGCGTGGATAAATCACCATGGTAAGACTAAGTTGCACTATCCAATTTTGCGGGACCATCGGAGCAGCATCTTGGCTGGGCTTTAAATCTTTTTAGCAATCTAATATCTCACAATGTCTAGGAAAAAAGTGTGGGAGCATTTTGAGCAAGTCAAAGATGATCCAAAAAAAGTCAAATGCAAGTTGTGTCAACCAGTGGTGGCTGGTGAGCTGGAAACAGGGGAAGCCCGAACACTACCTTTAAATCTATCATTACTTTCAACCTGTTCCCCTTTATACTCTTTGATTAACAATAAAACAAATAATTCACAGAATAATCGACACCAATTGTGTAAATAGAGCAAATTATTACGCTCGCGAAACAGCACGGATTGTGTGTAGTTTGTGTGCTTGCGAAAGATACAGCATGAGATTGTTTAATTAACAAGGATGGCATTTATTGATTGAAATTACATTAAATGCGCATGACACATCACAGCTTTTGTGAGGTCTGTGTTCTAAACGTTATTGTTCATTGCACTCAACCTATCCTAAAAGTTCATTCTCAGTAATTTAAATTGATTTAACTAAAATTAGCTCCGTTTTGTAATTTGAATTTTGTAACACAAGAAAGCTATAATGTGAAACATTTAAGAGAAAGCTTTGGGATTACTTGCCACTTAATTATTAAAATTGCCATCCTTGTTAATTAAACAATCTCATGATGTAGCTTTCGCAAGCACACAAACATTAAGGTTGACGTTGTTCTGCACTTCATGGCATTAAAATGTTCATGTTATGTTAATGTTAAGGAATCGTTTAACAAATAATGTTTATTCCATATTGCCTTTAATTTATAGCTTGTAGGGATTCACCTTAACTTAAAAATTTTAAAATCCAAGGCATATGTTAGCCCTAGCCCCTTTGTTATTTAAACCTATATTTTGTCATGGTCATTTTTTATATGCCACTTTGTTTGATGTTTGATATGCCCACACTTGACAGTGGCCTCGTTTCAGTTTTGGTCATTTCATTATCAAGTTGTTTCTGTGTGCGACAAATTGTTTCAGCTCTTTTGTCTGGTGTTGGGTCATGATGGAGTTAGTATGGATGACAGCAAGGTTTCTGCTGTTCACCATTGGCCAGAACCAAGGACGGTGAAAGAGTTACAGTGGTTTATGGGCTTTGCAAACTTCTACCGTTGTTTCATAAGGAACTTCAGTTCAGTAGCTGCCTCACTCACAGCTCTGATCCGAAAGACCACAAAGACTCTTCACTGGCATGATTCGGCCTGTACCGCCTTTCGGTATCTGAAGGAGTTATTCACCACCGCACCGGTGCTGAAGCAAACTGACCCAGCTCTACCATTCGTAGTGTAAGTGGATACATCCAAGGTAGGGGTGGGTGCAGTTTTATCACAATGTCATGGTACACCTTCTAAGTTGTATCCCTGTGCCTTCTACTCTTACAAACTGTCTTCAGCAGAAAGAAATTATGATATAGGGAATAGGGAGTTACTGGCCATGAAATTAGCACTGGACGAATGGAGACATTGGTCAGAGGGAGCTATTCACCCGTTTGTTGTGCTAATGGATCACAGGAACCTTGAATACATTTGTTAAGCAAGGAGACTTAACCCAAGACAGGCCAGGAGGCCCTGTTTTTCACTCGTTTCAATTTTACTGTCACATATTGTCCAGGCACAAAAAATGTCAAAGCAGATGCTCTTTCCAGACAGTTTGAAGCCCCGAACAGGTCTTCAGTTCCAGACATAATTATACCATAGTTCTCTGTAGTGGTACCAGTCAGATGGGAGATAATGGATGCTATTCAAGATGCCCTTTGCACAGACCCAGGACCACCGCATTTGCCACCTGACAAGACCTATGTCCCAGCCAATGTCTGTCCTCAGCTCCTGCAGTGGGTGCACATTTCTCTTAGCTCTGGTCACCCTGGAATAACACGAACTACAGAGCTGATCTCCCAGAAGTTCTGGTGGCCATCACTTACGGATGATGTCAAAGACTTTGTTCTCTCCTGTCCAGTTTGTGCCCAGTGAAAGAGTTCACGCACCTTACCCACAGGCAGGTTGGAACCCTTGCCCATTTCAGATAGACCTTGGTCACACACAGCCATGGACTTCATTACTGACTTGCCCCAGTCAAGTGGTTATACCACCATTTTAGTAATTGTGGATCGTTTTTCTAAGATGTGCCATCTGATCCCACTGTCAGATCTTGCTACGGCTATGGAGCTGGCTGAATGTGTGTTCAATCAGGTGTTCAGGTTTTATGGGATTCCAGAGGACATGGTCTCAGACAGAGGACCCCAGTTCACTTCTCATGTTTGGAAGGCCTTCTGCGAGCACTTGGGAGTCAGAGTCAGCCTATCCTCGGGCTACCATCCCCAATCTAATGGTCAAACAGAGAGACTCAACCAGGAGATTGGACGTTACCTACTTCAATACTGCTCTAATAATCAAGCAGATTGGAGTCGGTATCTCTCATAGGCTGAATATGCTCAAAACTCCCTCGTTCATACCTCTCTAAGGCTAACCCCCTTCCAGTGTGTTCTAGGCTACCAACCATCATTGTTCCCATGGGAAGCAGAGTCCAGTGACATTCCTGCCATTGATGAGTGGTTTTGTCAGAGTGGTCAGGTGTGGGAGACAGCCCGTGTGCAACTCCAAAGAGTTGTCCGGAACGAGAAAAGGTTTGCAGATTGCCGCCGTCGCCCCACTCCCATATTCCACCCTGGTCAACGGGTTTGGCTGTCAACGCGGGGGACATCAAGCTTCATCTCCCCTTCAAGAAGCTTAGCCCCAAGTACATAGGTCCTTTCAAGATTGTTAAACGTGTGAATCCTGTGACATATCGCCTACAGCTACCCCCCAGGTACTGGATCACCCCTACCTTCCATGTCTCCTTACTGAAGCCTTCCTGATTCATGGGACTGAAGTTTTCTTCCCCCCCTCTTGATGTTGCTGGTGAACCAGCCTACTCAGTCCGTGCATTCCTGGACTCCAGACACCGTGGAGGACGGCTACAACACCTGGTGGACTGGGAAGGATACGGCCCTTAGGAGCAGTCGTGGGTCCCAGCACGTGACATCTTTGACCCTTCACTCATTGAGGAATTCCACTGTACCCACCCAGATCGTCCGGCTCCTTGGCCTCGTGATCCCCTACCCGGACAGCTGTCTGGGGCGTTGGGTGCTCCCCGTGGAGGAGGGGTACTGTCAGACCTGCCTCCGGCTAACTCCCTGTTCAGCCACGCCCACGCTCTGATTCACCTGAGTTTTAACCACACCTGCAGCAAATTCACCTAATCACCCCTGGGGGATTTAAGGACTGCAGTTTCAGGCACCTCTTTGTGAGCTATTGAGCTTGCTCTACTGAACGGCTTCATTGGTGTTTATACTTGTTACTCTGTTTCTGTTTTTGACCTATTTGCCTGTCTTTTTTGACCCTGCTCTTTGTCTTACTAATTGGATTGTTTGCACAGATTCCTGTTTTGCTCTCCATGCTGTTTTGACCCTGGCTTGTGTTTTTGGGCTATTCCTGAGGATTCTGATTTGGATTTGTTGGACTGCTTTATTAAAATACCAGAGCTCTGCACTTGGGTCTTCTGACTCTTTCATTACAGTTACTTGAAAACTAGCAGGCTTATATGTTTGCAATTTGTGCAATTTGAGGAAATGTAATGAAAGAATAAAATGGTTTATATTTATGTATTTAAATTTTGGATCCTATTTCCTCACCCGGTCATGGTCCCAAGATAATTATAAAATCAATTAAGGAAATGGAACAAAAGCAGCAACCAGAAGAATGTCTCAAACTTCTTTAATAAATGTCAAATAATTAGAGAAGTCATTAGATTTCAGCTTGCTTCTTTATTAACTTCTGAAAGTTTATGCCCTTAAACTATATTCCTTATTTTAATTATGACCCTAGCAATTATATTACAAGTTGTGTCGCCTCAACCAGTCAATTAGGCAGCTACTGCTTGACAAACATTTCTGTACTTTTCACAGAGCGCAGAAATACACTCCATCCACCAGTAATCCTCTGGAGTATTCTCACATTCACATCTCCTTAAGTTAGAACTTCATATTGCAGTTAATTGGGGAAAGATACATCAGTTTTAGTCACTGTTGAAAAGCATGATTACATTCAGTGTCATATTGTCAGAGGCTGGCTGGAATTTTCTTTTTGTTTTTGTGAAATAAGCCATACTTTCAGCACTTTTATGTTTATATATAAGTGCACAGGTCACTAGTAATTAAAACAATCCTTTGCATGCCACTGAGATGATTTTCTGCAAATCAATTATGACAGATGTTATGTGTTACACCTGGTGTGCATGAACTCTGAAAAAAAATCTTTACAGGACTTGGTCCTCATTTCATCCTCAACATCTACAATATAACATTCTCTGCATGTCATTTTTAAGTGTCAGTATCCAGAAGATGGACAATGGTAAGGAATGTAGAACTGATGTACATTTTACATTGCACCCTAATGTTCTATTTCTTCTAGACCTTACAGAATGTGTCAATGAATTGAACTTCTTGTTTGAGGCATTCAGTACAGCCCGTATTATCTACTCTGTGTCTATCTACTGTGTGTTTGCGCTTGCTGTAGGTAAGATACTGCAAAGAATATTCTCAACCAGCCTACCAACCAACTGGATGCCACAGCCAAATTCTGTAGACCCCAAAACCTGCTTGTTGACATTCCTGTTTTATTGATATTCAAATGACCATTGACACATTTCACAGAGTCAAGCAGCAGCTATGTGGGGCAGCTACAGCATAGCTAGGCTATTTCAGGAAACTTGTGTGATGTGCCGTGTTAAACCCAACAAAACAGGACACAGGAATATATTCTTTTGTTAAGGGGTTTTATTCTGATTGCTGGGTCTAATCGCTGAGCCCAGCGGTCGATAGGAGAATGGATTTCTTTTTTTTTTACAATACCCAACTTTGGTTTGATCTCACTTTCCAATTCCCAAATCATCCAAAGAAAAAAATACAATTGAATCCCAGGCCAGTGTAGAAATGGTTTTCAGTTTTCTTAAGAGAACCAAGCCTGGATACACCATACACTGAAGCATTAATGTTATGCTGCTGGGTAGACTAGCTACCTATGAGCTAATATAACAAGTTAATGGCTTTTGAAACATATCAAAGAGTAGTGTTCAAATGTGGTCTCCTTCTCCTTACTTCTCTTTTTTTGTAACCATTAATTTGTACATGTCCATTCACAGAATACTTAACATCTCTGAGATAAGTGTCTGATAAGTCTGTCTCTTTTCTACAGCTGTAATTGTGAGTGACATCAAAACTCACAGCAGTAGCCTAGAGAATCCAGTCAGTTTGCAAGCTAACCACTCAACAGTTCTTACAACACGTTGTTAGCATTGCAGTCATGTTATGTTTTTTTTCACATGGGCAGCTTCCTTTGTGGCCTGACATTTTTGTGCCTAGTAGTGGCCAATAAAACCGTTGACTGCTAATTCTGTCCACATGTATCAGAGAACAATGCAAACGCATGTACCACCTACATTATGCAAACACTAAGTCACTCATATGGCTGCTCCTTCAAATTTCAGTGGGAAGAACCTGTCAAAAGGTACTTCGAGAGAATCCCTAATTGACTGATGTTACTTTCTGTCCCGCAATTTTTGTATTTAATTAAATAATGGCATAGATCATTGCATGTGTTACGGGTATCATCCTCCTCATATCCATCTTCCTCCCCAGGTCCAGCCAGAACAGATGTGTGTTCATCCAGTCTTGCTTCCTCTATCTCTTCTTCTCTTACAGGTATCGGGTTTACCTCAGGTAGGTGGTCTTTGGGTAACCTTCCCTTGCAGTCGTTGGAGTTGGACAGCTTGAACTCATGGTAGGTTGTTGGCAGGGAATCACAGCAGACGTCTCTATCCTTTCTGCAGGTACCCTCAACCAGTATCGTTCATAGTTCGAATCATCATCTGAGTCAGAGTCGCTATCTGATGCTTTCTGTGAATCTGCAAGTTCTTGCATCTTAGCGGGTCGAGTCCGGTGTTTATCTTGCTGTGTTCTTTTCCCTGAGATGAGTGTGACCGGGTGCGGAGGAGCTTCAACTGGCAGGTCATTACTAGTAATAACAAATTGCGGTGCAGTGTCCTTGTTTTCTGTTTGTCTCCCGCTTTAGGATACACTGCATACACTGGGTTTTCCGCAACCTGTTCTTTTACAATGTAAATGGCTTTCTCCCAATACGACCGCAGTTTTCCTGGTCCTCCACGTTCGCTGAGGTTCCTGACTAGGACCCTATCGCCAGGCTGTAGCATCACTCCTCTTGCCTTCTTATCATAGATTGCCTTTCCCTTTGCACTGGCATGTTTGCTATTTTCATTTGCAATTTGGTAGGCCTCCAACATCTGCTTTGCTCACTTCTTTGCATAACCCTGTGGAGAGTCAGGCTCTGTGTCTTCAACCAATCCAAATAGCAAATCAACTGGCAAACGGGGTTGACGGCCATAGAGAAGAAAGAACGGCAAGAACCCTGTTGACTCGTGCCGGGTACAATTGTAGGCGTGTACAACCTGTGGGATTTTATCTTTCCATCGCTCTTTTTCTTTGTCAGTCAGGGTTCTCAACATCTGCAGTATGGTCCGATTGAATCTTTCAGCAGGATTTCCCTGTGGATGGTATGGTGATGTTCTTGAGTGACGGATGCCAGACAGCTTACGAAGGGTGTGGAAGAGCTCATTTTCAAATTTGCGGCCCTGGTCGTGGTGTAGTTTTAATGGGTACCCGAAGCGGAGTATGAAATCATTGAAGATGCGCTCAGCCGCTGTCTTTCCACTTTTATCCTCTGTCGGGTAGGCTTGAGTGAACCTTGTGAAATGATCGACGACAACGAGTATATATTCATAACTGCCTCGGCTGGTTTCCAGATGTAAATAATTGATACACACAAGCTCTAAGGGAGAATTTGATGTAATGCTACCCATTGGGGCCCGAACCTGAGCTACTGGCTTCTTCGACTTTATACAGGGACATCTTTTAGTGATGTGGTCTTCAATCTCCTTGGCCATAAAAGGCAGTAGAATCTCTCTCTTGCCAGATTGAGTACCCTTTCTGTGCCAACATGAGCCATCTCATTATGAAGTTTCTTCAGAACTAGATCTTTGTATTTGGCAGGAAGTACCAGTTGTTTTCTCTCATTAGTGCGCCTGTACAGGAGACCATTTTCCAGGACCAACTTCCCCCATTCATGGAGTAGTCTTTTAACGGCTCCACTAGCTGCCCTACGCACTTCATCAGTCAACAGTGTACCTGCCTCCTTTAACTTAATCACTTCGCCGATGGCTTCATCTGCTTGCTGTGCTTCCACAAGCTCATCGTGGCTTATGGCAATTATGTTGTCGAAGGAGGGGGAAGGGGAGACTTGGGACAAGATGTTCAGAGCGCCAACCCAGGCTATGTCTTTCTGTTTGGCTACCTTGCTTCCGTCCCAAGCAGCACGTACCACATCGTCCGAACACTCCTGGGTACAGGACTTGGCGTAATTCTCGATGGAAAGCGTGACAGGGTGTCAGCATCTATGTTTGACTTTCCTGGCCTATACTTTATGTCAAATCTGAAATCCGAGAGCTCCCCAACCCACCTATGGCCAACTGCATTTAGCTTTGCTGTGCTCATGACGTAGGTCAATGGGTTATTGTCAGTGTATACTGTAAAGTGTGGTGCGTAGAACAGGTAGTCCCTGAACTTTTCGCACACAGCCCACTTCAGGGCGAGGAACTCCAGTTTTCCACTGTGCAGATGGTAATTACGCTCAGCTGCTGTTAGCGTCCTGGACCCATACCCGATGACTCTCAACTTTCTCATCTTGACGCTGATAAAGAATGGCTCCAAGGCCCTGGTCTGAAGCATCTGTATGCAGTACAAAAGGTAAGTTGAAATCTGGATAGGCTAACACAGGAGGGCTAACAAGGAGAGCTATGAGCTTTTCAAGGGCTTTCTGGTGTTCAACAGCCCAATGTACAGGTGTTCGAGAGGGCAGTTGTGAACCTTTACTTTTACCACGGACAGCTGTTTGTTCTGGCTTGGTTTGCAGTAGCTCATAGATTGGCTTTGCTATCCTGGAAAAGTCCTGGATGTAGGAACGGTAATAGCCCAGGAACCCGGTGAGTTTCCTCACATCTCCAACCGTCTGTGGTCTCCTGCTGGCTAGTGACCGTACTGCCTCCAGGTCTTTGGGATCGATCCTTTGATTCAACAGACAATAATCTATGCAGAGGCGAAGGGTACCGTCTTTCTTACGGACACAGACCACTGGAGAAGCGTAAGATGACTTAGACTGGACAATCCAGGTCCTTTATATACTCTTTCACCTCTTTAAACAGCGGTTTAGGGATGGACGAGTATGCTCTCTGTACTGGAATATCGTCTTTGAGTGTGATCGACATCTGCAGGCTAGGAATGCATCCAATATCATGACTGTCTTGGGTAAACGCACCTGATTCTTCCCACAGCATCTTCTTGACTTTTTCCTGTTCCTCATCGCTCAGGTGGCTGAGGTCGACAGGAGGCTGCCACAGGGTTGGACTAGTGTTTGCAGTTTTGACAGCTGATGTGGATGCAGGGTTAACTGCTGCTCTCAGTTTTGGCCTCCCCGGTGAGTCTGTCTCAATCACCTTTGCTACAGTTTGGACGCTACCCAGGGCCGTCTTCCTTGGCAAGATGATGGAATGTTTCGTGCTATTCTTCACTGGTACAGTAACATAAGGTCTCTTTGAAGTCTGTATTTCGAGGAGTCCCTCTCCAACCTCTAGCTCTGCAAGGTGTGCATTGTTTTCATCAGGTTCAAACAAAAGCAGAGTGTCTGATGAATCTATACTAGAGGGGACCAGGCACTTAGCCCAAGTTACTTGCCCAGCTGGAATGACAGTGTCATGAATGCCAGTTCTTAAACGTCCCTGATTTATGGAAGATTTGCCAGCTTGAATGAAGTTCACGAGCAGCTCAACTTTCTCAGTAGCTATTGATATAGTCTCAGAGAGGAGAGTAATAAGAGCTGGAACGAATTCTGCTGGACGGCTTTGTATGACTTCCTCTAGCACATTGAATCCTAGTAATGGCTGCTCAAGCGGAACACTGCTAAGAAGGAAAGGCACAATGATGGACTGACTAAAGCCATCGTTTCCGTTCAAGCTGACGGTGATGAGAACCCAGCCATCAAAAGGAAGGTGCATGGACTGCATGGACCTCCAACTCTTCATTGGCATCGAAGATTTCACTGAGGGACCTAACTGTGATGTCTGGTAAGTATTTCTCCTTCCAGCCTCTATCGATCATACTCACTTGAGCTCCTATATCTAGCAAAGCATTGACTGCCATGCCATTTAGATTACATCGCGCGAGGGCTTTTCCCCCTATGAGCTTGGCAAGACACCTACTCATTTGAGTGGGTAGAGAGAGAGAGAGTTGGGGCGATACTCGTCCATTCTGGTCTTTTTGTCTTTCATTCACTCCATTGGTTTTTGCATTAGCACTCCTAAAACCTCCTGCGCCACACTCAGCAGCTTGGTGTGGGCACAGCGGGGACTGAACATGGGGCCCGGTCACTGCTTGTCCCCCGGCAGGGACCGGCTCCAGTTTTCCTGGTGCTTAGGTTTCCTCAGACAGCCGATGGCCCGGTGGCCCTCTTCGCCACAGTAAAAACAATGAGTGCAACCTGGACGATTCAGCTCAAGGCATTTGGCACAGCTATTTGACTTGCCTTTCTTCTGATCTACTTTAGCTAGACAGTAGTGCCAAGATTCTGCTTTTTGGGAGTGGGATGACTGCTGCAGTAGCTCAACTTTGTTCATCAACTTCTCTACTTTCTCTGTTAACTGCTGGAGCATATCGACCTTGGGCTTTCGATCTGAACCCTCTTTCCTCATACTTTTGTCTTGGACTGCTGCAACTTCAAGCTGTGTGCTATGCACGTTAACATGTTTTTGCTGCACAACTGATCCTAGGCGCCTCTGTCTCTCATTTTCAGTATTTGTTATCTTCATCATTTGTTTTAAAATTGTGTCATCAGTCACATTGCTGTCTGAAAGCAGTGGTTTAAGTTCTCGCCGTATGTCATCATGCTTATGCCCGAGGCCTTGGTATACAGTGTGAAGGAAAATGTCTTGAACTGTGTTTGCATTGTATTTGACTTCCATATCACCATACTTAGAAGCAAACAGGATCCTTTGTTTTAGCCCTATTACACGGTACAAGAATTGCTGTGGTGTTTCATTGCTATTTTGTTTCGTGCACATGAGCTCTTGAAATAATTCTGTATTACTCCGGCCACCTAAATGAGACTGGAGGAAGCCCCTGAGCTCCTCTATGGTCAAATCATCCTAGTGCATCAACATGTCTTTAAAGTTTCCCGATTTAATGACTTTGAGAACATCTCTCAGTATTTCGCAGTATATTTTCACAGTATTTCACTGAACCCTTCTTTAATGCCTTCATCAATTTGCCGACATATGTTGTTGTAGCTTATGTCTGAACTCTGGTCACTGATCTGTCCACCTTGAATCTTGAACTCACGACAATGCAGTGAAAGGTCTCGAAGAGGGACCATTCTGTTCTGTGTTCCAGGTGGATGTTGGTCAGACATATTACTACTGTGTGCTGTGTAAGGCTGTGGTGGGTGTAAGGCTGGTGAAGGTGTGAATGTGGGTGGTGAGGTGGGATTGTTAATGTATTGCAGAACTTTGTTACTAAGCTTGGTGTAGCTAGCAAGCATTCGCTGTAAATCTGTGTCAGTGTTAGATGTAGTGTTGACATCAGTAGTGGTGGTAGAGAAATTTAGATTGACTGGTGATGGGTGAGTTGAGCTGGCTGTGGGGGTTGTGATAGTGTTAGGAATACTAGTAACTATGCTATCAGCATCAACATTGGTTTGGCTTTGTGTCACACTCACATTCTGTACAGCGTTTGACAATACATCATGCAAGACAGCACTTCCCTCTACGCCAGCTTTAGGTTGGGAACCCCGACTCTGAATGACATTATCAATGGTATCATTTAACGCTAACAACTGTGCCATACCTGAATCCTCAGACTCTAACAAATTCTCACTGTGCATATATGCTTGGATGTACTCAAAGCAACTATCCTCCTCACCGACCTGAAGCGTAGATGAATCCTTCCCTGGCACAGGACCTACACTCTTGGCAAGCTGGAAAAGTTCATCGGCCGTAAGAGTGAGCAGACTCTTCTTGATGACCCACACCAAGCTTTTTCTCTCACCGTCCGCCATGATTGCTTTTCCCCTCTTCCTCACACTTTGTCCTTTGTCCGGAGATGTATTTCACTCTCTGTTCTTGGTCTTTCGAGTGTAGAGCACAGTCTTAGCTTTTGATTCACTCACAGGTTGGTAGTTGCATGAAGTCGGATGTCTTCTTGACCAATGAATGGAGGCAAACACCAGCGTCGTTGCTGCAACACCCAATCTTCTTCCAGCTGCATGGGCTGAGGACGTGTCGGCTTTCTAATCTTCACTCTGTCTGTGCTTGTAGCCTGCGCATCTGTTGCCGTTCCCCGTACGGGCCACCAAAAATCTGTTACGGGTACCACGTTGCAGCACCGAAATAACAGATATGTTTCCCTGAAAATACAGGATAGAAATGAGACAGGGCAACAGCGTCTTACTTCATTCAGGTTCTCTGAAGTTATATTTATTAAACATTCTTTTTCAGTAAGTGCATGTTGTCTCTCTTTATATTCAATTTGTACATTCAATGTCTTATAACATAGTATAATTCAATCTCCATGTACAAAATGCAACAAGTACTTCTCAATACATAAAATACATATTCACTTTACTTCCTACTTAATCTAATGCTATCTGTGTATGTGAAGTACAAAAACCCATGGTATAGTTTCACCAGTAAAGCTGCTCAGAATCCATTTACAAACTTCAACTATCAGTATTTAGTCAATATGACATTAACCGTCTCGTTTCGTCAATACACACGACAAGACCATTAGCATTACGCTAAGCAACACTTACTGCAAAGAATGTCGAGAGCTAATATCAACTATATTACCAACAAACATTGACATTTTTCATAAACTCATGAAACAGAAATGAATTACAGTCATTGGTGGGAGAACGTGTGTAATACGTTAACTAGTCCTTTTATTCAAAGATGTGCATCACCGCTATTAGGTAGCTTCCCGTGCCGAGGCTTGGATCTCTCGTAACAAATTGAAACCAATACATTAACAAAGCATATTCTTATCAAAATCGGTTTGACCATAATAAGTAGCTTACATAATATTTTACTTTAGTTTCGTGTTAACAGTGTTTTAGGCATTACTAACCTGAAAATACAGGATAGAAATGAGACAAGGCAACAGCGTCTTACTTCGTTCAAGTTCTCTGAAGTTATGAGGAAAATCCACAACGAAGACAGAGATGATTCGCTACGCAGCTGCGCCCTCTACTGGTCTGGAGCGAATATGTCAACTCCCATTTTTAGAAGAAACCTTTGCAAAACAAGCACTCATATTCCTTGGGCACACATTTCCCCAAATAAAATACACTTCATTATAAAAGAAAAGACAATAGTCACCAAGAAATATACAGTATGTAAATACACAAATGTGACACTTTTGTGAACATCACACATGGATAGAGCCCAAGGGCCCAAGAAACAGTCATAGTAAAAGCAAATTTTTGACAAGGCTTTTTACCACACAATACATGTTGATAGCAGGCTACAATAATTACTGCATGTACAATTAAGGCATGCTATGTAGCATAATCCTAACAGTAAAACTAACACTAGAAACTATACAAATAGTTACTGATAACAGAAAACAAAGAGAGAATAAAGTTTTTACAGTCGTGATAGTTGGCTAATCACAGGAGCCCACAGTATTAACAGAGTTTTGTGTGCACGATGGTTTTGATGCCTGCACTAGCTACATGAGTCTTGCTTTGAGTTTAAAAACCTGTCACAGCATATAATTCCCAAAATGACGTTATTTGGTTTCGCAAGACATATATATTACCAATGTGAACAATGTCTTAAGGATGTGTGGATTGGTCAAAATATATATGTAAAACTGCAGGGTAGTCCTCACTGTAAGGGCATTCTTTGTGGTGTGTTATGTTTTACACTACTGCCATATGCAACAGATGTTACTGCAGTCTCACAGAGGACACATTGCAAAACATGGGCTGCACTTGCTGGTGGCAGAGAATGTAGGTACTGCAGAACAATATGGAAAACAACAAGGGGCCAGCTGGCCGAGGTGCTGTTTCCAGAATAGTAATCTTTGGAGACTACTTGTAGAAATTAGCCCTGGATGTGTCCAGCTTTACATTTTATGGATGTTGGGCTGTAGCATTTTTTTGTTTGTTTTTAATTTTTCTGCTTTAAATAGATTGAGCATAATCACATGTTCAGTCTTTGGGGGTCACATCTCATACCTTCTACTCATTTTACAGTAGTGTTACTTCTGGCTTAATTGCAATTGTGGCATGTGAGTTTAAACCTTGTGAATGTGCTACAGCACTGTCCTTCCACTATTTAAATCAGATCCATACATTTGGTTGACACCAGTCTCAATTCACTAACAAGAATTTATTTTTAATCATCTTAGAAATAACACAACTCAATCTTCACACAAATATCACCAAGACATCACATGTCTGTATAAGAAAGATACAGAGGTACTGGTTCATTCTTTCATAGTATTTCATCTGTACAAATATAATTCCATGTTTACTGGACTACCAGATGGTCAACATACCAGTTTGCAGCTTGTCCAAAATGCATCTGTCAGGTTACTGATTTTTAACAACCAGATTATTTACAGTGTCTATATGTATTGAGGTATTTTTTTATGTTTGATATAACAGACCAGTGTTTTCAAGTATTTATTGTGGCTCAAGCATAGCTCAAGCATAATCTTAAATGACTACGAGCACTGGATATGGTAAAACGGGCAGGTAAACTACAGGATTTTCTGTAGCTGCATGGAACATGTACATGTTCTGTACTTTTAGATCTTGTTCAGTTTTTAACACTAAATTCAACGGTACAGGAGAGTGTTCAAGGAAATTTACTACACACTAAGCAACATTATGAAAAAAAATGCTGCAGAAAAAGCTGTTGTCCACTGCACAGAAAACACAAACTGCTACACAGCTAAGTATGAAATGATAATTGCAGTACATTTTCAAAAAAGAAATCCTACTCATAACTTGTAGAATTGTACTGAAATTTATAATGATCCATTTTCCATTATAAATGGTGAGTTTCTGCCACCTTATTGAAGACTTCTAACTCTTTTAAATGTCAGTAATACAGCAGGCTGTTTTATCACTGAATTTGCTTCCCTACCAGTAAAATATCAGGAATATGCCTTCACTCCAAGACACCATTTCAGTGAGCTCCATAAAACATGTAAGAAGAATTCCAATGAAGTGCCTCTCGTGGCCATGTTCCATTTGAACGCACAATGGATCAATGCAAATTTGAAATGGCAAAAGGTTAGTGTACATGCCCTGGCGTTCAATGGCTCAGGTACAGCCAGGGCCAGCACATTTCACATTTTTGAAATGTGGAAAAATCCAAGTGTTGAAATCAGATGGACCTAAACACATTTTCAATGAATGCATTAAAATACTTCACATCCAATGGAATTTAAAAAAAGGAATTTACTATTACAACAGACCTTCCATCAATGTGCATAATATTGTATTTTTATTCCACTTAGGTTCACTTGCATTTATGTTTTATGTTTCAATATGCTCTGTTGGAATAGATTGTGATGGTCCTAGCTGAGGCACCACTCACAGGGACAGCAAAAGGAACAATTTAAGTTGTTTAACAATTTAAATTGATTATTGACACAAGCTACATATAATAATGAAACAACAAAAAATACAAATCCAGCTGCTCTCTTCAGCAGCCACACACTTGTGCTTACACAAGATTAACTGGACAGGTTTACCAGTAAGTCATGGCCAGCTTCCTCAGACACACACACAATGACAAACATTCAGTCTGAAATGAATCTTATATACCATGGAACAGCTATTGGTGCTACCTTTATGGTCAGTTTGAGACAAATTACTTTATCAAACATTTTTGATGTCAGCACAGATCTAGGATCTTCCTTAACACAATTTATAAATCACATGAAACCCTCTGCCTTGTATATTACCTACATTACTTTACATTACATTATTTAGCAAACGCTCTTACCCAGAGCGACTTACCTAGGTTACCGTTCTTTACAATGTTATCCATTTATACAGCTGGGTATTTACTGAGGCAATTGTGGATTAAGTACCTTGCCCAAGGGTACAGCAGCAGTGTCCCAGCGGGGATCGAACCAGCAACCTTTTTTGGTTACAAGTCCTGTTCCTTAACCACTATGCTACACTGGTGCCCCACATAACTACTTTCTCCTTCTTGTACTGTGTTTGACAGACACTACACATTTATTGTAAGGTGAAAATGATTACTTCAGTCATGTGGAATTGAAGAGATACAGTACATTGTTGTGAAAAGAGGGATAATGAAAACATACTCTGTGACATCACAATCCCCACAATTTCCTCCTTTAAAGAGAACATGGAACACTTAAATGTATGATCAGCTGTGTTCCACATAGCACACTAGCATACTATGTACTACTCTCATGAAGTATATGTTGGGCGGTGGTTTGGGCAGCCCAGGGAGTGGCATGTGGGGGTGGCACAGCATTGATTCAATGATGGAATAACGAGCAAGTAATGCCGGGCACCTGTGAACGGGGCGTGTAGGGGAACTTTGCTGCCGCATAAAAGGCAGCAAGTCGGGGTGAGAAGCGGGACAGCTGCCTGGAGAAAGCAGCAGGGGTGCGTGGGCAAGTGCTCTGTCTGGGCGTTTATTAAGTTACTTTTTTGAGTTTTTTTTGTTAGTTGTATTTGTTTTTGGGGGTTTTCTTTCCGTTTGGTGTTTGTTGCGTGTTTGTGTTCGTGCGGGACGTCGGCAGGGCGGAGCGTCGCTGGAGCAGAGAGCCGGGGAAAAGGAAGATCGCGGCAGGTCTGCGTTCAGCAGAGAAGCTGCTGTCCGGCTGGTCGATTGGCGCAAATAGCAGGAGCGTCCGCCCTGTTTCCCGTAAGGAAAGTACTTTTTTTCATCCTACACGAGGCGTGTGTGTGACCAGGGGTGGCTCCGCTGGCTTCTCAGTTCCCTCTTCGCGTTCTTAGGGATTGCAGAGCGCGGCGAAGGATCGGTTTGGAGAGGCAGTGCAGTTCCACCCGGCGGCACGACTACGTGGAGCCTGGCGTCCGGACAGCAAAGGACTCTATGGGACACGAGGGTGTTTTGGGGGATTCTTTTATTTTATTGGTTTTTACTGGTTTTTTGCGTTGCTACTGGAAGGTGATCAGCAGCAACGCCTGTTCTGTGTGTGTGCGCGCACGCGCGTGTGTATGTGAGCGCTCCCGGTGGCAGCCTGCGACCCCCACTTGGTCAGCCCCGTGTCGGGACTGGCTCACCCTGGCCAGAGGGAGGTGCCAACTGCAGCTTGTGAGGGGAATTGCAGTGTTTGCTTACTGCCAGAGTGTGAAGGTGTGAGGGACCACTGTGTGCTGTGGACTTGGTGTGTACACTTACCTGTGGGGGGTGCTATCCTTTGGGGGGAGGTGTTATGTCTGCTGGGACTTACAGTAGGAAGAGTAGGCAAAGGGTGACTCCAGGGTGTGCTGTCTGAATTTTGTAAGTTTTAACCCTAACTTGTGAAAAGTTCTTTGCTACCTACCTGGTCTTACATTGTAGTGGGCTGACAGTGGTCGGGGCAGTTCAGTGTCTAACCCTTGACATACTTGGCCATCTAGTATGTTCACACCTTGCAGTATGGATAGTGTAGTATGCGTCACCAAGCCTACTAGGGCCTTTGGTTATTATGTAGCTTGACTGCACCACCTTGGGAATTTCACCCAAGGAAATGGTTCTAATACTATTTAACACTGTAGCCAATTCCACACAGGTAAGTTTGTAAATAAAGGAACAGAGACCAGGTTGCCCTATTGGGCTCCAAACAGTGCAAACATTCAGAATAGCCAATAGGAAGGCAAATGGGTGGTACACCAAAGTTTAAATGCAACACGCTGGCTTCATCAGCTCCACACCGCCACACCTGTAAATACTAACTGGAGCAGATTAGTGTGGAATGCCCTCCTTGTGACAACACAGCACATTTTATTAATGTTGTGATCATCTAATCAGTGCCAGGCAAAGCACCTCGTACACCACAATCAAAAATGATTTTTCTAATAGATTTAATACAATGGTAAGCTTGGCTTCTATGGGCTGACTAACTAAAGTCAAATTTCAAGCAGCACTTGCAATGCTACTTTATGTTTATGTATTTTTTAAGTATGTAACAAGAAACAGGGTGCAACATTAACATTTTGATCTATTTTCAGAGGAGGCTTGGCTGCTCTTGCTGCCTCTGAGCAGCTGCGATGTGTATCAAGGAGCAAATGTCAATACTTAAGAAAATTGCTTCTTAATAGGAATAAATGGTAGAAGTTGGATATTTTTTTTTTTCCTTTGCTGGACTGAAGTAATAAAGAGTTGATTTTATTTCCAGACCACTTGATAAATAATGTGAAGATTGATAATGAATTTTGATGGGTGGTCTGGGAAGGGACGTATCAAAGCTAGTAGCATGGATGACATTTAAAGACACAAGCATGTAAATGGAGACAAAATGGTAAAATGTAAAATTCTTGTAGAATGGCTTGCTGGGCTTTACCAGTGCAAAATTGCTTTGACAATTGTTCTGAACTGTTCTTCGCAACTGAAAAAGCCAGTGATGTCAGCAACATAAGATGGTGGTTCACATACTGGAAGTAGCTGCATAACAAGCTAACTAAAATCAAACTTTTAAAACTGACACCACAAGCCAGTGCACGTTTTACAAGAAATAAACTTGTAGCATTAAATTTCTGCTTTAAACCAAAACTTGCCAAAAGTTTCTTTCCTTATTAATGTGTATATACAAAAGGGGAGAGAAATTACTTTATATTTTGGTAATTAGATACTTAACAAGCATGCCAATTTAAGTAAGGATTACCTGTTAGCATTTGATGCCTCTTGATTGCATGGTGGCTCTGTCTCTGTGTACTTCACATTAAATCCTGGTAGTTATCATGAAAAATAAAATTTGCTGTCATTTCAAAACTGACCTCTCTGGTGTGATCTTTGTTAGAAAAGTTATTTAATAATGTCAGACCCACTTTAGACACAAAGTAAGAAAAGTCAGCTATTAATGGGTGATCCTTAAACAAGATAACTCGGGAACCTTGATGGTCATGACAAATGCATGCAGATCCAAGATCATCTTAGGGGAGCTCTCTGCCTTGGTTATTTCTAGCTCACCAATTGCCACTGATTCTTGTGGTACAGCTTTAAAGTCCCTACATCATTGAATACCAATAAAAAAAGGGAAAAAATGAATGTGGTTTTGAGAAAATATATTCTGCTTTAATATTAAATCAAATATAGAAATCCACTCTTGGGTGGGCCCATTTAATACCACCCGCCTCATTAAGCCATGCTGAATGTGCCTTGGTGGCAGATGAACACTGGCTTCACAGCTCATAAAGCGGAACTGCAGTCTTCAGGCAATTTGGAAGGTACAAGCTCTTCTTCATACCCCAGGGAGCTTTTAGACCGGGTTTTTCTTTACTCTGCCTGCCAATCACAGCGTGTGCAAATGGGGGGAGTGGGGGGAGCATCTTTTAATTTATTTCCTGCAGCCCAGCCCATAGAGAACAATTCTGCTACCATGAGAGAGATGCTTTCATTCATATGCCATCACAGTTGTATACTGGTGTTGGAATGAGTTACCAGGGAGGTGCTTCATCCTCTAAGAGTGCTTCTGAGGTGAATGTGTGTGTGTATTAGGGCTGTCAAAATTGGCCAAAATGACGTTCGATTATTCGTTCTAAACACATAGGTTCGAACCATTTGAATATCTATTTTTGCGCATTATGTCCATAAGGCTGTTTTCACACTTGGTCCGTTTTGCTGGTCCGAACTCGAGTGCGATTATTCCCCCTTCCCCCTGCCCCCGCTGGTCTCCTTTCACATTACATTTTTTGGTTGCGAACCCTGGTCCGTTTACGCCATCAACACGTAAGGAACGTGCAGCTTTAATTTACCAATGTCGCTAGGCAACGACGCAAAAGACAGACAGCCGCGGTAGCGCTGCTTTTTTCCCCCCACAATCGAATATTAATTTTCACAATCGAATGTCTGGGTTTTTTTTTTTACAATTCGAATATATATTTGAATTTAGAACATTCGTTGACAGCCCTAGTGTGTATGCATTTGTTTTTGTAAGTTTCTGTAATTGAACACTACCTGAAACACAGCAATAGTGTCACAACAGAAGCCATTTTTTTATTTGTTCAGTTTCACTCTGCTGAAAGCCACAGCTGTGATGGATGTGAGAAATGGTGTCAGAGTGGCCTCAGTCCACTGGCATTGGTATTAACTTAAATGGAGGACTCTTTTGCATGGCATGGTTTGTCCTGCTTTCAAGCTAACATGTAATCTAAGGTGGACATCAGCTGGTTGGATCTGGTTGCCAGAAAACACTACACACTACATCTCCTGAATTCCTACATACACTCTGTCCTCCACCCTTAACTGACACGAGACTTCTGATTTATCATCTTGTATTATGTATGACTTTATGTTAGGTTGAACTCTGAATGAAATCTGAAACACAAGCTAGGAGCCTAACCTATATGTATTCTACTGGGGTTCCATCTGAAAATGTCAGCTGGCAGTACTATGCAAACTGACCATAATATATAATCTAATAATCTAACCTAAGTGATTTCACCTACGGGCTCGAGAGATGCAAATAATCACATAAAAAGTGTTAATTCACATTTATAGTCACATTAGCAGGAGGAAGTTGTGCACAAGACTTTTCTCATTTCTTTTCTTGTTGAATTGATGGGTAGAGAGGTTGACTGACACAGGAAGGAAAGAATGAGAGATAGCTGGGGTGCTGATTTTAGAATGCAGTCATCAGAGTTTGTATGCATACTCCCAATACCTTTTCCCTTTAGATACAAAGAAAATTCCAAGTTTGTATAAAAGTAGACAATATTGCATCATGAAGTTGTATATGAAATAAAGACAATACATATGCTACTTCACTATAGTACAGATATATTCCAAAAACATCATATGTATGTGTACAATTTCAGTTTTTGCTGTATAGAGAGAGGAATTTCACAGTGTCAAAAGAAGAAGAGGACCAGACAGTACAGAAATAAGTACAATGATAAGTAGAGGGTTTACATCATGAAATCAGTAAATGGTTAAGTAGCTCCATACTTGCTGGGATTATAATTCTGTATGTATTTCACCACAATTAAAAGGATATGCTAAAAACTCTCCATCTCTGTACTTGGGAAGTTTTTGAACAAGAGACCTCATGGTCAGCTATGGCTGTCTCCCTTCAACTAAAAAACTGATCAACAAAGCATATTTTATTGTGTTAAAATTCAGGGAAGTTGTATGTTGAAAACCCAGTGATGTATACTGATGTAAACTGCAGGCACTCTAATGTGGAATCCTGGGGTCAGTATCATCCATAGGTTAACACAGGAAAATCTTAGCCTGCATTACCCAAGAAACCAGCGTGGTCTCCTTCTCTGTAATTGTACATTTGATTAATTGGAGACAAGTACACTGAATCAGCTGATTATTGTTTCTTGCAATAAACGTGTTTTAATTGTGTTGTCACCATTAAAATATCAGACCTAGGGAATATGTCCTTGTGCCCATTATGTGCCCATAAAGTGCATTACTGGGAAACTGGGCTTGCTTGCCATCATAGAAATAGATCATAAGATCATAAGTGTTTTTGCAACTTCGGCAATATCTGCTGCCTTGCCTTTGAAACACAGCTCCGCTCGCCACCGGAGCTGCTCTAGTCTGCAAATGCGTTCCTCTGTGCCCGTCTGTGGCACAGTAGCCTTCAGTGTTGATAGGCTCTTACTCGTGACGTGTAAGCAATCAGATAGTGCTGTGGGCCGGACATTGCTCGAGACCACAGAGTGGTGACTACAGACAGAGAGAGGTGGCTGCATCAAAGCCAAAGTAGTGCATTTTTAAATTAATTTATTTTATCAGCAATCGATAATCGGTTGACCCCTACAGTATATTGTTTGGTCATTGTGGCCCCACAGTGAATGGTGAGCAAGGCCCTAAGGAAGCTTTATATACCTGAGCTGCGGGAAAGGTTCTGTATATTATTGAAACACTGATCTGATTGTTTGCACAAATATCAAAATTCCCACAACACATAATCATAATATTTTGTGTGAAAGTTGTGGTTCCCGTTGAGGAAAGATTCTATTGGGGAAAGGTTCCAGAGTTGCCAGGGAAACCCAAGAAGGGTGTGTGTATGTATGTGTGTGTGTGTGTGTGTGTGTGTGTGTGTGTGTGTGTGTGTGTGTGTCCGTGTCCACGCACACATGCACATATGGGTTAGGGAGTGGCAGTGTGTCCATCTGATGGAAGACCATGCTCCTGAACTCTCAATTTCTCTCTTTTTCTCCTTCTTGTAGCCCCACCCATTAATTTCCAATGGCCAATCATGGCCGGGAACACCTCAGATGTACAAAAGTTAAAACTCCCTGGTAATAAAACTCCCTGTATTAAATGAAAATGATCTAAATTTATTTTGTGTTTTCAGATGGCCTGTGTGGACAATGTCATGGAGCTTTATTCTAATCAGATGAATTAAACTAAAAATTTCAGACATAAAAATTGTAAATCGGTCAAATGACTGGAACACAACAGGAGGGTTAAGTACTGCGAATGCTGCCACTCACATTTGTTTGTTTCCCATCTTTCCGCTGCTTGGACAAACTCAGTTCCCCGGTATGCTCATTTTCCATATTACCCTTTCTTTGTACGGGAATTGTAGATTACTCTCTATGCAAGCCTCTCCTTAGGTGTACAGCACAACTTTTTAGGTGAAGAGCCAAAGGTGTAGCTTATAATCTCACGTACGACAGCCACAAACTTCCTTCAGGGCTGCCAACTTTTTTATTTTAGTAGCACTTATTTTTGTTATACAGTGATGTGCTTAGCCATAAAAAAAACAAAAACCTTTCATCACAAGAAGTGTACAGTGTTCCCTTACATTTATTGAGAATGTCAAAACATTTGACAGCTGAACCGTATTTCCTTAAATGTATTGACAACATGGAAAGTTCAATTCACATTTCTTTTTGAGGTTGACTGTCCTAAAACCCACTAAAACCCCAAAACTCACAAAACCACGAAGTTTAACAGAAACAGGTTCACAAATTCTCATGTGCTCTGTTGTAAGTGCTGGTGGCTGATTTTGCAGCCTTGATCATTGATTGGAATGGCTTCCACTTGAAGCATGAAAATGAATATATTATATATAAATAAGATCATTTGAGCTGAGCTGTCGTTGACAGCCGTGGTCTTCTTTAGAAAACAACAATTAGCAGCTAACGTTAACTATTAGGCATGTCCAGGTGTTTGTCTGGTATTGTATGTTTTATCATGTTTTTAAGCATAAAACGATGTAAATAAGTGCTTGCTAACCTTGCTCTACATAGGCCAGCTCTACAACTTTACACCGACAGATCCTGAGTAACACCCAACAAATTCATAAAATTAGACAAATGACCATTGCACTTACCTTCTTCATGTATTTGTTCCTCCAGCTTTGCTCTACTCATGCTTAGTGGTTAGTTGCTTGACCACAAAATCATTGTGATTGGCTGTTCCACCGGAACGCACATTGCAATGATTTGCTGTTGCATGCACTGCTGTTCCTTTGCTTAAAAATCACAAATTTTACATCAGAGGAAGCGAAGACAAAAAGTTAGCGTGAGAAAAGGCATGTGTGGTGTGAGAGTGTGAGATCTGGGTCAATTTTGTGAGTCTCACGCTCAGTGCGTGAGAGTTGACAGCCCTGATTCCTTGTTGTTTAGCATTGCAAATACCACATACTGCACCATATCTTTTAGAATTCATCCTCTACGTGTTGTATGATTTATCCAGTTTGGCTGAGAATTTTTTATTACAAAAGGTAATTTTATATGTCTGTAGATCTATTGCTACCTAGCTCAGTGTGCTTTAATGTAATGCGCTCATTGCTTCACCCTAGAAGCGCGTTTTCTGTAGTGTATGTCCACCCGCCTGGTATGCCACAAAAGGCAGACAGATGGGTGTTTGTATGATACATTAATCACTTGTTTTAATTATTATTTTTGTTGAATTAATTTCAACAAACAAACAAATTAATTTTGTTTGAATTAATTTTACGTTTTGTTTGAGTGACGGTAGCCACTGGTAGCGTTCGGGTGTATTTCTACACAAGGTATGGGATGCGGATTGAACAAATTACTTGGTTACTCAATGAGTTGAGTGAGGTATTAGGTAGAACCTAATTATATTATGTCAGGGCCTACTACAGCGCTGGGTCATTGTGGGACATGTAGCCACTGTTTTTCCACCAAGTACTAATAGTGTAGGGACAACTTGAGCTCTCTTCCCCTCTTCTAGACTTCTGCAAGCCTCTTTTCTCTTCATTTCATATCAATAGGCCCTGACTCCATAGGGTGTGTTTTGGTGTGACTGGACCGTTTTTTTTTTTTTTTTTAATTTTTTGATGTATTTTATTTTCTATTTTGCGTTATTTGAGTGTATGTGATTTAGTTGGGCTGCCCACCCCTCCTTTTACTCTAGGTTTATTCCTTGGGTGGCTGTAACCTTACTCTTTGGGGTGCCCCCCCTTTCCTTAAACTTATAACTGGGTATCTGTTTAGTGCATTGCACATATTTCGTGAATCATTTTGACACCACTTGATCATTACAGTTTTGCTGTGTCCCAGAGAGTGTGACATTCTTATGGTGTTTGCTGTGCATGTACTCTTAGGGTGCACCCCAATGTAATTCAGGCCTACCTCTCCCCCTCCCCTAGTGATCGTATTTAGTGCTGCCAGCCCAAGTCTCATTTATGTATCTTTGGTTTTCTTTGGTTTAGTGGTTTGATTATGGTTGTAAATTCAACTTTGTCACTCTGCAACCCATAGTAAGATCTCAGAGTCAGTAGTGTTCATACTTGCATACTTGGCTAGATTAAACTTAACTACCTCCTAAGAATATTGTTTCATGAAATAAAATTTTTATCTTTGTATCAAAATAAACAGTGTATCTATTTTTGTACCCTATTCAATCGAACACCTCAGTAGGGAAATTTGAGTGTTATTCCCAGCCTTACTACCAGTTGCATTGGTAACTCCCGAAGAAGGGGAAGAGAACAGTTTATGTTCTCTGCTGTACTTGGGAAAATTTCTTTAGTTATTTACAGAACAGCTCTAATCACTATTTTGACAAAAATATCTTTGTACTCCACTGCAGTCATATCCTCACACCATATGATGCTTAACATGTCCATATGGTGATATTTTTTCAGGCATAAAACTTTTTCTTTTTAATGAATTTCTTTAACAGCAATTTGTTTTTTGTCTTCAGGTACAGATGGTGAACAATAGGAAGTCTTCCAAAATTACATGCTGTGCATATTTCAGTCAATCTGCAGTAGGAGTTTTGGCATGGCCAAACCTCAACCCATTAGTCTTCTGCAAAAGTGTGTGATTCTTTGACCTCAAAATAAAAAACCTACATAAGTCAGCTGAAACAGAATTTTCCCATGACTGCACTTGGTCTGGGTCATGGTTTGCAAGCAGGATTCCTTGCAAGTTTGACTCATTGAGCTGTACGTAACCTGACCTCTTTCAGGGACAACACAGCCATTTAAATGGATTAAATATAAAATATCAGATGTCAGCTCTGTGAGTCACCCTCGATGAGGATTTTTATTATTTAATCCTTTGTTATTCTTATTTTCTCTTTATGCAACTGTTTCGAATCAGCAATAGCACATAAGGCTCAAAGCACTGCAACAACCTCTTTATTGAGGCTGCACTCAATATTAGCACCTTGCCAACCAAGCCAATCAGGATCCCCTTTATTTCTTCTGGAACTTGCAATGAAATGATAACATCAGTGTTATTAATACTGCTGCTCCTGTTTTATTAACCCGGCATGTTTTGTCTAAGGTCTCATGATATTCCAAAATGTATGTATTCTGATTTGAAGTCTCTCTCTGCGTAACCCTTCTGATTGAAGGGTTCACAAGGTTGAATAAGTCATGTGACACAATAGCCATTGTGTGTGACAATATTGTTGGTAACTAGACAGGCAAAGGCAAAAACAGACATAGGAAAATATTTCTATTTAAATTTTATCCTATAGCTCTTTATTCTAAAAAATAGTTTCTGACATGATACTGAATTCTACATTTGAATAGATTCACCTCATTTGATAATCCTACATAATTATTAATAATTATCATAATCAATGAAATATTGAATATTTACTTGAAACAAGGCATAATATTCTCTCTGTTGCCAGTGAGCAACCTAGCAAGCTGGAAGTCTAGAAAGCAAAATAATACAATCTGTCTCTGGCAGTGTCAAAGGTGGTAGAGACAACCTAGAGACAACTTTCATACAATGTGAGAATGAGGATTGAACGAATCCCCAGCTTCGCTAACAGTAAGCTCTGCCATGCCCTGAAATCATTTTCATTTTTGTTCCCCTTTTTTAATCTTGATAACATGGTCCTATGACGCAGGCCTGACTGGGAAGGGAAGATTTATTCTTCCATGAATACAGCCAGTTCATTTTACCTGAAATTGCAGTAGTTGGCTAGCGAAACAAACAGAAGTGTATTCATTTTATTATAATACATTACATTTTAACACAGTCTTGATTGAAAGTGTCAAGCATCTTTTCAATTTAGTCACGTCAAAGTAACATTCGGCACAGCAAACTGTTGCTAGCTAGCAACACTATATGGAATAAGCTATAGGCCCAGTCATGCTGAGAATCATAACGGGACCATTGTTTTAAAAAATATTACATAAGGTTCGACACCAAAAGAGCTCTTCATTTGAGTATATGTCCTGAGGTAGGGCTTAGCCCATACATTGCTCAGCAATTTCTCAAAGCAACTTCTGTTTGATCGTATTAACATTGCATGTTCCGAGGTTATACCATTTTATGTTGAAGTATTGAAAACACTCATCTTGGTTCCAGAACTGCTTCATTTTCAAGGAAGTGTCTGCTCAGCTTTCATGATTAAAGTGTGTGTCTTGTGATTGCATTTTGCAATGAGGACTATTAACTCTGTGAGGAAATCTATTGAGCAACAGGCTTTGGTTGGGGAGGTTTACCAGGGCAATTTATATATATTTACAGTGCAACTTTGTACCACCCATTTTAAGAGATGCTTAAAGAGATGCTAAATTTTAAGGGCTTAAGTGAAGTGTTTAAGTTTGAATCCCAAAAATAGAAAAACACATGAGGCAGACAAAAAATTCTGAGTACCCTTAAATCTGAATGGGCCCCTTGTTGTAGATAATGACACCAGCATTTACTTTTTCATCACACTTACATCCCCATCCACCAAGGATTCTTATGCATTTTTTTGAGAGCACGAGTGTTCCAACATATAGAAATATATTAGCATTTTGAGTCTTTTCACATGTTGATAATATGTGTTGGTGTTTACCTTGTGCTAATTATGCATGTCAATATGTTCACCCACAGTAAAGGGCTTTTTCCAGTGGTGTGAATTCTGTTAATGTCTCCATTATTTAGTTGTCCTTTTCCCCACAGCAGAAGAGGCCATTACACAATCTAGCACAATATCAATACATTAAATACGAGTGCAAATGTATACTGGCAGAATGGCAAAGGTGTAGGCTACAGTTGAGTTACTCTGCCTTTATGTAGCATGAAAATGGATTGCTGGCTTTGTAAGAGAGCCCAGGGAGATGAGCAGAACCACTTCCAGCAGCACTGAGTCAAAGGTATCGATATAAAACATACGTTTGTAATAAACAAGCCATCATCCCTGTGCATGGAAAAATGATGGATTTATGTCTCCTTTTCTTGCTATTTCCCCCTCTATTTATGTGTATGTCTATATGCATATAAATGTTTATTCATATCTGATTAAATTGTACCAAAACGTAATTTTGATAATGTTACATATAGTAAAATAATATCATTCACAAATATTTTATTCCAGAAAACACAAGGGTAATCCTTTAAATGAAATATAGCAAAAACAAATCAATATTCTGTTTTCTGGAGATTAAATGGATGCCTCTGGAACTATATAGAGGCATCCAAAAGCATCCTGTTTCCTTGGGACATAACACACAGAATCATCACACTAAAATCTTTAGTAGCATGCATTATCATGGTTAAGGTCAGAGTTCTCCAAACACTGCGGCCAGTGTTTGGTCATCAGCCTCCCACAAGCTGGAAGATAGCTATGAAAGTGTTCACAAAAAGCTGAATACACTATTACCCACTGCAGTATTCATTAGGAAGTAAATTCACTACTGGTACAACAGCATCCCTGAGAGGAAGAAGATGTACATGTGTCTTGCTACCATGGGCTCCAAGACAAATGGTTTGGGTGGCAAATGTAAATCAACTGCAACCAGTGGAAATCTGCAAAAAATGTTATTCAACATTGCCTGCATGAATATAGCTTTCATGTCTCTATTGCAAGGGAGAAGCCTCCTCTGAGGGCAAACCACAAAATCTGGCAACGTGATTTTGTACGTACATCTGAATGGCAATTGGAAGCATGTAAGCATGTCTTACCATGAGATGAAATCATAATTTAGCTTTTCGGACATTCTCACCAGCATTTTGTGTTAAAAAGTAAAGCTTATGTTAAAAAAAATGCCCGTTTTGTAATAAAGTGAGGGTTTATGTTTTGGGGTTGTGGTGTATCTAAGATAGAAAACAGAGTGTTATGAACTCCAACATGCACCAGGATATTTTGGCCAAAAACCTGGTTCCTTCTGCCAAGATGCTCAAGCTTGAATGAAAGTGGATGCTGCAGCATGACAAGGATTCATCCAAGTCTTGAATTGGTTGACTGAGCACAAAATCAATCTGGCTATCTCAATCTCTAGAGCTCAATCAAATCATCACTGATGGTTCAACACAGGAATGTAGTTTTGGAGGAATGGTTGAAAACATTACAGGAAGTGTCTTATGAGAGTAATCTATATTCACAAAATGGTGTGTGAATAAATGTGACCCCTGTTTTTTCTTAAATATTTTTTTTGTGACCAGCACAACTTTGCCCTTTACCATGCTATTAAGATCAAAGTCTAACACTTTTAAAAACAATTCAAGCATTTTAATTTAAAATATGGATCATGGTGTGTATCTGTGTGTAATTATGAACTGTATAAATGAAATAATATCAAAAAGTGTCTCACAAATGAAAATCATATAAAAAGATGACTTTTTTATTTAGTCTTTCAGATGACTGGGGTCAGAGGGACATTGGCTTCGTTGCTGTGCCTTTCATTGTTGTGCTGTGTAGTAATTTCTTTACATGGCTTCTTTCATTATGTCATTTCCCACAGAATGAAACAAGTTTTGTGTGCCTAGCACATGACCATAACAAGGTTATGGTCATTATAACTTATATTTTTTCTGCATATTGGCTATGTATACTGTACATGCTGTTTTTTTGTTGTTCGTTCGTTTCCCTAAGCAATCAAAGTTACCTGCCTTGCTAAAGGCAGCGACATATTCCTGGGATTCTACCCTGCCACCAACTCGCCTAAACACATTCCCCTGAACACAATGCCACATAGCCACTCCTTGTATGTTAGGTCAAGATTTCTCGAGTGAATCAGAAGTTTCAGGTGTAGATCTATAGTCTATACTTTCACATGAAAATAGTTAAAGCTTGCTTGACACTGTTAACTACGACAGTAGAATGAAACCTAAATAGCTGTTGCAAAATAACAAAATGTGAGAACATAGATATATTTTTCATACTCAAATTGCACTCATTTTCAACATATCCTATCCTATCTAAAACTATGAGCACTGAAGCTGGATATAACACTACTAACGCATAGCAGTTTAAGCCATTCCATGTTTTACCAGAAGTAGATTACAGTAGCTTCCTGTTAATGGCTTTCACTCTAGCACTAACCTGTTGGAATGGCTCAAATTGCTCTGTATTGGTAGTTCTATGTCTATCCCTGTACACTATTGGTATTGAACCCAAATAAAAAAACACACAAAAGCTCTCTGATTTTATAAAAACACAGAACCTTAGAAATTCTTTCACTGAGCAGAAGCCTTTGCCTGGGGAGATTTACAGAATTCTGCATTTTCCACATTGTCCATTATCCATAATCATCCATTATCTGTATAGATACAACAGTGCTACCTCAGCAGGGGTTTGAATCTGCCTCTAGGCCACTGTTCCTGTCCTGACAGAAATATAGGAGTTCTTCTGACATTAGTGAAAACCATACCAGTTGTGAAATATGTACAGAAGGTGTGCTTTGTCTAGTATGGTGCACATGGACACTGCATACAGTATGATATCACAGTCTGGTATGGGTGCTCGGTTTCAGACCGCAAGGCTTTGCAGCGGGTGGTGAAGACTGCCCAATGCATCACAGGGTCTCCGCTTCTGGCCATTGAGGACATACAGAGGATACGCTGTCTACGTCGAGCCTGAGGCATCAGCAAGGACTCTGCTCACCCAGCTCACAAACTGTTTGTCCTCCTGCCTTCTGGGAGGCGCTTCAGGAGCCTCCAGTCCAAGACCAAGATTCAGGAACAGCTTTTTCCCCACAGCTGTCTCCTTATTGAATTCTGTCCCCTGCTGACTCCCCCTACACCACTACGCACATCTCTTTGCCCCTTTAATCCAGATCCACTTTATATATTATACAACTGTAAATATCATAGTATATATTAATTCACTGTATATATCAACTGTATGTATCTATCTGTAAATTTGTCCATAATTACTGACCTCATAATGTACATATCACATTGTATATACCCATCTGTACAAAATGTTCATAGCAGTGATCTTATACTGTTCATACATATAACTGTAAATATTATATCCTCTGCACTTGCTGCTTATTGCACTTCTGGTTAGGTGCTAACTGCATTTCGTTGCCTTGTACTTGTTACATGTGTAATGACAATAAAGTTGAATCTAATCTAATCTAAATATACAGACACTGTATGCAAACACTGTGTGGCAGTAATATTAGTAGTGCAGCAGCAGTGATAGCATCAGCAGTCACATTTAAAGTGGTGGTAACTGTTCTATAGTATTGATGGTTCAAGTATCTTAAACCTAACAAATGAGACAGCTTATAAACATTAAAGTTAGATTTAGAAAGTTAGAGTTAAATCATGACTCCTATGACCTTTCTGACATAACCACTGTTTTATCTACCAAATGGCATGCATTTGGTGGGGGGTGGAGGTGTGGGTATAGTGGTCTGTATATATTTTTGCTGCTCCTGTGATACGCATGCATGCATCTCACCATGTTGTGAGACTACCAAATACATAAAAAAACATTGTTATCAATTTAACATAACCTAACCTAAGCCCCCTGATTATATACCGCTACTGGCTCATGGTAATATGTTTATAAAGAGGTAAGATGTGTATTTCATATCTGCACAGCAATGTTTTCTATTTTTAGATGGTGAAAAAGTGCACAAGACTATCACAGCAGTACTATGACTATCCCAGCTAATTCTCAAGTCTGATCAGTATCTGCTTGATATCTGTAATATGTATTCACCAAACATCATGTACATTGTATATTAGATGTATTTACTCATAGTAACTATTGCAGTTCAAAAAAGTTAAAATGGTAGTAATTGATAGCATGAGCTGAGATAAGTTGTTGTCTTGGCTATCTTGCAATTAGCATTACTTAAACATTTGTTAAGAGTGGCTATAACAGCTACAGAAGTAGTTTTATGTTATCCCATTTCCTGGTTAGATATAGCTATCCTTTCTTGTAATATAGACAAATCAACAAATGTTGTTAACTTTTATTATTATTATTATTAATAATAATAATAATAATAATAATAATAATAATAACAATACAACTGGTCAGCAAAGTTCACCCCCACCTCCAAGTGGTGCTGACTGGGCAACGCTAATGTGGCATGGGGCTCTGACAAAAAAGTGAAAAAAAAGGAAGCTCAACAAAATAATTTGTCATATGCATTGGTCGTCGCGCGGGTCAACAAGGACTGTGATCCCCAGTAAGGGACCAGGTTGTGATTGAAAAGTATGCTACTTCAACAAACCATCCCCAAAAAGTACTAGAAGTTGTCCACGCCGAGGGCACTCCTCATAGTAGCTTTTAGGTACAGCATCCACAAAGGAACAAAGAAAAACAAGATAAAAAAGGACAAGGGATGAGTATAAAGACATAATGGAAGCATTCTATGTTGCCACATTGTACCCCACTGAGAACTCAATGACATTAGCCACTTATAAAATCTGGTGAACAAGACATCCCAGGGCTCCAGACTGCAACCATTTAGTCGCATTTTGCAACCATTTTTGGAGACAGTGTGACTAAATTTTATAACTAGGCGCACCAGTGCGACTTGCAAATATGCCCCCCATTTGTTTTTGTTGTTTTTTTTTTTAATCATCATCGTGTATCATGTGAAACACCAGGAGGGAGCGAGAATTGGTGTGTGTGTGTGTGTGTGTGAGTGAGAGAGTGATTAGAGTGGAGAGCTAACGCGAGGCTATCATCATCATAAGGTGGGTTGGGAACAATTCTGCGCAGGATGTCATCTACCTGTGTCCGGTCCATAAGTACTGTTGCTCTCGCTGGGCCCTTTGGTGACAATGTAACAAACTATCGATTCATTTTTCAAAAGAAAAGATCATTCAGATCCTCCTGTGACACTACTGTCCCAAATTTCTGATGAGGACAATTCAGATGAGGAATCAGCAGGTGAGCAGGTGTTGAAAAAGCCAAAGACCTACTCTTTCCGACAGGAATGGCTCACGCAGTTTACATGGCTGAGATATTGCAAAGAAAGGAATGCCATGTATTTTATGTACTGCTCTCGGTGTGGCCCAACATTTGCGGTGAACTAAACTTGCAGACTTGACCACAAACTTTAAACATGAAACACTCATAAAGCACAACAACAGCATGAAGCATGAACTATGCAGGGACAGATGCACTGATGGAATAGCAACACCTCTGCCAGCAGCATTTAGAAGGCAGGAATCTACTAATCAGTCTGCAGAAGAGGCTGAAATGACAATAAAATTCAATACAGCCTATCACATTGTGAAGGAAGAGCTGCCATTCACTAAATTCAAGGGTCACATTGAATTGTTAAAAAAGAACAGAGTTCAAGTGAATCTGACTTACTGCAACGACACAGCATGTGCGCAGTTCATTGGAGTTATCGCAGATACACTGAAAAAAGAAAACCAGTGAAAAGATAAAGGATTCCACTTATCTGTCATTCATGATTGATGGTGACACTGATGTGTCAACCAAAGAATGCGAGATAGTCTACACACAGACCAATGATTCAAAGGAGACTGGCGAATATTTTGATTGGCCATGTTGAAGTCCAGCATGTGAATGCCCAAGGTATGTTAATTACAGTATCAGGCTATGGAATGTACATTTTTATCAGAAAAAAGAGCAGTGGTGGAAGAACTATTCAGATCCTTTACTTAAGTAAAATTACTAATACCCAGTGGTGGAGGAAGTACTCAGATCAGTAGCAATACCACAGTGTAAAAATACTCTGCTACTTAAGTAAAAGAACAAAAGTATTAGCATCAAAATATACTTAAAGTACCAAAAGTAAAAGTGCAGAATGGCCCATTTCAGAATAATATATATAACTGGATTATAATTATTGATGCATTAATGTGTTCATCTTTAATGTTGCAGCTGGTAATGGTGGGGCTCATTTTAATTACTGTATATTCTGTTGGGTAGCTTAATCTATAATAATACATCATAATTTATTAGTTTATTTTTATTTTATATTAATAATATGAATCTACAAAGTAACTAGTAACTAAAGTTACTTGTAATAAATGTAGTGGAGTAAAAAGTACAATATTTGCCTCTGAGATGTAGTGGAGTAGAAGTATAAAGTAGCAGAAAAATTAATTATTAATAATTTAATTTAATAACATTTAATTGTACATGACAATTACAGATAACATGTCATTTTTATTGTCATTTTTATTGAAGGAATCTGTGATGCCACCAAAGAGGCCTGTGGAGGACCTGATTAGAATAAGTCTTGAGGGAACTAGCTTGGAGGAGTTTGATGCCAAGGAGGCTGTACAGATGTGATTCAGTCAGGGTAAAAGAGCTAGAAGGCCCAACTACAAGGGTTGGCCTTCAGAGGTGCCTAGCCCTAGTGGCCCTCAGGGGGATGTGCTCTAAAGGGAGAGGGAGTTCCTTGTTTACTTGTTTTGTTGTGGTTGTTGTGCTGTAATGACAGTAATGTACTGATGACATACCTTATGTTTACATTTGTAAATTTATTATTTGGTGTTTATGTTTAAAAAAGCACCATTTAACTTAATGGTTTTTTTCTCTTAAAGCACTACTTCACTTTGTGACTTTTTCCTTTAAAATAAAACGGCACATTTTTATTTCTGTAAATTGTCTATTTACTACCAAAGCATTTATCAGTAATACAGTTAAGATGGAACAAATATGATTGTGTTGCGTTGCATGTCGATTTAAGTGGTGCGCCTAAATTTTGTGCTGGCGCTCCTAAAATTTTCAGTAAGGAGCACCAGTGCTACTAGTGTAGTGTAGTGACTCAAATCAGTCTGGAGCCCTGCATCCTTGCAAATATCAGATGAGACATTATTAAGAACAAAAGATTAACAGACGTGGAGCTTGAGACCATCCAACAAAACATCAGAGAAACCATGGATAACAACAGCAACACAGAAATGAATACAAGACTATTTGAATCACTTACAGCTACAGAATAGGATCCAAATGTGGAGAGAAATACCAGCAATTATCCTGCCCTCAATGAACAATATGAGACAGCCTTACAAGAAGAATCAGGAAGCTAGAAAATAGATGAGATTAAAGAAAACATTCAACAAAAATGGGAAGCTCTAAAAGAAATACCAATGACAGAAAGACCAAGGATACCAAAAATACAGAAAGACCAATACACCGAGTTCATCATCAGTTATGCCAATAAAGCCATACAAAAGATCAAGGCAGAATTACAAAAACCATTATCTTTAACAGACTCAAATCAGCTTGTCCACACCTCAGCATCAGCAATTGTATAGTCTATGGGGCAATTGCTCTGTCGTCAGCTTAGCTGCAGTTTAGAGTTTTAACACGGTTTTAAACGCGCATGTTGCGGAAAAAGTCACGTGGCTTCTTAAACCCCATTGCTGTGTCATCGGTACCTGTGGTTTAACCTGCTGCTGAGGTTTAGCTTGATCTCAGTTGCTGTGTCTTCAAGAAATCTCATATCAGCCACTAGAGGTCACTTTTTGTGCGTATTTGCTTAAACCTGATACTGAGGTGGTTTGAGGAGAGACTAAACCATCTTATCTGCAGAATGAGACCTACATCACATCCTACACACGAACTGTAGTAATATTTTGTTAGCCTGATGTCTGCCCCCATGTAGTCCTATGTCCTCACTTACTTTGACTGTGTGAAATAAAAGCTATATAGGCATATCTCTTTATACAGTCCTGTAATTAAGGTTTGCAGAGATAACATTCTACATCTTCAAAAAATTGTAGGCTGTTTTTTTTTTTCCTAGTCACAAAGACAGACAAAACACGCTTAATCTAAATAGTGCATTCTGTATTCATCACCAGGATTTTTGCGCCGTGTGGCACCGTCAATTTTCAACAAAAGATATATATATATATATATATATATATATACACACACACACACACACACACACACTCAGTGAGCACTTTATTAGGAACACCTGTACACCTACTTATTCATGCAATTATCTAATCTGCCAATCATGTGGCAGCAGTGCAATGCATAAAATCATGCAGATATGGGTCGGGAGCTCAGTTAATCTTCACATCAACCATCAGAATGGGGAGAAAATGTGATCTCAGTGATTTTGACCATGGCATGATTGCTGGTACCAGACGGGCTGGTTTGAGTATTTCTGTAACTGCTGATCTCCTGGGATTTTCATGCACAACAGTCTCTAGAGTTTACTCAGAATGGTGCCAAAAACAAAAAACATCCAGTGAGCGGCAGTTCTGCGGATGGAAAGGCCTTGTTGATGACAGAGGTCAATGGAGAATGGCCAGACTAGTTCGAAAGGCTTCAATAACTCAGATAACCACACTGTACTTGTGGTGAGCAGAAAAGCATCTCAGAATGCAAAACACATCAAACCTTGAGGCAGATGGGCTACAACAGCAGAAGACCATGTCGGGTTCCACTTCAGTCAGCCAAGAAAGGTGCGGCTGCAGTGGGCACAGGCTCACCAAAACTAGACAGTTGAAGACTGGAAAACATAGCCTGGTCTGATGAATCTCGATTTCTGCTGAGGCACACAGATGGTAGGGTCAGAATTTGGTGCCAGCAGCGTGAATCCATGGACCCAACCTACCTTGTGTCAACAGTCCAGGCTGGTGGCGGTGGTGCATTAGTGTGGGGAATGTTTTTTTGGCACACTTTGGGCCTGTTAATACTAGGGGTGACCCCAATCTAAAGAGCCTGATTCGACTGCCAATCTCACAGTCGAATCGTTGCAAAATGTGGTTATGAAACACAGATCTTTCCATTCCGGCTATATGGGGGTGCTGAATGTCTGATTTTACATAGAATTGCTTGGTTTCTCCCAATAAATCATGATATATAGCCTATTTTGGTACAAATATCAACCTATTAGTAATACTGTTAATAAAAATTGGAAAATAACTCATGTGCTTTTAATCAATCTCCTTAGTGTGCATGGATAAATCACCATGGTAAATTAAGTTGCACTATCCAAATTTGCGGGACTATCGGAGCAGCATCTTGGCTGGGCTTTAAATCTTTTTAGCAACCTAATAGCTCACAATGTCTAGGAAAAGAAAAACTTCAAAAGTGTGGGAGCATTTTGAACAAGTCAAAGATGATCCAAAAAAAGTCAAATGCAAGTTGTGTCAACCAGTGGCGGCTGGTGAGCTGGAAACAGGGGAAGCCCATTACTTTCAACCTGTTCCCCTTTAACGTCTTTGATTAACAATAAAACAAATAATTCACAGAATAATTGACACCAATCGCGTAAATAGAGCAAATTATTATGCTCGCGAAACAGCACGGATTGTGTGTAGTTTGTGTGCTTGCGAAAGGTACAGCATGAGATTGTTTATTTAACAAGGATGGCATTTATTGATGTAAATTACGTTAAATGCTCATGACACATCACAGCTTTTGTGAGGTCTGTGTTCTAAACGTTATTGTTCATTGCACTCAACCTAACCTAAAAGTTTATTCTCAGTAATTTAAATTGATTTAACTAAAATTAGCTCCGTTTTGTAATTTGAATTTTGTAACACAAGAAAGCTATAATGTGAAATATTTAAGAGAAAGCTTTGGGATTACTTGCCACTTAATTATTAAAATTGCCATCCTTGTTAATTAAACAATCTCATGATGTAGCTTTCGCAAGCACACAAACATTAAGGTTGACGTTGTTCTGCACTTCATGGCATTAAAATGTTCATGTTATGTTAATGTTAAGGAATCGTTTAACGAATAATGTTTTTTCCATATTGCCTTTAATTTATAGATTGTAGGGATTCACCTTAACTTAAAAATTTAAAAATCCAAGGCATGTGTTAGCCCCTGTTATTTAAACCTATATTTTGTCATGGTCATTTTTTATATGCCACTTTGTTTGATGTTTGATATGCCCACACTTGACAGTGGCCTCGTTTCAGTTTTGGTCGTTTCATTATCAAGTTGTTTCTGTGTGCGACAAATTGTTTCAGCTCTTTTGTCTGGTGTGGAAAAAATGGAAGCCAATGTCACAAATGAGAATATGGATCAATGAGCAAGAAAAAAAAAAACATAATTCGATGATCAGTTGACGATAGGAAAGACTTGATGAATCAGATTCAACTATGTAAATTCTTAGTCGGGGACACCCCTAGTTAATACCAATCAATCATCGCTTGAATGCCATAGCCTATTTGTGTATTGTTGCTGACCATGTACATCCTTTCATGGCCACAATTTACCCATCTTCTAATGGCTACTTCCAGCATGATAATGCACCATGTGACAAAGCAAAGGTCATCTCAAAACTGGTTTCATGAATATGAGCAATGAGTTCAATGTTCTTCAGTGGCCTTCCCAGTCACCGGATCTGAATCCAATAGAACACCTTTGGGATGTGGTAGAACGGGAGATTCGCAGCATGAAAGTGCAGCTGACAAATCTGCAGAAATTGCTTGATGCAATCATGTCAACATGGACCAGAATCTCAAAGGAATGTTTCAACATCTTGTGGAATCCTAAAGGAATAACACCACAACAAAGGAAGAAAATGAAGAAAAACAACCAACCTGGAAGGAAAGGATTGAGAAAGAGATAACAAAAATGCATGGAGATTTGTCTGTGAAATTGAAAAAGACATCAAAGACAATAAAAGGACACTATTATATTGAAAACTAATATTCAAGAAAAAGGAGGACCTACTCACTGCTAAATAAAAGCTAAAGCAACAAATTCAAGCTACATCACAAAGATTAAGAAGATTCATAAAGAGAAGTGACTTCTTTAAACAAAATAAGATCTTTAGGGAAGATGCAGAGAGGTTCTATCTTGAACTAAGAAAAGAGAAAATTGTTGTCAGTGATCCACCTACTATTGAAGCTAGAGCTCTGGAGCAAGATTTGGGAGAATGAAAAAAGGCACAATGATAGAGCTACCTGGATCCTCGAACAAATTGAGCAGCACAAAAATTTAAAAAGTCAAGAGTGGGCTGATATAACTATTACATAAACTGCTGATGTCATCAAGAAGGCCAGTAACTGGAAGGCCCCAGGGATAGATGGAATAGCCAATTTCAGGATAGAAATCTTGCACAGCATACATGAAGACCTTACATATGCATGTAACATCATTGTCAAGAATCCAGAAAAATGCCCCAACTGGCTGACACAAGGTATCACCTACTTACTCCCTACTAATACTAATACCCACCATGTGTAAGATCCTAACCTCCATCATCACTGAAAGGACTTTCCTTGAGAGTAATAACCTTCTACCAGCAGAACAAAAAGGATGAAAAAGAGGTAGCTACAGATGCAAGGACCAACTTCTCACCAATAAGGCAATCATAGAAGAGGCCAAATCAAAGAAAAAGAACCTGTCTACTGCTTGGATTGATTATAGGAAAGCAGTTGATAGTGTGCCACACTCCTGGATCTTGAAAAGCTTAGAAATACATAAAGTTTGCCCAATTACCATCCAAATTATTAGAGAGAGCATGAAGACCTGGATGACCACCCTAAACCTCCACTATCTGGATGGAACACTAACATCTAGACTAATCAATATCAAAAGTGGAATCTTCCAGGGAGACTCACTGTCACCATTGCTCTTTTGTATTGCACTAAGTAAAGCATGCCTTAGTACTTTACTTAACAACAGTGGCTACGGTTTTGAAATGCAGCATGGCAAATTAAACCATCTTTTTTATATGGATGACCTAAAGACATTTGCCAAAAATGATGACCAACAGACAGGTCTACTTAACATTGTAAAGACCTTCAGCCATGACATCAATATGGAGTTTGGGCTTCATAAGTGTGCAAAAGCCACCTGTAAAAGAGGAAGGATCACCAATACCTGTAACATCAACCTTGACATCAACACCACAATCAAAGAGCTAGATCAAGAGTATGTACAAGTACCTAGGAATTGACAAAGGACATGGCATTCAACACTCAGTCATGAAGGAGAAAAAATCGAAAAGAATCCAGGAATTCAGGATGGTACTGAAAAATGAGCTTAATGCAGCTAACAAGTTTGAGGCCATTAATACATTAGCTATACCAGTAGTGATGTATAGCTTTAACATCATCCATTGGAGCCTTGATAGCATCAAAAGAATTGACACCAAAACAAGAGAAATGCTGACCATGGAAAAAATTCACCACCCAAAAGCTGATGTTGACACTCTATATACCAAAATCAGGAGGAGGACGTGGCTCAACCCAGTTGGAGCTGACTTAAAACTACAACCATTGGCTTGGACACGTATCTCTCAACTTGCAATGATGTGTCTCTCCAAATAGTGAAACAACATGATAGTAAGAAGAGGTTATATTCCATAAAAAAGAAGCTGCCAAGTACAAAATTGAACTAGAAATCACAGATACTATACCAACCATTAATGAGGCAGCTAACAGCTAAGCTCAGTGAGTTAGAAAGAAAACAAATCTACTCGGACAACAACAACTAGAAGAAAACTGGGAGGATAAAGCAATGCATGGAAAATGCCCAAAAAGAATAAAAGAAGCAGACGTGTACAGGCAAAAGACTAATTATTGGATCAAAAGCTGTGGACCGAAAGCTGAAACAGAAGGACTGATCACTGCTGCCCAAGACCAGAGCCTTTCCCCATGATCCTACCACCACAGAATAATCAAAGATGGAACAGACCCACTCTGAAGGATCTGTGGTAAACTTGAGGAAACCATTGACCACAGGCTGTCCAGAACTGGAAAAAACTGAATATATTTCCAGACACAACAAAATGGCAACATATCTGCACTGGAAGATCTGTAAGGAATACAATATTGAAACAACTGACAAGAGGTACCAACACCAACCCAATACTGTGACTGAATCTAATGGCATTACAATTTTATGGGATATGCCAATTCATACTGATCGACAGATAAGTGCAAACAGACCAGACATAGTTATCAAAATGAACAGTGAAAGAAAGTGTATATTGATTGATGTACCTGTACCATCAGAACGAAATACATCTGTCAAGCTAACTGAGAAACTATCCAAGTACAAGGATCTTGAGACTGAGATCAAAAGGATGTGGGGAATGTCCACAGAGATCATACCAGTGGTTACGGGAGCTCTAGGATTTGTAAAAAAAAAAAAAAGGCTTGGAAACATTTACCAATAGAGAAGATAATATTTTGTGTTTCATGTTTACTGAAATGACTGAAAGTACTTCATTCCATGGGGAATCTGGGAATTGTTGCTCCTAAAGCTACAAGCCCAACTTGTCAACTACCATCCAACACCATTGCCGACTAACAAAAAGTCTCATGAAAGGAATTGTTTATGATCAGCTTGGTGTTAAACACATAAATACAGAGTTATTAGACAAAATGTGTATTCCTACACCACTCATGAAGCATATATAACATCCTCACTACCACAGTGTAACGTCATAAACAATAATTCATAAGCATATGGCAAGAATCTTTGTCAGAAGTCAAGTGACACCATTTTCAGAAAAGCTTTTTATATAATGTGTATGTCATCCTTCTGCATTGCCTTTGCTTATGAATGATTTATAAAGATGTCACATCACATCAATGAAGGCATTACATATTAATTATATAGCCAAAAAATACATGTAATTCATATAAAAAGTGAATGAATGATTCTGAAGAGAGAAAAAACATACCTGAATTTACATTGGTAGGCCCTATTGTAGATGTTTGCTTTCCCTCAGAAGTGCACTGGATTTTTTCCCTCTTGAATTCAGCATCAGATTCTCTCTGACCCACGCATGACTCCCACACGTAGAGACATTGCTCTGTGATGGCATGGCTACATAAAAATGCTTGCCTAAAATTGCACGGTGCAAGCCTTCTTTCCAGGACATACAGTTAGTGTCATGATTAAAAGGACACTAGTGTGGACAGAAGCCAGTAAACATAGCCCTACTCTAACCTCAGAGTTAATGATGATATTTCAAAGTCAATGACTGCCTGACATGGGGGAGTTGGCAGGGAGTGGGATGTTGAAGCAACATGTCTAATTTACGGCAGGCAAGTCACAGGTGGTGGCCTTTTAGGTGTCATTGCTAAAAAGCCATTGGCGGCTTTCACATTTCCCTTCCTCTCATTTTTCAGTCATGGTTAAAATTCTGTGTGGGTGTCTTTGTGTGAGCACAGTGGTTTCCGGGCAAAAGCCAGAGCAGGCTCCAAATCCATTGAGGGAGTCATTTAGGGATTTGTTCAGTTGTACAATGATAACACATGAATTCCATAGAAACCTGCAGAACGGCAGCAAAAAAACATCTTTCATCCCATCTAGCCCTGAGATAGGGTGGCTAGGAACATCACCATCAAGGAAAAAAATAACACTGGTAATGGGCTGCTCATTGTTTAAACAGTGTGTTTCTTCCAGACAACTGTAACTACAGTATCACCCTACATTTTTTTGCCCTGAGATGTATAATTGGTGCTGCAGTTGTAACCAGCACTATTGCACTTGTAATTTCATACTGTACCTTGGAGTCATTAAAATACCCAGCATGAACTACAAAAGGGACAGAACATAAAAAAATGTGTGATTGAAAAGAGGTGGCTGATGTAAGCACAACTGGTACTAAATGGCAGTTACTAAACCTACCTTGGTAAACCATTATTTCAGCATTTTCCCTGTATATGGGGGGGGTCTTGTCATGAATCAAAATAAAAACAATCAGCTTATGATTTTTTAAAGCTCACATCAAAGGAGCTTTCAAATGAAATATGGGCAATTTCCACAGAAAATTAAGAAAAGGCTTGCCTTTTTGATCTGTTACTTTTATTTGTTTATTTATTTAAATTAGCCAAACATTGAAATAACATGCTCTGTATATTTCCTCTGAAGTTTTCCATCATTGTTGTCTTTCATTTCAATGTCCTCCCATTCAGATGCCTGACACAGAAAGTTTAAATGAAAGGTTTACTTTTCTATTCTGATGGTAATCAAAAGGCAGGTGCAAGTTTTTTCCATGGTGTCAAATGTTACCAAACGTTGAAATTTGTGACTTTACAGATAATTGTTGAATGTTGAAAGCTTAATTAGATCCAGTGGAGCCCCTTTTCACTTCAAATTAATTTGACTGGAGTGCATGAATATTTTGATAGCTATTCCTTGTGGAATGAAGCCTTGAGTGATCTTTCCCCATGAAATTAAAGTAGTAGAATATGAAAAGAATGGCTTATGAAGTGGTTTGCAGAGATTGTTTTATATTTTATCAGGAATGTCAATATGCACCACAAATTATCTGAAAACCTAAACTCATCTAAAAAATAACATAAAACATGTTTTTCTGTACTCTTCTTAATTTTGAAAAATATGCTACTTTAACAGTTCCACTTGTCACTACAGAAGCATCTGGATAATTAAGCATCACTTACACAAAAACTAGGTCCATCCAGACTGCTTAAAGTTATACCACAGCAATTTAAAGAGATACGAAAATCCATGTCTCACAAACGTGAGAGCAATTTATGTGCCAAACTTAATGCCTTGTCAATACTAGAATTGGATCATTAGCCCTGTAAGACCAAACAATTGTATCATAGTATGCATGGTTGCATGAACAAAGGTAAGGACTGCTTTTGTTCATACAACCATTCAATGATGGGTTTAGACATGAAAACACACAAGAACACACACACACACACACACACACACACACACACACACGCACACACACACACACACACACACACTCCTATTTGAACACAGTCCAGAAAAAAAGGTGTAAATATAGGTTTAAGAGATGGTAGGTTACACTCACACACACATGTCCCTTATTCTTGCAAGATACAATGTCTTCTGTAACACAGGGATGTATAGGTTTGAAGTAGTCATGTAGAAATGTACTTTAGGGCAAATGTCCGTAAGGGCCTAAGACCAAAACCTGAGCCCACCCCAACCCACACACTAATACCCAAACAGAACCCAGCCTACAGATGATAACTGTATAACCCATGAGCTTTGATGCAATCATAAGCCCAAACAAGCTTAAACCGGACATGTCTCATTGTGTGCCCTTGGGTTCAGTTCAAGCGGCAGAGCTCTGATACCAGTTAATGCCATTTCCTCTTGATTGGTACTTTTACGTGCAGGAAGGGCTACTTCAGTTGCAAGATGTTAGCTTCTCCCAGTGCTGGTGCTAAATTAAGTGAGGTGTCACAGCCATGTGAGCTTTATAATCTCAGTCTGATCCTGAGTTATTATCCACATCCTCACTCACCTCTCCTCTCTTGCAGCAAAATTACACATCAATTATTGCAGTAGACAAGCTGTCATCAATGGGTATCTCAAAATCTATGTGTATTTAAACTTGAACTTGAGCTTCCACTCATGTGGTGACACCATGGAGGCACTGATGTAGAATGGTTTTGTTTCCAAAAAATGCAAGTATTTAAAAAAGAAACATTTATGGTGAAGAAATAAAATTATGGTAGTGAGCTGTGTTTTGGTTGTTTTGCACCATTTTTTTAAAAAGTGATATGAGCTTCAACACATACTAGGATATTTGGGACAAAATAATTATTACCTCAAAGATGCTTTGCTTTGGCTTACAGTTTTTTGCAATTGCTAAGCCTGTCTATTGACCTGGTATGGTAAAGCATAAGCACATTCTCTGCTTTACGCTCATTTAGCAATTCTAAAACACACTTTTTGCAATACACTAAACACAGTTCACTACATTAGACACTGCCATTCAAATGCCACACCCATTTACCAATTACCCAAACCCAGTACTCACAGGTGAAAACACCTATGGCTAATTTGTTCAATTAGAAATCCGGACATTTCGAAATGAGAATAGGTAAGTAGACCTATCCTCTATACCATGCTACTGAACTCACAGAACTGCATTGTGTACAATATTGGACTACTGTATATCAGTAGCTACAGAAACTTACAGTAACATTTCATTTCATACTGGAAAACCATTCTCATCATGTTTTTGCAGAATTACTAGACAACCCCTTGCTGGAGGAAGAAGACGGCTGTTCACCCCAGAGCAGGAAGAGCACATTGTAAACATGGTCAGAGCAGACAATAGCATACTTCTACGACAACTGTAACAACACATCATTACTGACAATATAACATTCAGCAATGTCCAGTTGGTGAGCTTATCTGCACTGGGCCTTCTCCTGAAAAGGCATCACCTATGCATGAAGCAGCTATACAGGCTACCATTTCAGTGCAACTCTGACAGAGTGAAACTACTGCGCTATGAATATGTGCAAGTAAGCTATGCTATCTTCTCATTGGTACTGTATTCCAGTGTACTGTGCACAACAATATTGACTACTTCATGTCTATTCATACTGTCATACAATACTGTAATGTTTTGTCTTGCCTGTTTCAGAGAGTGATGGAGCTAGATGTTGCTGCAGTGGAGCACGAGTTCCTTTACATTGATGAAGCTGGCTTTCACCTTGCCAAAACAAGGCGCAGGGGAAGGAACATCATAGGACACCGTGCCATCGTTAATGTCCCTGGGCAGCGTGGTGGCAACATCACAATGTGTGCAGCCATTAGCCAGAATGGTGTCATTCATCATCATGCCACTCTTAGTCCCTACAACACTGCCCACATCATCACCTTCCTCAACACCCTACACAACATACTTATTCTCAGTTACCAATTCCAGGTTTGTTGTCGTGTGGGGCAATGTAAGTTTTCAATGGGCTGCTCTGGTATGCAATTGGTTCATTGACCACCCACGATTTTTGGTACTTCACCTGCCACCATTCTCATTCCTCAATCCAATTGAAGAGTTCTTTTCGGCATGGTGTTGAAAGATCTATAATTGCCGACCCCACCAACACATACCCCTTCTCCAGGCAATGGAGGAGGCCTGTGGTGACATTGATGCGGGAGCATGCCAGGGCTGGATACGTCACTCCAGACGGTACTTCCCCCGCTGTCTGGCCAGAGAGAACATTGCTTGTGATGTTGATGAGGTGCTGTGGCCAGACCCAAATAGAAGACAGGATGCACCCTAATTTTTTCTTTAGTTCACAGTAACAAGCCTATTTTTGTTATCTTCTATTACAGTATATACAGCATGTGTTGTCTGTTACTGTTCATGCCAAAAAAATAAAAAAAAAAGATTCCCCTTGTATTTGTGTTTTATAGTGTATAGGTACTGAATATGCTTACATAGCCTGTATATGTGTGAAAATACATGTACGTGTGTCACACCCGCTCCCAGTCAGCCAGCTCAGCCACGCCCCGCTCAGCCTGGCTCCACCACACCTGTGGTTCATTCCAATCAAGCCCTGCCTTTATAAGGACTCAGTTTTGTTACCTCGTTGTGAGGTATTGACTCTTTGTTTCATTACTGAGCCTACTCTTTGTCACTCCATCTTGTTGTTACTGTGTTTTTGACCTCTCGCCTGTTTTTTGGACCTTGCTTGTGTGATTTTGGATTCTGGTTTTGTTGCTCCTCTGATTCCCGTTAACGACCTGTTTTGTCCCTGACCACGCCTTTTGGATTCTGGCATTAAACTGTTAACCGCACTTGGATCCCAGTCTGTTTCATTACAACGTGTGAGTACTATGTCAAACTTTTATAGCAGACTGCTGTGCCCTGCACACTGAAAATGCAAAAGATACAAGCTAGTAGTGTTTTCCATTTTTCCGTAATTGAAAATAAAATTCGATTAATTGCCCAGCCCTATCGACCACCCACAAGTTATTGTTCTATACCTCCCACCATATTCCCCATTCCTAAACCCAATTGAAGAGTTTTTTTTGGCATGGCAATGGAAGGTGTATGACCGCCATCCCCTTGCACGCATGCCTCTTCTCCAGGTAATGGAGGCTGCATGTGATGATGTTGATGTGGGGGCTTTCGGCGGCTGGATCCGTCACTCCATAAGATTTTTTTTTTTTTTTCCCGCTGTTCAGCCAGGGAGAACATCGCAGCAAAATTTCTTTTTTCTTACATTTTGCATTTGTTTTTGTCTTTTTGTGTTTAGAGTTTTGAAAAAATGAGCCACTTTTTTTTTTTTTTTTACAGAAAACCCTTTATCTTACTGAATGTTTTTCCAATGTTTTCTCCTATTGGGTATGTAAAGTGTTACATACAAAACACAAGTGTTCCAAAATACTGTATTTTGGAAAAAATGTTTTTGTTACTGTATTGCATTTGTGTGTGTTTATTTTTGAGTAGATATACATTACTGTAACAATCTTTTACAACCAGCTACACTGCAACACTGAAAATGCAAAAGACATAAACCCACAACGATATTCATAGTAGTGTTTTGTGTTGAGCACATCAGTGTGTTGTTTGGTAGAAAGATCTATTCATATGATGGTGTGTATGTGTCATTTTGATGCAAAAAACATTTTGGAAAGAGATAAAACACTTTTGAATGCAGTGTTTGCTTTTGCCAGAGATTTGTAGAGTTTTGCTTTTTGTGTTTAGAGTTTTGAGAAAATGAGCCAAAGATTCAGAAAACATGTGTAAACAATTGTGAAAAACTGTAAGATAACATTTTATTCTTAAGCAGGGATTCTTCTAATTTCTTATTCTTCTTAAGCGGGAAATCCTGACCCCAACTATTCAGTGTATGATTACGATTCAGTACCCGGATCAGCTATTGAGGGCAGAAAGCACAAACCAACTAGTTACCATTCACTTGTTTTCTTATTCAGAGCACTTTCACATGTGTAATTCAAATTCTGACCTATCACTTCATCATGTATCACATCAGTTATGTCCTGAGTACCATGAGCTAATATTCTAATAAATAGCATAAATAAATGCTATAGCTGACTGCTCACTCAAAAACAATGTTTAATGTCCATATTTCAACAAACCTGCAGGTATTAACCATGATTCACTTTACCAGACTAAAAATAAAAAACAAAATAATACTAGGAACTGCTTTTACTGCATTAAACTGATAGACCCCCAAAAAACTTTCTGCAACAGATTTTTTTTTCTCCAAAAGAAAATTTCTTCTTGAAATAACAGGTTTTTTTGTTAAAAAATGTGCTATTTTGAAAAGATGCAGGGTCACTGTACAACATGGCCTTGAAGAAAATAACTACCATGTGTCAGCCATTACAGCACAAATAACTGACTGAAAAGGACTCCTAACTTTTTTTAACTTCTCCACAAGTGTTACATGCTTTATAACTGGGGAGTTATAGGAGACCAAAAGGTCACACCACTAACAAATTTTCAAGGTGAGACTGTAACACAATTCATTTTAACAGGCTGCATGTGAATATAAAATTGCAGCATTTTAATCAACAGAAGATGCATAGATGTCATTCATCTAGCAGCTGCTAATATATCTGAGGATACAATTGTAAAATTACAATCACCTTGACTCCACTATGGATTAATTGGTTGCATTTTTCCAAGAAGAACTGAGGGACATGAGTCCAAGGATACTCGAAAATGTCCTCTATTATAAAAGGAGATGTTTGAATAACTGTAGGTAGGTGTAGGCAGGGAAACTTCAGCTGTTACCAAGGCCATTGCTTAAAAACATCCTCTTATTCTGAAAAGATTTTGCTGTTCTCTTTTTGGAAGTGTTACACTGAACAGAGAGCACTGCTATGCTACAGAGCTACCCACAAAAAAAGAAATCATAACATTTGAGCATTAAAAATACAACTGCCATCAGGAGTAATTCAAGTGATATCTCTCTTTGCAAATGCATCTTTCATTCGGTAGAAAGAAATATCCAGAAATCGAGATACTGTTTAAGGTACTTTTTAACAAATGACATGTAGAAGAGGTAGATGCTGCATATAGGGATGTGGTCATTAGCATTAACTGAACTTGCCTCTAACTACATTTTCTGCATTGCATTAGCAACACCCAGTTACTTTGAAATGAAAGTAATTATTCATACCAAATAGCAGGGGTATTCAGCATGACCTCTATGATGCTCTGTCATTAAGTTAAAGCAGCATTTCCCAAACCTCACCTGGAGGACCCCTTGTCCTGCATGTTTTAGATCTCTCCCTGCTCCAATACAGCTGATTCAAATGATCAACTCATTATGAACTCCTGAAGCTGCTTAATAACAAACTGATCATTTAAATCAGCTGTGTTGGAGCAGGGAGGGATCTAAAACATGCCAGACAAGGGGTCCTCCAGGAGGGGTTTAGGAAACGCTGAGTTAAACCAATACTTTCAAGGGCCTTTAGTTTTTTTTTCCTAGTAATTAATAAAAAGGTATCAAATCCTTAAATTAGTTCAAGTTTCAAAACAAAGCACCACAGCAGCTAGACTACATGGCATCTCCAATCGCACTGTGTTGTTGTACTGTCATACTGAGAAAAAGAAAACATGAAACTACACCATTTTTAAAGAAATGAAAAAGCTGTGGAAATCTCTGATGATTTGTTCTCTGGATCTGGTTCAAAAAAAGAAAAACTCTGTCTAAGAGGAATTGGCTGTCTTTGCTTCCTGAGCTGACAGAGCTGTTTATTTGTTCCAGGGCATTTACATTTACACAATTTTGTTAAGGGCTTTACGAATCACTGAGAGAAATGGTAACTAGAAATCGTTCTAGGTATTGATTCCTAATCTCTCTCCATACCGATGTGTGTGATGTTTTATAGCATGTCAAAATAATAACAATGAACACTCCATCACTGTCATATTTAAACAATGACCAGCTATTGTGATGTTGGAAAAATAAATATAGGAGCTTGATGGAGGAGAACAAGCCATTTGTTCCTGACTCATTGCTGCCAGAGAAAAGGGGTTACATACCACAATCCCAAGCTCAATCATTTCAAACACAACACCAACATGCCATTATTATTATTTTTTCTGTGCAAGTGTGTGTGTGTGCACGCGTGTACACAGACACATCCCTCATTGCACTGTATTGCATGTGACCTATCTGTTTGGTGTTATTCAGTATTTTGCACAAAGGTACAAAAACAGTTCCTCTCAAGATTCAAGCAACCATGCAGGATTCAGCAACCATGTCTGAGTAATGTCACAAACCACTGTGCAATACTATTACACCTGATTTAAAAATTATGAATACAGACTTTACGACAAGAACAGCAATGGTATTTTAAAAATCACCAATCGAAGGAAGAGGAAACTAGAAATAAAAATAATTCAATAAAAAAACATGGAAAAAAACAATACATAGAAACATACAAAATGTATTTAACATAATGTTCATAAATGAAGAAAAGAGCATGCAAAAATCATATCTACACATGTCAAAATGAAAAGAAAAACTGTTCATAGAAGTAATATAATGTTTGTATCAATCAGAATCAGAATCAGAATCAGAATTGGATTTATTGGCCAAGTATGTTAGCACACACAAGGAATTTGGTTCCGGCCGTTGGTATCTCTCAGTAGTACAGACAATATACAGAGACAATATACAGAGACAATGTACATCTTATTTACAGAGCAAAATACATAATATACAAGCAATGTACAGATAATATAAAGACGAAAAATATACATAAAGTGCAAGTGTGGTGGTGCAAGCAACAGTAATGGGATAGCAGATGATACTGCTCAGCTATTTATGAGGGTGATGGCATGAGGAAAGAAACTGCTCCTATGTCTGGTGGTTTTGGTGTACAGGGTTCTGTAGCGCCTGCCGGAGGGGAGGAGTTGAAAAAGGTTGTGTCCAGGATGTGAGGAATCTGTAATGATTTTCCCTGCCCATTTCCTGGTTCTTGAAGAGTACAAGTCCTGGAGGGTGGGCAGGGGAGCACCAATGATTTTTTCTGCTGTCCTTACTGTTTGCTGCAGTCTGTTCCTGTCCTGATTTGTGGCTGCTCTGAACCAGACCGTGATGGATGTGCACAGGACGGATTCAATGACTGCGGTGTAGAACTGGGTCAACAGCTACTGTGGCAGACCATACTTCCTCAGTTGCCGCAGAAAGTACAACCTTTGCTGGGCCTTTTTGAGGATGGAGTTGATGTTGGTCTCCCACTTCAGGTCTCGGGAAATGGTAGTTCCCAGAAACTTGAAGGTCTCCATGGTTGACACAGGGCTGTTGGATATTGTGAGGAGGAGCAGTGCTGAGGGGTGTCTCCTGAAGTCCACTGTCATCTCCACAGTCTTGAGCGTGTTCAGCTCCAAGTTGTTCTGACTGCACCAGAGCACCAGCCGTTCAACCTCCCGCCGATATGCAGACTCGTCGCCATCTTGGATGAGTCCGATGACTGTGGTGTTGTCTGCAAACTTCACGAGTTTAACAGCCGGGTCCTTGGAGGTGCAGTCATTGGTGTATAGGGAGAAGAGCAGTGGGGGAGGACACATCCTTGGGGAGCACCATTGCTGACTGTCCGTATATCAGAAGTGACTTCCCCCAGCCTCACCTGCTGTTTCCTGCCTGTCAGGAAGCTGGTGATCCACTGACAGATGGCGGGGGATACAGTGAGCTGGGAGAGTTTGGAGGAGAGGATTTCTGGAATGATGGTGTTGAACGCCGAGCTGAAGCCCACAAACAGGATCCTTGCGTATGTCCCTGGGAAGTCAAGGTGTTGCAGGATGTAGGGCAGTCCCATGTTGACTGCGTCATCCACTGACCTGTTTGCCCAGTAGGCAAACTGCAGGGGGTCCAGCAGGTGCCCTGTGATGTTCTTCAGGTGGGCCAACACCAGTCGTTCAAAGGACTTCATGACCACAGACATTAGAGCGACAGGCCTGTAGTCATTCAGTCCTGTGATGGAGAGTTTTTTGGGGACCGGGATGATGGTGGAGCGTGAAGCAGGAGGGGACTTCACACAACTCCAGGGATCTGTTGAAGATCTGTGTGAAGATTGGAGCCAGTTGGTCAGCACAGGCCTTAAGACAGGAGGGGGAGACACCGTCTGGACCTGGTGCTTTCCTGGTTTTCTGTCTCTGGAAGAGTTGGCTCACATCCTCTTCACATATCTTGAGTGCCGCCTGAGTATCGGGGGGGGGGGGTGTGGGGTTGCCAGAGGTGTGATGGGGGCTATTGTCGTTGGGCTGGAGTGGGTGAGGGGTACGAATTTGTCTCTCAAACCTTTCAAACCTGCAGTAAAAGACATTCAGGTCGTCAGCCAGGTCTTTGTTTGCCTCAGTGGGGGGTTCTTCTGTAATTTGTCATGTTTTTCAGCTTTTCAGTGTAGCTTCTTTTAGCCACTCTGACCTCCTTCGTCAGTGAGTTTCTGGCCTGCTTGTACAGGGATCTATCCCCACTTCTGTAGGCATCCTCCTTGGCCAGACGGAGTTGTCTTAGTCTGGCTGTGAATCATGGCTTGTTATTGTTGTATGTGCAGAAGGTCTTGGTTGGCACACACATGTCTTCACAAAAACATCAATTTCACTCTAGCTGGGCCCAATGGCCTGCACACAACCCGGACCCAAAATATTTACTCGGAAGAAAGGTTGTTCTGAGGTGGGTATGAAGTGATATAGGGAATGACCATTCTGACTTCTTTCCCTCGTCTGACACAAAATTCAACCAAGCCACAATGTAAACATGCAGGAATGTAAGTTTTATCCTCAGCACTCCACCTCCCCATAATGGGACAAAATATTAGGGAAAACCAATGAGATGAATGCACACAAAGGGGGAAAAACAAACAGAATAGACTTAACATAAACAAAGGACAACCATACCAATTGATGAAGGAAATGAGCAAGGGCAGGAAAATACGTGTAAGAACGTTGATGGAAAGTTACAATGAAACCTTGTATCCCAATCATAACCTAGCCCTTGACCAAAAACTTGCTACATGTGGCAGTAAATCAATCACCTAGTGTCAGAGTCCTGTAGTGCTTCTGCATTGTATGCCTTTCACAGTTGATTATGGGGTTGTCTCCTCGTCAGTCCTCGACATAAAATTCTCCAGTATTTCTTAACCACTGGGTCGCAACCCAAAATGGGTTATGGCAGTGTCCCTGTGGGGTTGTAGGAGAAATCGCCTACTGTTAATGTTTACAGAGTGGCAATAAGTTAATCAAATGATGGAAGAGCAGGGACTGTTGAAGTGACTGTTGAAGTGACTACTATTTTTGCACATTGAGGTTGATTGACGTAGTTACAGGTGCAGCGAGCTGCCTAGTTAGTTTTATTGCAGGTTCATTAGTACAACTTACTAAGTTCAGCGGGTTAATGTAGGCATCTATTGAGTTGTGTATTGGAGCTAGGATGACGAGAATGACTTACATTTACATTTACATTCATTCATTTGGCAGATGTTTTTATCCAAAGCAACTTGCAAGTGAGGCAGAGTACAACACAAGCAAAAAGCCATATAAGCGGTCAACAATATTAGAGGGGCTGCATGAGCCGGTTTTAATAGTTAGCCAGACAAGGTACAAGCTAGCTGGTGGAGATATGAGTGCATTAAATCATTAGATTTTAAATAAAAAAAAGGAAAACAAAGCTTAAGGCATAAGAAATTGCTTTAGGTGGTAGTGTTTCAGGTGAGCACAGAAGAGCTATGTCTTCAGTGTGGAAGTGTAGTAGTGAGTTTAGGTAAGTAGGTACAGTTTTGTTGGATGCTCTGAACTCAAGCATCAAGGGACCCAGTGGAGCGAGACAAAGAGAGGTGTAACGTGGGCCCTCTTTGGCTGGTTGCAAACTCAACTGCAGAGGTTTAATGGTGCATGCAGGTAGGCTAGCCAAGAGAGCATTGCAGGAATCCAGTCTTGAGATTACAACTTCCGGCGCCGCGTGAGTGGCAGCCTGTTACGGCAGCTCCGTACTCTTTTCTACTTTTTTCTTAGTTCTTTGTGTGTTTTTGTTCACTTTGTGTAATTTATTGCTTCACACTAGTACATTTAGCAAGAGCGTAATTATGGATGTGCACTTGGCGACAATCGTAGTTTGTCTCTTGTTCTTCTAGGACTTTTGGACACGGCGTCCAGGGGAACCATTCAACCACGGCTCCATTGTTTACACTCGTGATCAGTTAGCCCTGAGCCACACACGACTTCTCTGCGCGGAGAGACCGGTGATCCCCGCGGAGATTAGGAGGAGAGGCTGCAGAGCTGGAATTAAGCGTCGGGAGGCGGAAAAGACGATATAAACCATGTATACCGTCTGTCATTATGGGGAACGTAAGATCTCTCCCTAACAAGATCGAGGAGCTAACGGCGCTAACACGGCTGCAGAAGGAGTACCGTGAGTGCAGTCTCATGTGCTTCACCGAGACGTGGTTGAACGAACTTTCTCCCGACTCTCTGATCGCCCTGGATGACTTTCATCTCGTGCGGGGCGGACAGGAAAGCAACGGAGAGTGGTAAGAGGAAGGGTGGGGGGTATAGCTATGTTTATTAATGAGAGATGGTGCAACCCGGGACACATTAGTGTTAAAGAACAGCGCTGCACTAGAGACATTGAACTGCTTGCTGTTAGCATTCGACCACATCTCCCGAGGGAATTCTCATATCATTGCGATAACTGTGTACATCCCCCTCCGCCAATGCTGCTGCAGCCTGTGAGCTCATTTACTCTGTCGTCTCTCAGCTTCAGACAAGGCAACCCCAATCTCTCCTTCTCATCTCTGGTGATTTTAACCAAACTCTCCCAAACTTCACCCAGTAGTGAAATGCCATACCAGGGACAATAAAACTTTGGACCTACTGTATGCAAATATCGAGGATGCATACACCTCAACCCCCTCCCCCGCTGGGTCGCTCAGACCACAATCTTGTCTATCTGCTTCCTGACTACACCCCCTAGTGAGTAAACAACAACCTGTGAAAAGGTCTGTGAGGGAGTGGTCTGATGAGGCAAGGAAAGACTGAGGGACTGTTTTGCAACAACAGACTGGGAAGCACTCTGCAGTCCTCATGGGGAGGACATTGACAGCCTGACTCACTGTGTCACGGACTATATCAGTTTCTGTGTGGAGAACGCTGTGCCTTCCAAGAAGGTGCGGTGTTTTCCAACAATAAACCTTGGGTGACCTCTGAGATAAAGGCTCTACTGAATGAAAAGAAGAGAGCTTTTAGATCGGGTGACAGAGAGCAGCTGAGGAGGGTCCAGAAGGAGCTCAGGCAGGTCATCAGGAAGGGGAAGGACAGCTACAGGAGGAAACTGGAGGAGCGGCTGGAACAAAACAACATCAGGGACGTTTGGAGGACTGAAAACATATCTGGGCATGGAAAAGGAGAGGGGGAGTGACCAGTCCAGTGGATTTAAGGACTGGGCAAATGAACTGAATCTGTTCTTCAACAGATTTGATTCTGCCCCCCACTGCCTCAACCACCTACCCTGCCCCCCTCCTCACACCGCCCGGGTCATCCTCCACCACCCCCTGGACCTGTCCCCCAAACCAGGCCACACCGGCATTCACCTGCCCCTACTCCTTGCCCCTCACCACTCCTCACCCCCACCTCCTCTCCCCCTCTACCTCTCCGCCTCCACCCTCCCCCTCTCCTCCCCCCCCTCCCTTACAGCTGACCAGGTGAGAAGGGAACTGGCAAAGATCAAGGCAAGAAAGGCAGTGGGCCCAGACGGAATCAGCAGCCCCAGACTACTCAAAGACTGTGCGGACCAACTCTGTGGTGTGGTCAGGTACATGTTCAACTTGAGCCTCAGTCTGGAGAAAGTCCCGGCCCTGTGGAAGACCTCCTGTGTGGTTCCAGTGCCTAGGTGGCGCGCCCTAAGGAGCTGAACCACTTCAGACCTGTTGCCCTGACCTCCCACCTGATGAAGACATTGGAGAGGATCATCCTGCATCACCTGCGACCTCTGGTGAAGGCCCCCTGGTTTGCCTGCAAGGGCCTGGGGTAGAGGATGCAGTAATCTACCTCCTCCACAGATCACTGCTTCACCTGGAGCATGCTGGGAGCACTGTGAGAGTCATGTTTTTGACTTCTCCAGTGCTTTCAACACCATTCAGCCTGCACTACTGAGGGCGAAGCTGGAAGGAGCAGGAGTTGATCGTCACCTGACTACATGGACCATTGACTACCTCACCAACAGACCACAGTATGTGAGACTCCGTGACTGTGTGTCTGATGTGGTGACCTGTAGCAAGGGGCCCCTCAGGGTACGGTGCTCTCTCCCTTCCTCTTCACACTCTACACTTCAGACTTCTGCCACAACACTCAACTGCTACATCCAGAAGTTCTCGGATGATACAGCCATCGTTGGATGTGGAACTGGAATACAGGAGGTCATCAAGGACTTCGTCAGTTGGTGTGAGCTCAACCAGCTCTACATCAACACCAGCAAGACAAAAGAGATGATGATTTTAGGAAGAGGACACCACATCACGCCTGTGAACATCCAGGGTATGGACATTGCTACAAATACCTGGGTGTTCACCTTAATAACAAACTGGACTGGAGAGACAACACTCATGCCCTGTACAGGAAGGGTCAAAGCCGCCTCCACCTGCTGAGGAGGCTGAGGTCCTGGAGTGTGCAGGGCTCTCCTCAGCACCTTCTGCTGGTGGCCTCAGCCATCTTTTACGCCGTGGTCTGCTGGGGAGGGCTGTACACAGGGAGGAAGAGACTGGACAAGCTGATCAGGAGAGCAAGCTCTGTCCTGGACTCTCCACTGGACTCTGTGGAGGAGGTGGGTGAGAGGAGGATGCTAGCCAAACTGGCGTCCATCATGGACAACACCTCCCACCCCCTGCATGAGTCTGTGGTGGCCCTGAGCAGCTCCTTCAGTGAGAGACTGCTTCACCCACAGTGTAAGAAGGAGCGCTACCAGGTCATTCATCCCAACTGTGGTCAGACTGTTTAATAATAAATAAACCCCACCACTCTGTAAATACACTTGGTTTTGCACATCTCTAGTTTTTGCACATCTGTGGTTTTCTTATTTTTCTGTTTGTTTTTTAATTCTTAATGTACACTTATTTACTATTTTATTGGTTCTGTTTTTATATATATATATATGTATATATTTTTGTTTGTTTTCTTCCTCTGTATTCCTTTGTGTTTTTGTATTTTTTACTTTATTGCACTTTGCCACTCTTTCTACCTCTGTCTAAATGCTGCTGTGACATGTGAATTTCCCCGCTGTGGGATCAATAAAGTTCTATCTTACAAGAGTCTGGACAAGGAGCTGTGCAGCATATTCAGATAGGTAGGGCCTGATTTTCCTGAAGTTGTACAGCGCAAATCTGCATGATCTGGCAGTCATAACAATGTGATCCTTAAAGTTTATCTGGCCATCAAACACTACCCCCAGGTTCCTTGCAGGCCTGAACAGTGATGTCCTGCTGGATTGACAGGCTGGCTGGAATGACAAGGAGCTCCATCTTAGACAGGTTGAGTTGAAGCTGGCATTCCTTCATCCAGGCTGAGATACCTGGGAGGCAGGCAGAGATCCAAGCTGAGACCATGGGGTCATCAGGTTTGAATGAGAGGTGGAGCTGGGTATTATCAGCATAGCAATGGTAATGGAAGCCGTGCACCTGAATGACTGGGCCCAGTGAGGTTATGTATAGCGAGAAGAGTAGTGGGCCAAGCACAAATCCCTGAGGTACCCCTGTAGTTAGCCAATGTTGCTTAGAAACCCCATCCCTCCAAGATACCTTGAAGGATGTACTTGTGAGGTAGGACTCAACCCAGCAAAGTGCTTTACCAGTGATGCTCAGATCAGCGAGAGTGGACAGGAGGATCTGGTGATTCACCATGTCAAAGGCGGCAAACAGGTCTAGCAGGATGAGGACCAATGACCTGGAGGCAGCGCTTGCCAATTGCAGGGTGTCGACAACAGACAGGAGAACTGTTCAAGAGTTTTTGGGAGGAAAACTGAACAAATGCTTCATAGCACATATGCAAACATACTTCCTTGCAACTGCTGTACAGGGGTAGACTCCATGCCAATAGATCGTCCTCTCCCCTGATCACTGGCTCTTGTCCATATGTTGCTAATTCGGTACCAGCACTGGATATATACAATACTACTGAAATTATTGCATGGTCCACAACTATGGCAATATATGATAATATCAGATTATCTACATGCATTATCCATCTGCAGCAATAGTTATCTTTGTTTACCTTACCTTACCTTGTCCCACACCAGACCTCCCCACCTTTTCCAAGATTCCAGCTTCACAAAATTCATGAAATACAGCAGCAGGCCAAGATAGTGTGAAAGTACAAACAGCACACTGTGTAGGTGAAAATTCTCTTGCCCTGTTTGTTAGTGCTGCAGGCACTGGAAGGTGTGAAGGAGCAGCCCTTCACCCCACCCCAACAGACTAAGTGTTAAATGTTAATTGTTTAATTGTTAAATTGGGTTATTTGTATGTCCAACTGTGTAAATTGAGGATCCTCATAGTCCATTTTCCATCTGGTAAAATAAGCGCTTTACTCAATCAACCACAACTGAAACAGGTTTCATGTTTGTCTTAATTCTTTATTTGATAATTGTCTGTCTGTGAACCAGTTAACTAGTCACACCTGTCCTAATTAGGCTTGATATATACAGGTGTGTGGCCACACAGAGTGAGGGGTTTTTAGACTTTGGAAGCCATTTTCTGTGCTGGTGGCTGTAGACTAGTTCTCCTGTGTTTGTGAGTGGTTTTTAAATAAATTATTGTTCTGTAAATTTTACTCCTTCTGTTAATTTATGTGCAGAGCATCGGCCAGCTCTGTCACAGAAGGAAATAAAAATAGGCTCCTTTTTATTATGGCACAGAATATGGTGTGGCTATTGCTGGGGAATGACAGTCCAATGTGACAGCTGACATGAGGCCACTTGCTGTATTGTGCAATGAATCAGCAGGAATGTGCCTTGCCATCATTCTGCTGCATTCTGCATGCACACTTCACATTGCAAAAACTTGGCCATTTAGAAATATAGTAAAAAGTACATTTCAAAGGAAAATTCATGTCTTTATATCTGATTCATTTTTAAATAAAACATTCCACAATATATGCTTAGAATATTTACAGTCAGATTTGTGATGTTTTTGAAATACGCAGCATATATTTTGACCTAAAATTAGTCCTCATTGGATTTGCTACATTTGCATTTACATTTGTACCTTTTCATGGAAAAGCATCAAGACAACTAATATTTCACTAATACTTAATCTATAACCTAAATGATGTGTGGATATCTACATATGTGACAGACTGTTCTTCAGTGAATGTTAAAGGTGTGCTGTATTTTGACAAGCAGTACATTTAAAAATTCAGACTTCCAGATCAATGGGACACTTTCTCCAAGGCTTTGCTCTAGTGAATGTAATCTGTCCAAATTAATGTCTGCATCAGTTGTTACATGAAAAAATGGAACAACAGCATTAATAATCACCAAAGTGCAGGTAAGTGCAGGCCAAAGGACAATAAGCCATTAGGGTGGTGTCATTATCCAGTTAGATTCATTATCCTCAGAATTTCTGATAACAGCTATTATCAACTAGAAATGATGAAGGCATTTGATGTGTTTTAATGGTCAGGAAACCAGGCTTATAACCAGAAGATTTAAGGTTTGAGTTCTGGGTCATGGGCAATGAAGTACATTATTGATGTAAAATAGTTCAGCTTCATAATATCTGCATGGTATACATTATATTTAACTACATAAAAATGGCCTATAACAATTGTCTGCTAACCAAATGATAAAAAGACTGTAAAGAACGTATGAGATACGTGTAATAGTGTATGCCTTTCCTATACTTACAACTCCATTCAAAATGGCACATTTCTGTTATGCCAAAGAGGATGGCTGTTTTGTTTTAGTTTCGACATGCAATATGTCATTGTTGTGAGGGTACATATTAATTAGGGAAATTGAAGAGTGGGACACTCCCATGAGAGTTCGTTCCTTATCACTTTCAAGGAGCAGACTCAAGTAGATAGTCACACAGTGTACCAGCTTGAATAGTCAAGTGTAAAATTTGGGGTTCATTTTGTTACCATGCATACTAATTCATATCAAATAAACAAACAACTATTTCTTTTTATCTCTTTAATACAAGGACCATGAATGGCCAATTCTGTGCTTTGTTGCTCTTCACCAGACTAACAAAAATTGTCTCAGGATGTGAATTTAACAATCAAACTAAGACCCCAACAGAGGCATGGTCTCAGCCACTCTATTCAGTGAAACCACCAAAGAAAGCTTGGGAAGAGATGGAGTACAGCCTGTAGGAGGCCTGTATTCTCCAGAGAATCTCTGGTGTTGTGCAGCTGTAAAACCAGCAGGATTCTGGTTGTGTGTAGCAGCAAGTGGACTAAACAAACTGTTGGTCTGCTGCATTGTCATGGTCTGACACTAAGTGAACCTAAAGTACAAAAAGCAAACCGTTTGAAAATACACCTACTCTGATCTTTTTGCAAAAGTTCCCCTAAGAATTACAATCATATATGAAAACACTGAAATTTCTACATGGAACGAATAGCATACTTTAGAGATGCACCAATCCAGTTTTTTCAGTTCTGATCCGATTCCGATACCTGAATTTGGATATCTGCCGAGAGATCTTTTTCCAGAGATCTTTTTTCTTGAATATTATTATTATCATTATTATTATTATTGTTGTTGCTGGTATTATGTGTAAGGTTACATGAGGCTGTAGTAAACCACATAGCACGTCTTATTAAAAGAGCAAAAAATATACAAAAATGCATTAAATTTAAATGTATTCCAAAGCAATTTATTTGAATTGTAATTTAAGTAGGCTTCACATACAAACAGGTTTAGGAGTGCAAATTGCTATGGCAACTCCTTACATGTTTTGAAAAACTTCAACAAATCAAGTGCACAGCAATGCATTATCAACTACCAGTAAGTAGATTTCTATACATGAGTTCAAAAGTAATAAGAGAATTTCAAAGAGAGCGGGGCACAAACTAACGCGGGGCACATTGTAACATTGCTCGTTTGTAAGGTTACAAACACAGTAGTATGACGATACTTCTTTTGTTTATTTGTTGCCATATCAACAGTGCACAGGCCAAAAATTGTGTGAAAATTTTAAACAGCCAGCGCAATATAATAAAAAGTTTGTCAAAACTTCATTAAAATTAGCGTAAGTAATACTTCACACCAAAATTCAATTTTGATTACTGTTTTCTGTGTCAGCTATAAAGGAGACAGTCGATCCCTATGTTGATCTTTAATATGTTGGTTAACATCTTGTATAGTGTTGTAATGTCTTGCTGGCAAGCAGAAGTGACTAGCTAGGTTTAAATTCCAGTTGCGCTGAGGGGGCACATAGTAACGCTGTGTTACAATTTGCCCTACTTTGAAGAAACGTGAAGCGAAATGTGAATCCATGTAGCACGGTATATTTTACACAGTTCCTTTTTATGAATATTATTTATTACAGCATGAGGAACAGGCCACAAACAACAAACAGAGGAGGTCATGTTGCAATGTGCCCCGCCTACGCCTTCTTTGCGTGGAAATAACGAAAAAAGTATGTGTTGCTTCTGTGAAACAAGAGCACATTATGGTAGCAGACACGTAACATTGCTGTGAAAAAAGAAATGTAATTTCAACCATAAGTGTATTTACAAAAACACAAGGAAAACGAAAAGTTTGTGCCCCGCTCTCCCCATCTAACTCATACAATTCTGGGAGACAAAAAAATATGTGGACTACTGGATATCTTTGTAGAACTGTTTAATTACTAATTAATTCATTCATTTGTGCTACAACATTTTGGCTATGGGCTTAAATTGTATTATTACATATTTATAATTCATAAAAAACATGCAGACTATGGAATCTGGATCGGTACGTGGATTGGTCAGTCAGGATGTCAGTCCAATATACGATCAGTGAATTACGTCAGTATTGGCACCCGATACCGATATTGGATCGCATCCGTCCTAACTCTAGCATACATCAGATATCATTATCTGGGAATATGAAATACCAAATTCTAACTACCAAATTTGCTGGCATTTGATGACAAAGAGGACTCCGCTCCAGTGTTAATTTTGGCAGCTGATTTTGATTTAGTCTTAGTCCTTTGACTAAAATGCATATTTTTTTATTTGTCACATTTTAGTCTTTTAAATTATTATTAGTTTTAGTCTAATTTTAGTCGATGAAAACTATAGAAGATTTAGTCTAATTTTAGGCAAATGCATTTTTGTCACATTTTAGTCAATTTGAATTTTTTTTTTTAAATTAAATCATTAAAGTGACCTTTCATTAAGCACACAGATGTTCTTAAGCCAGCTACATTCTTTAGGTTTTCTTCTCAGGGCCAGGGACTCCTAGCTGTAGCCTAAACCTGATGCATTTAGTAATACAGTAACATCCAGAAAGGTTGTGTCATGCACTGTATGCTGTATAAAGATGTAATATGTGTCTTTTGCTTCTCACTTGCCGTTACCACATTCACACTAGGATTAGCGTGAGAGGAAGCGGACACAGTAATAAAATCTAACTAGCATAATATTTACATGGTACATGAAAACAATCGAAGATTATAATAATGAGTATGAATTTACAATATTTTTATGAGACAAGCATAATAGGACACTGTACACTAGCTGACCTGTAAACAAACAGCGCCAAAGATCACTAATGCGGTGGCAAGCTAACCCTAACAAGTAACACATATTGGCCACCGCTTCATTTGCAATACTGTTCCTAACAACAAAGTGAAAAAAGACTATATTTCCAATGACTTTGTCTTACAGTGTAGGACCTAGCTCAGAACAACGCTAGCATTGCTGGATATCCTAGTTATAAGCTTGCTAACTTGCCAATACCGAATGGCAAGAGCGAGAGTGAGCGCTATTTGTATCTATGCTGTAGATTGGGGAAGTAACAGGCAGTCTGAATTATGGAGCAGTCCAGCTAGCTAGATAATACTATACAAGGAACATTGACTTAGTAGGTTGTTCATGTAATGTTAACATTCATCCTGCACCCAAGCAAGTTACTTACCGATATGCACAATTAACGTTAACAAGTCAAGTGAGCAAGAAAAGATAGCCGTCTGCTTTTAGCTAACAGTCAAGCCTTTAAGTTGATTTTGATAGCTATAGAACTTACCCTATCATATATTACTGGTTGGTGCGCCTTCAAATGCCTGGTGCATTTTTATTTCGTTATCGTCTCGTTTTCGTCGTGGAAAAAGGTTCGTTGACGAACATTTTTCGTCATAGTTTTCATCAACGAAATTAACACTGCTCCGCTCCTTTCACTCACCCACTGTAACACATGCTGGTGGCTCTGAGTGTCTTAATCCCTAATTAAAGTGCACTATGCATATAGTGCTGGGAGAGTGAGACTGAGTGGAGTGAGTGGAGCTGTTGTCCATACAGCTAGAAAATACTTTCAGGGAGTGACAGATGACACGTGATCACTCATTTTGAGCTTCATGAAATTTTATTCTTCCATCACTACAACCAGGTTGAGGTTGGAATGTCTTGCTGTTGTAGACAGTTTTGATTGTATGCCCATAAAGAAGCACTGTGTCATACTTGCGGTTTCAGGAAAATTAGTTCATAATGCAAATAAACACCTTGCTGACAGTTCACTTGAAAGACAAACATTATTACAACAACATAATATGTTAGTGAAAGTACCAAAAATCATTACTTTCATTGAATTAGGAAAATACATTACTCTACATAATGTAGATTCTGAAGTTAGATCGACCAAAGGTAAAAGGGACAATTAACTGTGCAATTACTTTGCTGATGTTTAAATTAGGGTTGTCAAAATAACACGTTAATTTCGATTAGTTAATTATAGAAAAAATAACGCGTCAAAAAATTAAAGCAGATTAATTGCACTCTGTGATGCCCCTTGACCCCATACGTCACTGTGCATTTAAGCATTTATACACGGAATAAGCATACACGGAAACGTATCCACATTTGCGCTGTCCTAGTTTAAATTATTAAATTCATTTTCCAAATGAATTATCCCTCCCACTAACTTATTCTCTGATTACCTCTCTCACTCATGGAGTAGTCAATTTGTCACAAATACAAATATCTGGTTGGGATGTAGGTCCTATTGTAGGACTCTCTACCTTCCATAACCCTTCTTAGTTCAGTACCAGCATTTTCCCTTTTCTGTTTTTCACCATAAAAATGACTCTCTGGTCCAGATGTCTGTTTCGCACCTTCATCTTTACCACCTCTGAGGGTATTCAGTCAATGCCATATAGGAAGTAATTTTTTTCCCCCCTTGATTTGATATGGTTTTGAGTGAGAGCCCTTTCACCATGGATATAATTGACTGTGCCTTACCAGGTCCTTACTGTTCTGTCCCACCTTTTTGAAATCACCAGTACAAAGCTACAAAGGCACACAAACTTCTCTGCAGCTTCAATTTATCCTGTACATGACTACTGTAGGTGTTTTTTCTCTGTATCTCTGTACTCTAGTAAACAGTGGAATCAATCAAAAAAAAGCTAAAAAGATGTATCCTCTGCAATGTAGAGATAAAAATCTATAGAATTATTTTTGTCATCTCCAGGTGTACTACTTTTAGGGTCACCTCACCATGATAACCTCTGTGCTTGTTCAGGAGTGCAGGGCCAGCTGTATGCAATCCTCCAAAATGCATAGACACCAACACAACACTTTTGCACTGTGCAGTGGGCACTAATTGGAGGACAGGACCCAATCCACTGATATCGTTTGACCAACTCACAGAACCCTGATGATTTGCAGAATGCCAAGACTGGTGTGACAAGGGGATTGCGGACAACCTAGCCTCCCCTATCTCTGGTGGAATGAAGCTAGTTGGTAATTGTTGGCAGAACGCACAGTTGGTTTTGAATACACCCATACACACTACATATACACTTATACAGTCTTTATGAATATATTATGATTTTCAAACCTAATTTAGAGAGCATGTAAACAATTGCAATAACTCTGAGGCTATTACTTGCTATTACACTCATCCCACAGCATAGCTAAAAAACCCATTACACATTCTCTGACACAGATGAACCACAGATGAAACAACTGGACCCAGGCCTTAGTCCTTCTTTGTAAATTTCCTCTTCTCTGTGTTTTTAAAGATTATTTTACAAGACTGATCAAAGTTTAATTTAGCTTGTGGAATTGCTTCAGATCATATTGATCGTCAGTCCCTTTTGAAATTGAATTATTAATGAAATGCAGTGTTGCTAGGGCAAATTAAATCTACAACACACCTTAGTTTTACTCAGTACATAAGTAATGCAAGAGGGAAAAAAACAGTATAAAAGGGTTCTAAATCACACTGGAGTATTTACTGCAGTCAGTGTCTTTTCTTCAAGAGGAAAAAGATGCACTGAGAAGTTTTCTGATTATAATTTCTCTACTTCCCCGCACCTTAATTATCAGTATAGGTAAGTGACCTATATGAAAAGTGTTGACGCATATGTGGGCACATGGATTGATTTCATCATGGACTTTCTTAGCACTGCACGCTGTGTCCAGCCTCCATACTCAAGCATGGCTGGTCATGTTAATTAGTGGACACAGCTCTTGTGTGTCATGTATGATCTCAGGTGGAAGAAGAGCTGGTTGCTGCAGTGTTACAGAGCTTTGGTGTGAAAGACTCCCTCTTCCAAAGGGAATTTAATTAACCTCTGGGGAACTGTGGTCTGACTTGCTCTCCAGCGGAACAGCAACTAAATCTGCTGAAATAGAGCTGCAACACTGCTTCTCCTCCACCTGAATGGAGAACTGTAGAAATCAGAAATAATTATCCACACTGTAGTGCCAATCTGGTAAAACAATGTGACCCAAGATCTTGTATAAATTTTGTCTGTCTGTATGTATGTATGTATGTATGTATGTATGTATGTATGTATGTATGTATGTATGAATGTATGTATATGGCTCTGTATATGGTATTTATTAACTTTTGGTGTATTGTGGATGGTGTTTGGTTTATTTTGGAAAATGTCAAAGGGATGGGGGCTAAGATTCATATTCTTTGCACAGATGAGTTTGATTTATTAAGTCTCCCTTTAAGAGAATTTTTGACAACATTTTAGTTGTTTGCTTAGCAGATGCCCTCATCCTTGACACTTTTGATGCTCACATTTTCCACTTCATCCATTTATACAGTGGGATGTTTGCAGATGCAGTTCAGGTTAGGTACCTTGCTCAAGGGTACAACAGCAATATCTTACCTGGGAACCTGCAACCTTTTAGTTACAAGCCTGAAACCTAACAGCTACCCCACATTGCAGTTCCAAAAAATTACAATGCTTGTCAGTAATTCTATCAGAACACAACCCACAGCATGATTAATACTGTTAAGCTACCTGGCCCTTTTTAACAAATGGAGGGAATTATGTGGACTTTGGAGTTACTCAAGCAAATATGTGTTTTGAACTTGACAGGATTCATAGATTTGTTTGGTTTTATGTGATGAAGAAGGGATGAATGTTTATTGATTTGTAACGGGCATCTGTAATGTCCATATTTTTATTTGACAATAATAGAGCCCTGTAACCTGTAAATGCGACCCCTGTATTTTTACTTGATTTCAGCATATGCAATTATAATTAATTGGCCAAGCAAAACAAGGAAAAGCTTTAGACCTGTGACAAATACAAATCATTCATCAAAACTAGCAACAAAGGGGGAAATTACAAGGTGGTGTCAAGGTTTGGACAGATTTCATCATTTTGTTTGTAGTTCATTTACAGGCCACAAGAATGTCTCCATAAGAAACTTTCTATGCAGAGGATAACCATGAGAAGCCTTGATTTGAACTATTCAAGGGTACAGTAATGGATTGAAACTTGAACCACGATAGACTTCCAGAAATATAATTTAAAATGTTTCATGCTTACAAATTCATATAATATTTTATTTCCTGTGAAAGGGTCAGTGGTATGATTATTGTTGACTTGGCAGGTGGCAACCTGTTTAATATGTAGTTGAAGATGGGGGGCTTATTTATGTGTGTGTGTGTGTGTGTGTGTGTATGTGTGTTGGGGGCTAAAATTAGATACCATAATTGTCAGATAATATGCTTAATATCACATGTACAATACATGATGAATATTTCACTGTATCACTTGAATTTAATATATTTAGCAAATCAAACCATATGGTCCAGACGTGATAGGGATAAGGGTGAACCAGTATTGATTAAGGGGACATATTGTCTTCACAATCACTGATCTCAACATCATCTGCAGCAGCAGCTTGCATGTCTCTTTTACTCTTTGTTATCTCAAGAGGCAATTCTGCCTCATAAAAATGTCCATTTCATCATTCTCTCACTCTTAAGAAGAACTATCCACATCTTGGCTTGATTATGGAATTTGAAAATCTCATTCATTTTTAAGCCTTATACATCAATACTGTAAGCAAGAACACAAGCTGAGGGAATAGTAGGAACAGGTACACATCTTAATGTAAACTACATGCAGCACAGAAAGCAAACTACAGTGATCATGAACATTTCGCTTACTTACACCTGTGAAATAAATTCAGCTATGTAGGCTACAAATTTACATCACTAGCTAAGAGGAAATATGTATGCCAATATACTGTGTCTTTGTGCTGTCATATAGTCAGCAGATATTGTCTGCAAAATCTAACTAGTTCATCTTCTGCACAAAAATCTCACAATATCTTATGCAAAGAATATGTAATCAGTATCCTTTATTATTGTACTCAGCTGTAACTACGTATGTAGATGCACTATATTTAATGTGTCAATAGCCAGCTCAAGTTTCTGATTTAGGCAACACATTGGAGTAACATAAAAAGTTATTTAGAGATACACAGTGCACTCTGCAGACAAGAATCATTAAAAATCACATAAAAACTACACAACATGATAGTTTGTACATACATACCAGCCCTATACAATATTTAAAAATATTTTTGAATTATTTTTATGAAACTGCCACTTTAAAGTAGGGTGTAGAGCAACTGTATGATCCTATCTGTGTGCTGTGTGATTTCTACACAGGAACTGATTAAACCATGTGGACACTGATGGAGAGAAGGTTATTAAGAATAGCTAGCTAACCAGCTTGCAAAATGGCCCTAAATACTTTCTGTTCTGGGACAATTGTGTCACCCTTCTCACAGCACTGTGTGTTGTCTTGTAGAATTTGTTTTGTTTGTCACTCTGTTTATACAATGGTCCTGTAACCAGATACCATTTTGAACATAGTGGATGTTATTGCAACAGAATCAACACAACGGTGGTCCCTTTGAAATACAAGAGAATTAAAATGTATTGAATTAAAATGAATCCTTTTATGTATTTGCTACTTAGCAAGTTACTGCAGTTTCAGTTGAGCTGGTTGTAAATCCTACCCTCACTCCCACAGCTATGGTCTTATAGGACTGTATCATGAAGTTTAAAAAGAAAACTGCAAATGTTGAAATGCTTGTGGAACATGACATCCTTATTTAGAGGGGATGTATGCCAGATATGAACCTAAGACCAATTGTTTGGCTGGACTTACCAAATAATTACCAGTAAGCTATTCAAGAAACTGTTCCCAGGTTCCACTTTCAAATTCCTCTTGGATCTTTCCAGCACTCCTAAAATTAAAGTAGTTCTCAATTTTAATTTAAATCATAAATATAATATTCATTTTCAGAGATAAACACTTGATGTCTTATAACTATGGCCCTGGGTTTTTGTCTGCAGCATTCAATTCAATCCTCCAGTGCCAAGAAAATGTTGCAGCCTCCTCATGAAACCATCTGGTGAGCATACGTTAACAGGAAGTCTTTAAATGGTTACTATGTATGTGCAGCTGCATGGTGATTCAAAGAGCAATGGCCATGGCTGTTGACAGATGTTTAAATATCATTTTATTCAGCAGTATTCACCATTGTCAGGGTTGACAGGGGAAAGGACCCAGATGCAGACAAAACAGGCAGTAAAAGGAGATCCTTTAATTACAGGTCCAAACACAGTCATAATGAAAAACCGGTCCAAAATCAGTAACCAAAAATTCCACAGGAAAAACACAGTATCCAAAACAGCAGGCAAAAAGGGTGAATCAGGAACAGGCAGAGTCAAAAACCAAACCGATCAGAACTAACAAACAGCAGGAACAAAGCTGAGACAATCAGGCAAAGAACAAAGGAAACAGCAGGGTATATATACATGGGCTGGTGATGAGAGAACAGGGAACAGGTGCGCAGGATGGGCTTCAGGTGGTGGGCGTGGCAGCAGGGCAGATAGGCAGGACAGGAGGTGGGGCGATGGCTGAAAACAAAACAAAAGCACATGCACGGGAAAAACAAACAAAAGACACACCCACGCTGACAGACAGGGAGAAACCAGCAGCTCAGGCTGGAGTGCTGACAATTGTGTGTCAGTAATAAATGGATGTTTATCATTAATATGAAACAATAAGAGGTGCTTTGGGAATTTTTCAGAATCTTAAAAAGCAAAAGGAATACTTAACCGCAGAGGGTCATTGACAATGTAATGAAATATTCTAAAATAATTTCTTACTGTGGAATAAATACATAATAACAGCAAAATAGTATTTTAGAGTAATTATTTAACTCTTCAAAATGAGTCATAAGAGCAACTGAAAAACTGAAGAAAATCTTGGACTGTTTATCTTCATTTTTGAAACATTCATGGTTTTGTGTTATTTACAAAGTTTCCTAATATTTATAAATGAGCTATGCAACATGTTCAATATTTTTAGTCAGATTATGCCTCCACAGGGTAAAGGGAAATTGCAAATCATAAAAGCTTGTTTGTGCGAGGCAAATATCATTTACAGAAAAAAAATCCCTGCATTATGTCAGACCGGTCCTCTGTCATGGATTGATGTTTTGCTGTGAAAGCTGGCCCATATAAAAAGGAGTCTCTTCTCAGCATCCACTCAATGAAAGTGGAAATAACTTTTTCTGCTTTAATTTATTATTCATTTAAAGTAATTCCTCTACCATGCTCTTTTCTATGAGTTTTGTAGTTATTCATTTTTAATTTATGGCCAAAATCAAAGATTGTAACTCAATTTTAAGAAAAGGTATCCCTATACAAACAGCACAAATGCTGTGTAGAATATTAAACTGTGTTCAGGAAGTTATGAACTGGTTAAAAACAATAAACAAAAACAAAAAACAAAGCAAAACATGGTTTATTTTTGCATTGAATGTGGTTATAGTATTTAGCCAGTTCTTTAGTATTGCTGGTTTTAATATACACTTTGTTCATTGTGGCATACATGCTCTGACCCTTTTTTTTTTTTTTTTTTTTTTACAAATGATGTTCCTCAAAGAACAGGAACAGTTACAGTTACATAAGTAGTTCACTTGCAGCTCTGGGGTGTATTTACCCAAGAAGTATAATTGCTAGTTCAGAATACAGTTGCAGTTGCCTGAGAAATGCAAGACATACTTACTTATGGGTAAGGCACTATGTGGGTAGTGGCACCATATCCATCTACATCACTGGCGGCTTCAGGTTCAGGATGGTGACTAGACCTGTTTATAGCACAAATGAAGCTAGGTGTGAGTCAGAGGGCAGACATATCACTCGGAATCCCAGTGATAACTCACATGACCACATACACAAGTTTAAAATAATGTTACTTTTTTAAAAATACAATTGGTATATGAACTCATTCTATATGTTTCATATTTTCTGACTTTGTGCTCCCTAACATAAGGAATTGGAGTATGTTGTGTTTCTGAACTTTGCAAGAGCAGACTGTGATTCTCCCTCACAGCAGGTCTCACAGCAGGAAGAAAGCATTTGTTTCTGTGACTCCAAAACTAGCATTTGGCATCCTGGTGCAGTATCAGCCCCTGGTCATTGTATGTTGTTTGTCACACATGGAGCATCTCCAGAGTGTGATTTTTTTTTCATCTAAAAATGTGTTAAAATGGCAAAGATGGTCTATTCAAAATGCAGAAATATAAAGTGAAGCATTCAGTCGTTATTGTGGTGAGCCTTGGCCTAAAAATAGTGTATTTTGATTATTATTATTATTATATTTGATTATAGTGTATTATGATTATTAAGAATGCTGGTTTTTGGGCTATTCACATTATATATATGTATATATGAATAAATGAGTGGAGAAACAAAACAAATGCAGGTGCTTCCACACAGGTGTACTGCATGGTACAATTAATAAATTAACATCCAATCATGCTCTGTGGCATGTATAAAAATGCTGGGCAGGCCCAGTTGATCTTGATTTTGGATCAAGATGGCAAGAGGAAAAGATCTAACTGATGTTGAAAGAGGGTTCATTGTTGGGGCACGGATGGCAGGAGCTTCAGTCACAAAGACTGCTCAGCTGGCTAGTGTTTCAATAGGAACAGTGACTAAAGTGACAATTGCATTTAGATCTATGGGAAAGACATTAGTAAATAGGGTCGGAAATTGTGGTCGACAGCGCACATTCAATGACCGTGATGCTCGTGCATTAGTGTGATATGTAAGGAAAAACAGAAGAGCAACTCTTCCTCAGGTGACTGAGAATGTCAATGCAGGAAGTGATCAGACTGTCAGCAAGAACAGTCCGTCCACAATTACATAGAGAGGGATATTATAGCAGGGTTGCAGTGCATAAACCCCTCATTACAAAGATGAAAGCAGATTTGAGAGTTCAGTGGTGCAAAAACCATAGGCACGATTCAGCATGATTTGATGCAAAAGCATATGATGTTATGCAATTCAATATGGTACAGGTAGTTTGATTTTATTTCTTTGGTTCCTCTTAAGCAGACAGCAAATCATAAATTAACTAAAAAAGTGCCATTTTACTTCACATTTGATTTGTAGCAATTTGGTGGAACGTGTAGCTCTTCCTCCTCCATGATAATCTGTGACTCACCTGGACACGCCTCCAACTCGGGGGTGCAGGCTGCTGCTGCAGCAGTGGCAGTCTGTGCTCCGCTGGTCTTGGGGGCAACTTGGCCAAGAGACTTTGAGAGACTTTGAGAGACCATTTATCATTACTCTTGTGATTACAATTATCTGATAAACAGGGCTCTCCTTCATAGGCAAAAAATTATATATTAGGTTTTTTTGTCATTCAATAGTTATTACATTTACATTTTTACATTTACATTTATTCCTTTGGCAGACGCTTTTATCCAAAGCGACGTACAAAAGTGCAAATAGTGGGGAAACAATAGGCACAAGAGCAAGATGTGTACAGGTCATACAATGCAGATAGTGCTGAAGCTGAGCGCAAGGTCACTGTCGCGAGCCAACTAATCTCAACTTGGATTACATATCAAATACAATCACAGGGACAATAAAGTACTGCTATACTACCTAGGTAAGAGAGCTACAAGTACAAGACAGGAGTCAGATTTACAAGGTCAAAGTTACAAGGTCAAAATGACAGAGGTATCAGTCCAGGTAGAGTCTGAAAAGGTGTGTCTTCAGCGTGCGTCTGAGTGAAGGAGTTGTTCTCAGGGGGGTGGGGAGTTCATTCCACCACTGGGGGGCGATGATGGAAAAGCATCGTTGTGAGGAGCGTGGGCCTTTCTTTCTGTTGGTGGGTGGAGCGAGGTGTCCGGATGTAGCAGAGCGAAGTTGACGAGCGGGTGCGTAGGGTAGGATGAGGTCCTGGAGGTAGGTCGGGGCAGTCTTTCTTGCAGCAGAAGAGGAGAGAGTCAAGGTTTTGAAGCGGATCCTGGCTGCGATTGGGAGCCAGTGGAGGGATCTCAGTAAGGGGGTGACGCGGGAGAACTTAGGGAGATTGTAGATCAGCCTGGCAGCTGCGTTTTGGATGCGCTGCAGCGGCTGAATGGTGCAGGCTGGGAGGCCTGCGAGGAGGGCGTTGCAGTAGTCCAAGCAGGAGAGCACGGTGGCCTGGACGAGCAGCTGGGTGGAGTAGGTGGTCAAAAAAGGGCGAATCCTCCTGATGTTGAAGAGGAGGAATCGACAGGAGCGTGCTGTCTGGGAAATGTAGTCGGTGAAGTCCAGCCTGTTGTCGAGGGTGACGCCCAGGCTCTTCACAGAAGTGGAGGAAGTTACTGTGGTGTTGTCAACAGTAACCGAGAGCTCTTGAAGAGGAGAGGTCCTGGCCAGGATAAACAGCAGATCAGTCTTGTCCAGGTTAAGCTTGAGGTGGTTGGAGGCCATCCATCTGGAGATATCAGCCAGGCATGCAGAGATCTTTTCGTTGACCTGGGGGGTGGAGGGGGGAAAAGAAAAAATTCATTGAGTGTCATCAGCATAGCAGTGATAGGAGAAATGTGAGTCAATGACTGAACCAAGAGAGTTGGTGTAGATGGAGAAGAGGAGGGGTCCCAATACAGAGCCCTGAGGGACACCTGTAGTAAGGGGAGTGGGTGTGGAGGTGGAGCCTTTCCAATAGACATGGGAAGATCTCCCGGTCAGGAAGGACCTGAACCAAGGAAGGGCAGTCCCAGAGATGCCAATCTCCGAGAGCTTGGCGATGAGCAGATGGTGATTGACGGATTATTACCTTACACCTAATCTGTCACAATGACTACTTTCAATGTAGCATAATCACATCTAGTTTATACCTTTACCAGCACTCTTTTAATTCTATCCAATGCAAGCTATGAGAAACCATTTTTCAACCACTGTATAGCGCCATCTAAAACATGCCATCTTAAACTATGCAGTAAACTGATACAGTGACCTAGAGTAAATGCTGCTGTTGAATGCATCTATTACTACATGACTGTCTACAGAGTCAGCCCTGACCAATCTGGTGCCCTAGGCAAGATTTTAGCTGTTGCCCCTTGCATCGCAGCCAATTCCACCACCAATCATTGTGTTCATACACTCACACAGAAACTGCATAGTCTTTGAGATTTTCTTTATTTTAGAAACAAAACATTGCCTGCGTGAGATAACATGGTAATTACATGAGGCTTTGGCACTTTTTTCTGTGGCGAGACACCATTTGAGTAGATAATGTACATTGTTAGCGATCTAGCTGGCTATACATTGTTGCAGAGCTAACGTTATCTAACGGGGTAGTTTTGCTAACGACAAGAAGAAAACACAAACACCAGAAACTCCTAGGATCCGTCCAATTTGACTCCAAATGGCCTCTTTATGATGAATGTTACAGGGCTGCCAACTCTCACGCATTGAGCATGAGACTCACGCAATTGACTCAGATCTCACGCTCTCACGCCACACATTCCTTTTCTAATGCTAACCTTTCGTCTTTGCTACCTCCGATGTAAAATGTGTGATTTTTAAGTGAAGGAACAGCAGTGCGTGCAACAGCAAATCATTGCAATGCGCATTCCGGTGGAGCAGCCAATCACAATGATTTTGTGGTCGAGCAACTAACTGCTGAGCATGACAAATGACCATTGCACTTACCTTCTTCATGTATTTGTTCCATCTTCCATCTCTCCGTTTCTTTTTAAATTGTCATTTATTGGCCGTTATAAATGCCGATACCGATTTATCTGCAATTAGCTCATATCGGCTGATAATACTGGCACACTGATTTATCGGTTGGGCTCTAGTTGGAGTAGCCTACATGTCTAATTAGTCAATTTTCTGTTCTGGGAAGTATATGTGAAATTAAATATTATAACATGACACATGACATTCTTGAATCTTTTTTGCAAACAAACCTTCTCCTAGTCAATAATTCCCATATGTTTTCCATTTGCTGTGTAGTTCGTGGCACAGGATTAGGATTGTTTGTTTTACAATATTTACTTCAGATATTGAAATTAATGCAAAATATTGCATGTGAATTGAAAAAATGTCACTTTACCTTAAATCTAAAATGGTTCATCTTTTACCCACAATGCCCTACTTTAGGGGTGTCCCCGACTAAGAATTTACATAGTCGAATCTGATTCGTCAAGTCTTTCCTATTGTCAACTGATCATCCAATCATGCTTTTTTGTTTTTTTTTGCTCATTGATCCATATTCTCATTTGCCACATTGGCTTCCATTTTTTCCACACCAGACAAAAGAGCTGAAACAATTTGTCACACACAGAAATGACTTGATAATGAAACGACCAAAACTGAAACGAGGCCACTCAAGTGTGGGCATATCAAACATCAAACAAAGTGGCAAATAAAAAAAGACCATGACAAAATATAGGTTTAAATAACAAAGGGGCTAGGGCTAACACGTGCCTTGGATTTTTTAAATTTTAAGTTAAGGTGAATCCCTACAAGCTATAAATTAAAGGCAATATGGAATAAACATTATTCGTTAAACGATTCCTTAACATTAACATAACATGAACATTTTAATGCCATGAAGTGCAGAACAATGTCAACCTTAATGTTTGTGTGCTTGCGAAAGCTACATCATGAGATTGTTTAATTAACAAGGATGGCAATTTTAATAATTAAGTGGCAAGTAATCCCAAAGTTTTCTCTTAAATGTTTCACATTATACCTTTCTTGTGTTATAAAATTCAAATTACAAAACGGAGCTAATTTTAGTTAAATCAATTTAAATTACTGAGAATAAACTTTTAGGTTAGGTTGAGTGCAATGAACAATAACGTTTAGAACACAGACCTCACAAAAGCTGTGATGTGTCATGAGCATTTAACGTAATTTAAATCAATAAATGCCATCCTTGTTAATTAAACAATCTCATGCTGTACCTTTCGCAAGCACACAAACTACACACAATCCGTGCTGTTTCGCGAGCATAATAATTTGCTCTATTTATGCGATTGGTGTCGATTACTCTGTGAATTATTTGTTTTATTGTTAATCAAAGAGGATAAAGGGGAACAGGTTGAAAGTAATGATAGATTTAAAGGTAGTGTTCGGGCTTTCCCTGTTTCCAGCTCACCAGCCGCCACTGGTTGACACAATTTGTATTTGACTTTTTTTGGATCATCTTTGACTTGTTCAAAATGCTCCCACACTTTTGAATTTTTTTTTTCCTAGACATTGTGAGCTATTAGGTTACTAAAATGATTTAAAGCCCAGCCAAGATGCTGCTCCGATGGTCCCACAAAATTGGATAGTGCAACTTAGTCTACCATGGTGATTTATTCATGCACACTAAGGAGATTGATTAAAAGCACATGAGTTATTTTCCAATTTTTATTAACAGTATTACTAATAGGCTGATATTTGTACCAAAATAGGCTATATATCATGATTTATTGGGAGAAACCAAGCAATTCTATGTAAAATCAGACATTCAACACCCCCATATAGCTGGAATAGAAAGATCCATGTTTCATAACCACATTTTGCGATGATTCGACGGTGAGATTGGCAGTCGAATCAGGCTCTTTAGATCGAATCGTCGAATAGTCAACCATTCGGGGTCACCCCTACCCTACTTAAACCCGTGCTACTGCAATGTTCTGCTGGGTGACAACCCATAATTTGTTTTATACTATTCTTGAACCTTTTTTAAAGTTTGCAGCAATGATTATAACTAAAGCTTCAGAATGTAAAAATTCATGGGCTGATACAATCCAACCATTTCATGGAAGTTCATGAAGAAATGGTCTCTTGACAATTCAGTCCTTGTATGGTGTAGATTTCCATGACAGTCATGCAGTAATTACAAGGCTGTGAGTGGTTTCAAATTTTTATTCCTTCCTGGATTTGAATTAAATCAAAACTTGCATATTGATTTTTAGTAGTTCTTTGCAATCCTACCCTGTCACACAGACATAAAATATTGAACTGATTGTTATCATTATCGATTAAATTACAGATGCACTTAGTCTACTTAGCATACCTTTTTCATGCCAAGGAGCAACTTTCAATTCTTTTCACCCATGCATACAATTAAAATGCTAGCTAATATGACACCTCTTTGTAAATTGCTCTGTAACTGTGTGTTGTTCTCTGTATTTAGTTACCCACGTTAGAGTTCTTTTTCCCCGTGGCAATGGGCTACAATTGTTGCCATTGGTAACAATTCAAGAAAAACTCAGTAACGGTCACCTTTGTCTACTTCGTTTGAAACATTAGTTAATTCGCTTACATTCAAGCTTAATACGAGTATTGTTGGTATGTTTTACATCTATTAGATATTTTACATAATTTATATTTTAAGTAAAGTATATTCTAGGGTTATTTGATGTATAACATAATAACTGAGTTAAATTACAGTTTGTTTGTATTACTGAAGGTCAGGCGCAGACGCAGTGGTTGCTAATGTTGTTTATTTAAGTGTGTTTATAATCATTACGACTGTGTTTCTGTATTTAGTTTCACCCTATCTGCGAGCGTCATTAGGCTAAAGGAAGATGAAGCCAGTCCAGTGTCGTCTGCGTAATGATTGTAGAGGGACTTATAATATTATAGGAATAATTCTGTCCCAGTTTTTTGATTGTCATATGCATTTGATTCTTATATTAGTATTTCTTACAAGCAGAGTACACTGGGTTCCAACATGTAACTTAAACAAAGTGGCCAAACAGACATTCTGACAGGAAATCTGAAATTTAAAAATGTCTTTGGTATTCTCTCTGTATGTATTGAACTTTTAACACACCTAGTATTGACAATAACTGTTTAGATTTTTGAACAGTTCAGAATCCCTCTTCCACCAAATATACATGCTGTTGAATTAAAATAGTTTTTTTTTGGTGGGACCATTCTGTAGCTAGCAACAACCTACTAAAAAAACATGTTAATATCTCTGTCTTAACTGTACTCTGTCTTTCACACAACTAGGCACTCATATTGTCATCTCAGCCTGTGTAGTAGTGTAGTATCATATAAGGCTGTGAGTTAAATATAGATTGGAGTCCATTTTTATCCCTAATCATGAAACAGCTAGCTAATTGATATGTTAAAAAATGGATAATTTCTCTGTTTAGTGTCTTCTAAGCAAATAAATGACATCCTTTCAGTAGACCTCTATCCCACCTAGCCTTTTAACTGCCTACATCTTATCTCACCCAGTTTAATGCTATCATTAGCCTGTTGTTCATTATTTTATTTCTTTTCTAATTGCATACCACCCCTGCTTGTGCTTTTCTTGGCTCCACTCTTTCAGTACCTGAAATTAACATCATTAATGATTATTTCATAATATCTCCTGCCCTCTTGACTAAGAGTGGTACAAGGGGTGCATCCAGGTATCCTCCTCACACCCCAGTCTCTGTTGTTTGGTCTCCTCTAAACTCTTGCTTACTTCCTCTACCACCTCCACCAGTACCACACACACACACACACACACACACACACACACACACACACCCCACACACACACACCAACCCTCTTAAAGCTGTGAAGAAATCCTTGATTTCTATTTAATCTCTTATAAACAATGTGCAGATAAAGGGGTCTGGAGAGAGGCTCCAGATGCCAGAGGAAATCCATGGAAAGATTGTGTTTTTGAAGTGTGTTTGCTCTCGCTGAAGCGCAGAGCAGGACTGGAGCTCAGATGTCTGCACACCCTCCAATTCTTGGGGACATTGGTTTATCTGCCACTCCTGGGGACTGTAACCAGGAATGGTGTAATTGACTTTTAACTGATTATCTGAAGCTTTTATTTTCACAACAAACAGGTGACAATGTCAGCTTAAAGGAGGGGATAAATGAGAAAGTGTCTCAACCCAGGCAGCTTGTGAAAGCAAATGTCTAAAGATTCTGACTTCTGTTGATGGAACTCATCACTGCAGTGGCAGACTGGGTGGCAGTCATGAATTTGATGTTTTTTATTCTGAGGAAAAGTGCTCTAGGGCTTTTAGTTTTGATGTGACATTGCAATTGAACATTTCCTCCCACAAAACACACATTTGGCAACACCCTAAAACACATTTGAATCATTTATATTATTGTCAGCAATAGCTGGTACAAGATGGCCAGTGTTTTAACTAGAAATCAGCTATCTACATTGTACTAATTTATAAATCCTTTACTTGCAATTCTCACATGCAAGTAAGGTCAGACTTTTTTTACCTTCTGAGACTGATGAAGAATATTATTATGCAAAATGTGTACTCTTATTGCATTCAATATGAATGTACAGTCAATACACTGGATAAAATATCAAGACATTTTCCTTGAATATGAGTGACGTGTGAAAGGGGGGTGATGGAAGAGATGGGAGTCATGTAGATCAACATAAAAAAAAGATGACGAAACTAGCTGAAATTCCACACCAAGATACCGTGACTCACATTTAGTGTAACAAGCATTCCAAATAAGATGGACTGTTCCACGTCCCAGCTCTGCACTGTGACCACTGTGCCCACAGGGCAGCTGTCATGGAATCACTCTCTCCAGTATAACAAAGGAGGGAGTTATCAAGCTTTTCATTTTTCAAAATAACTTTTTTTAATCCTATTCCATTTTGTCACAGCACAGCATTCCCGGCATTTAGTAGGTTTCAATGTTTTTGTTTTTTTTTCCTGGGAGGGATGAACACATAGAGTGATTATAACACTGGGAGATGGGTGCCTTTTTTAATTTCCCAGGAGCCCTTGAAATTTAGTGCTGTCTCCAACAATCCTGCTTTCCCTCCCAGACACGCTCAATTCAGAGCATGCTACTTGCCGGAGGTGCTATGAGAAAATGGAGCCCAAATAAAAATAAATAAATAATACACACACGTATATTGGATATTGCCTTTCAGAACAGCAATGCACCTCCAACTGCTTTCCTCTTACAAAAATCAAAATGTCAGTTGTGAAGTTCATCTCTGCTTCTTTCCAACACTTGAATATTTTTAACTTATATTTAACTTATATTTAAGTTTTTTTGTACCTTGCTATGCACATTTACTCCCAGGAAATATGATAATGTAATGTAATTCAAGAGTTGTGATGCTTGAACAAAATTATAATTTTGCTGTGGATTGTCATCATCTATATTACCACAGTTCTATCCTTTAAATGTCATCATAGCCCTCATCAGCTCATATAGACTCTTCCATTAATGTTTTATGCAGTGAAGAGAATCGATATGAATTAAACCATTGCCTGCAGTGAAATTCAACCAAGGGACACAAGCAGGCAACAAATTAACAATGGCTCAGGGCATGCTTCCAGAGCAAATCTTTGATTTTAATTAGAAAAGGCTTATTGTGTCTCTTTCACTGATAATTCCAAACATATTTTTTATATCTGTAGTTAAATTTAGCCAGTCTCCTATTTGTTGCTATTATCCTTAGTGTTAATTGGTGCATGTACTACCATACTGTACATGTTGAAATTCTGGCTTGGTAATGTAAAACACAACAGTCTTTACAGCTTTATATCTCCCTAACCATAGTGTGATTGTGCATATATGTAAATATTACTCTCTTCTTATAATCTCAGCTATGCTGATTAAACACACTTTTTGTTCATTTAATGAGGGGGGGTCAACATCTTCTTTGATCCATCTTTGACATTTCTGAAATTATATTTCTCATTAGAATGTTGGAACGCTATGGTGATTTGCTTTTTTTGCAGAGATGGTCTGTGAAAAGGGAAGGAGAAAGTTGGAAACTTTTTTGGATAAACATAAGACAGACACAAGCTGGAAACTGTGTGTTACATACTGTTGTATACAACACAATAAATCATTGCAGCAAGATAAGACAAAGACAACTAATCATCTTGCACATGTTCATATATATTCCACTGATGTGTACAGAACGATCTCTGGTTATGTACAGCATTTACCCACAAATAACAATTCTGTTTTGGGGTTTTACTCTCCATCAAACCGAATGTCTCACTTTTGATTAGTGCTGTAGTTTAATTGGAGCCACAACTCCCAGCAACATTCATTACATTTCTGTAGACTCCATCAGACATTTTAGTATATGGTTTAAAACACAATGGGCCACACTGTTCCAGTAAACAATGGCAACTTTACATTGATCTTATTTCCTCCTTATGTGACGCTAGTTGCCCAAACAAATACTTTTTTTTTTTTTTTGCTTGTTCGTGATTAAAATGTTTTAACTGTTTTTGAAGGTAATGGCTCCATGTTACTACATAAGGGCAAATAACACAGATGTAGTGTGAGATTGAGTGTATTCTGAGTATAAGAAATCATTGCTGGTGCCTTATGACTGCAGTTGATGGTCCCATCTGATTAATGACTTAATTAGTGGCTCGTGCTGTCACCAACCAGCCTTTCTCATTATTCCTTCTGTAATGGATCTCAGATGTAAAAAATAAAATCTGAAAAGTAATTTAGCCACATTTTGGAATAATTTCCTCATTATGTCTATGTGCAGTAACCCTGGGATGCAATGCAATTTAGATCATTGACATCATACATTTTTACATTTATTTATTTAATTTTCAAAAGAAAATGGATAAATCTGGCAGCATTTTTTCATTATTCAGAAGAAATGCATTTCCTATGCCAGACTATAATTGAACTGAAACAATACGGTGACTTTGTCAGGTTGATCATCTGTCGCATCAACTTCTTTGCTCCCTTCAAAATTACATTTGAAATTTAATACAGCTAAAATTATGAACATGCACATTGTAAATGTTTATGAAATGCAACTTTGAGTGGATTTGTTTTGATTCCTCTTTTTTCTCTTGTCAGAAACCAGTGTTAATTTTGTCAACTAATCAACTAATCAATGTTTTAGGTATATTAACACCCATTTTTTCTGATGACACACATTAATTGAATACTGCACAATGGACATTGTTGTATTTCCACAACATCAAGGGCTACAACAGTCTCATATTTGCTTTATGTTGTTTCATGTTCTACTTTCATTTCAGTTATGTTCATAATGTGCTATATTTTGGTCCTGCACTAAAAAAGAGCAGGAAAGGTACAAATGCAGGATCCAGGAAGGGGTTTAATGGTTACATGTAAATGACAGGTGTCCAAAGTAGTGTAAAATGAAAAGGGCAAAGGGTATTAGGGTGTGCTATAGCCAAAATAAGAAAAAAACCTTAAACTTGGAAAAAAAAATTAAAATTCTAAACTGAAGGATTCCTGAAAAGGATTTTGTGGCATTAAAATAGATTGTCTTGCATATTTATCAGCTTTGCGCTATATCTCAGCCAAAGTCCTATCCCTGCAGCTTGTTTAAATTTAAGACATGAGGGAAAGGCTCTTTTTGAGTACTCTGTCCTTGATATCTTGATGTTGTGTTTAGTAGGTATAGGGCTGTGGTTTGTTTCAAAACCATAAGATAAGCTCCACAAACGTTAGCTATTCTACACCACAGCTTCAAACCAGAGATGGTGGAGATGAATAAAATAAAACAACAAAAAAATCTTCTTTGAAACTTTGATTTTCTAACTGAAATGTTTTCCAAAAGGGCCCCTATAAAAAAAGAGATATGGATCAATAAATAAAGTGCTTGGTTAAAAAGTAATTCAGTTTGCATAATTGGCACCAGTGGAGCTACAGTAGGTGAATAAAAAGTTATATAAGCCTATGAATCTTAAAGTTTTATTACACAAATACTCTTCATTTAATATTTAATTTTTATCTCTGCAATGAATACACTGAGAAAATAATTTCTACCTAAATAAGAATCAATACAAATTCAAATTTGTTGTCGAACAGACAGAAAAAACAAATAATAAAATAATAATATCACATGAAATAAAAATCTATAAATGATTCAGCAAATGACAACTCCAAGTAATGCCACCTTACCTGACACATTCAGGCAGAGACAACAGCAGATTAACTGAGATATTCTCTATCACTTTCAGTGACATTTTATCAAAATTTACAGTAGCACTGAGCAACAGAGTGAAGATGCTCTCCGGAAGTGATGAAAAATCAACATGCTACAAAAAAAATACATTTAGTGGTCTTGAATAGGTCATTGGTTATAAGGCATAAGTTCCATGGCCCAAGTTTGAGCCCAGACTTGTTTCATCAACTGTCAATAACCAGGAGCCCACAGCAGCAGAAGAAATTTGTTTTATTCCACCAGGAATGAGAGTTGGGTGGTTTGGCCAGGGTTCCCTTGTCACTCTGCTCTTGGCACCCTGGGACTTATTTTTTTGCCTATGATTTACTCAGATAGTGTCACGAGACTGTGTCTGCCATCTAACAGCATTTGTCTCCTAGTGCACTGTGGGAATTGTAGTGTGGAAAATAGTCACACTAGCTGTGCTTGGGGATCAGAGGATTGTATGCTCTTCACCCAACACTCCAGGATGGGTTGAGCAGTTGCAGTGACGATGAGCTTAAATGCATAACTAAAAGCCTACTAAAGAGGGTGAAAAAGGGGGGGAAATGCAAAAATGTAAATAACAAAGAATATAAAAACTGATCTGTTTCATCAATGAACAAGTTCAACATGTCCTGTTCTGCTTGCTTGCGCTAAACTTGGCTTTGACATGAACAAAGCATTTATTTTTATCTGGACAATCATTTTTCACTTGGTGAAATATGCTGCTTGCCACTCAGCATGTGCTCATGTCACGTGTTGTATTCTTTCTGTGTCCCTTTCTCTCTCCCTCGCCCCCACACAGCCAGCTGAGATGATAACCTGCCACTGCCGCTGTTCTGGCTGTGACAGGCCCCAAATGCGAATTGCCTTCCTAGACTCCTCTTCCTCCCCGCCAGACACCAAGCAGTGCCAAGGAGGCAAAAGAAGGTGACCAGGATTAATTGTGGATTTTTAAAAATTTCATTACTGCTACAAACCCTGTGTCTCTCTGTCCACCACTTTAAACGCCATCACAAAACTCTGCCTGTTCTGTGATAAGCACACAGCAGCACTGTGCCTTTGTCTAATTTCTGCTGGAATGTCTTTGTGCCCCTTTGTTGATTATTCAGCTCTGAAGCACTAAGCCAACATGTATACTGTATACTGTGGCACCTACATCCAGGAACTGCCATATATTAAATATATAATATATATAAATATATACAAGACCACTGCAATGTCCAGCTTTCTCCCTCAGCAGTGTGGAATGCAGGAAAATGTCAATCCTGTAGATGCCTGGAACAAGCCATTCTTGTTTGACAGAGGTGGTGGTGCCTGCACTGAGATGGTGATGTGTGGCTACTCTGGCTCTTGTCAGTAAGATGCTGAACCCGAAAGGATAATAACTTGATGCAAAAGATCAGCTAAAAATTTTAGTATTAAAAACGCTCACACAGGCATGTTAGGTACTACAGAAAGTACACTGTCTGCAAAACATGCTGACAGCTCAAGGGCCTTCCCCAGTGCAACAAGGAACTGCATTCTCTGACCTTCACACCTGCACACTTAGATGTTTTTCAAGTTTGTTTTTCAAGGCTTGGTTAATCCTGAAGATGAAGATGTTGGATTTAAACCATTAACAAATACAATGATAGTAGCACACTTGGTCACTTATTTTTTATTTCAGTCTCATCAGATTTTGCCCTTAATATTTAAGTATTGCAGTGGAACAAAAAGTCTTTCTCAAAGGAAATGGGCTGTATGTAGTTATCAAAGTGGTTTTAAATAGGGAACAAAATGCAGTTTTATCACTGTTCCATCTCTTTTAGTGGTGAGACCACTTTTCATATAATTGTACTGAAAAAACCACCCAAACCCCCCGGAGTGTGTCAGACAGAGCCCATATTTGCACAAAATTAATTATGCTGTGCATATTTGGTACTGCTTTTGCAATGAGGTGTCAAATGTCTTTGTCAAGACACAGAGGAAAAGGGTTCTGTACAAAAATGTATACATTTATCTGTATTTTTAAACAGCCATTTTAATTCTGTTCACATAGTGCATAGCTATTCTTGTCTGACTTTAACTTATTCACAGCAAGAGCACAACTAGAAAATAATATTATAAGACTACTACTACTTATAATAATAATGATAATAATAACTAGAAAAGTGCATTTCCTGAAAAAAATGCAGAGTGTGATTGCGACCCAGCAGCAAAAACGTGCTAATGTATATGAGACGATCGCTAGGATGTGGCTAAGTGGTTGCTATGGTGTTGCTAGGTGGTAACTAGGGGGTTGCTAGGATGTTGCTAGGTGGTTGCCAGGGTGTTACTAGGTGGTTGCTAGGCTGTTGGTAGGTGGTTGCTAAGGTATATAAGGTGGTTGCTAGGGTGTTGCTAGGTGGTTGCTAACCTGTTACTAGGTGGTTGGTAGGCCATTGCTAAATGGTTACTAAGGTATATGAGGTGGTTGCTAGGGCATTGTTGGGTTGTTGCCACAGTATTGCTAAGTGGTTGCTATGTGGTTGCTAGGGTGTTGCTAAGTGGTTGCTAGGATAAACAATATGGTGTCTGGGCATTGCTAGGGTGTTGCTGAGTGGTTGCCAGGGTGTTGCTAAGTGGTTGCTAGGTGATTGCTATGGTGTTGCTAGGCAGTTGCTAGGGTATTGCTAAGTGGTTGCTAGGAGGTTGCTAGGGCAAACAATATGCTTACTAGGGACACCGACCTTTGGTGAGTGTTGGGTCACATGACCCAAAGCAGCATATCAGGTCCCACGGCTATTGGTCAAATGATGACCGAGCGGTAAGACTTTGAAAAATTAATTGAAGTGAATGGGAGGATGAAGGGATGAGTGAATGACAAAAAGATGAGGGCGGGTCTTTATGGCTTTCAATGAGTGTTGGGTGATTTGACCTGAGGCAGCATATGTGGTACGGTGGCTGTCGGGCCAAAGGTGACCGAGCGGTAAGACCTTAAAAATGAACTGAGGTGAATGGCAGGATGGATGAATAGATGAGTAAAAGACGAGTGCAGGTCAGTATGGCTTTCAATGAGTGTTGGGTGGCATGACCTGAGCCAGCATATGAGGTACTGTCACTCTAGGCCGAAAGGTGACCACACGGTAAGACTTTGAAAAATGAATTGAAGTCAATGGCAGGATGGAGGGATGAATAAAGGAGTAAAAGACGAGTGCGGGTCAGTATGGCTTGGGTGATTTGACCTGAGCCAGCGAATTTGGTATGGTGGCTGTCGGGCAAATGGTGACTGAGCAGTAAGATGTTGAAAAATGAATTGAAGTCAATGGGAGGATGGAGGGATGAGTGAAAAAAATGACAAAAAGACGAGTGCGGATCAAGACGGTCTTGGATGAGTGTTGGGTGATTTGTCCCGAGGCAACATGTGAGGTATGGTGGCTCTGGGGTGAAAGGTGAGTGAGTGGGAAGGCCCTGAAGTGGGAGGGGGGTGATTTTGAAAATGAATGGGAGTCTATGGGAAAAAAGCGTAGGCCGAAAGGTGACCGAGCAGTAAGACTTTAAAAAATGAATTGAAGTCAATGGGAGGATGAAGGGATGAGTGAACGACAAAAAGACGAGTGCGGGTCAGTATGGGTTTCAATGACAGTTTGGTGATTTGACCTGAGGCAGCATATGTGGTACGGTGGCTGTCGGGCCAAAGGTGACCGAGCAGCAAGAATTTGAAAAATGAATTGAAGTCAAAGGGAGGATGGAGGGATGAATAAACGAGTAAAAGATGAGTGCAGGTCAGTATGGATTTCAGTGAGTGCTGGATGGCATGACCTGAGCCAGCATATGAGGTACAATGGCCTAAGTGTGACTGTGTGATAGGGCTTTGAAAAATGAATTGAAGTCAATGGCAGGATGGAGAGATGAATAAATGAGTAAAAACACTGATGAAAAAAATGACAAAAAGACGAGTGCGGATCAAGACGGTCTTGTATGAGTGTTGGGTGATTTATCCCGAGGCAACATGTGAGGTTTGGTGGCTATGGGGTGAAAAGTGACATGAAGTCTGAGGGGGGTGATTTTGAAAATGAATGGGAGTCTATGGGAAAAAAAGGGATGAAAAAATGACAAAAACCAGAGAATGAGTGCAGGTATGGCTTAGCTGTATACAAGCACACCGATCGGGGTCAGACCAGACAGGTTACAGTTGGTTTGGGGTCGATATCTCGAAAACTGTGGGAAGAGAAGTGGGACAAAATTTGATGGAATAAGAAGAAGAAGAAGAAGAAGGAGAAGAACACTATTGGATGACAATAGTGTGCTTGCAATGCTTCGCATTGCAATCACACTAATAAAACTATCGGATAACAATTGCTTCGCAATCTGATAATAGTGTGATTGCTTTGCAAACACACTATTGCTTCACGATAGTGTGTTTGCAAAGCAATCACTAATAAAACTATCGGATAACAATAGTGTGTTTGCGAACCAGTTGGTTTTCACCGTGCAGGGATTCAATACTGCACTCTTGCAATGTAACCGGAGGCACGTCAAACACTAAGGAGCCGGGATAGCACAATCTCCCCTCCATGCCTTAGCAGCTAACAATCAGTGCCTCACTTCAGAAGGGATAATGCTAGCAAGAAAGGCAGTAGCTAGCTAGCACGGAGCTCGGTAAGACATACCACGCAAAGCTAACAGCAGTTTTGAAACTTAGTGGTGGATAAGCTGCGATACTAAATAGCCGAAAGGGGTTAGCAAGTAATGTAAATGCTAGCACATGTAAAGTGAAATGGCAGATACTAAAAGAGGCAAAACAGCAGCGCCAGGAGATCTAAAGAACACGAGGAAAATGAATGAGTCATGCAACAGTAGCTATGGACAATGAAAATCTCCAATGCTACAAGGGCAATCCTACTCACCGCAAGCCCAGACTAACATAGCAATACCCCTGGGAAGACATCCCCTTGCATGGGGATGACTAACGCACCCACTTGTAAATAGGCTTTTTTCACGCCGCCATATTGGAAAGCAACAGGGGGTAAAGTTACTTCCGTTCAACAATGGCTACCTTCAGCGAAGATGTGTGTGTCCCTCTGATGTTCTCCAGATCTTTGGCAAATCTGCCAACATTCCAGCTCTCACGGGTTGCTGAAACGGTGGAAATATATTGCAGAACAAAACAATCCAAACTGGAGCGTGGATATAAACTGTTCCATGAACAGTTTATCTTTAATTATGAAGGTAATGTCAGCTAGCTACAGAGAGATGGCTAATGTTAGATCAAGCCACCTAGCAGCTTGTAAATGCACTTCAGTAAAGCTGTGTAATGAAATTATCCAATTGTTCATTGTCATAACATATGTCATGATAGTTTAATATTCATTCATGTTTGTTACGTGCATGTTCTTTTTGGTACAGTGTCCAACGTAGTAGACGGTTACTGTTAAGGCATGTTGCACAGCAGTTTTCAATGACACACATTCGTATGTAAACCTTTACTTTGACATTGACAAAGTCACGTCACGATTAGTTCAAACAGAGCTTAGTTGCGTAAGTTTACTAACAGCGCGCTCATCTAACCTAAGAAAAATATTGGACTGTCACTGCTGTTTTTTTAATTAACGCTAAATAAAACAAGACAAATTTTCAATGTTAGCTGTGTGCCGTTATCAAGGCACGCAAGCTAGCTAGCTGGCTAGCTGGCTACCTAGTGTGTTAAAGGGAACTTCAGGACTGCTGATGTACCTAGTTAGCTAGCTGGCTGCATAAAACGGGATGATATAAAACTTGCTATGTGACGTATATTCAGAAGAATGTAATTGTAAAGTCCGTGCACATTAACTAATTAAAAGGTAGTCTCAGGTGTAGACAGAACTTGAGAATCGTAGCCAAGTATAATTTAATTCCCTAGCACCCCAACCCCCGGCCCCCCAACCCCGGGCTGGTCCTAGCGGATAAGTCCAGGGCTGAATTTCTTTCCCAGTACATCCCCTGTCTCTTGCGGTCCTCATCACAGGGAAATGCGTGAAAGCTGAAATAGGGCTGTTTTTGTTTGTTGTTCGTACACAAAGGTACACAACACCACTTCTTGCTTCTCGACTGTGCTATTGTCAATTCGCTAGTAATAGGGAAGATGGCTAACCGGAAGATACCCCCTGTTGGCTCAGACTGGAAAAGTCGCCATTTTTACGTGAGAAAGGCCTATGGCAAGACACTTCCAAAAGGACATGTGCACCAATCGTCTGATACCTGTAAACAAACCAGGTTAGTTTTAGTGAGTGGAAACTTACCGAATTTTTGGAGTAGGCACCTACCCACACACAGTGGCAACAGCTCCGGCGGTACCAGCAAGTCAAGATCAAGATTACTACCTACGCAATGCCATGGTACGGCTGCACATACCTCGCATCAACACAGGACGACTCATGGGAAGGGAGGCGGACCAGATCAGAAGACAGTGAGATGGCAGGTACCCCCCAGCTTATATAAAACCCCCACGATTGGTAAATTAGTCAGGGGGAGGGAAAACAGCGCAACCTGTAGCATGTGACATAAAATCGTCCCGGAACAACTAGGGAGCCATTTTCCCGGTCACAATACCTTTGGGAGGACAGATGAGATATGCTCTGAAATTGGGAATATCCTCACTTTAACATGACTGTTCACCCTTCAGCAACCAAGTAATCCCTGCTTAAACCCCTCACTGATACCATGTGACCGCCTCTACCCACTCCAGGCTTCAGTAGCTTTGCCCAGAAACACACTGTGTGCAGTCCTGAGTGCAGTCCAGTTCCATTGTAGGTGAGTTGATGTGGCCCCTTGAACTGTCCCCTCAGAGGCAATCTGCAAAAGTGCCCACTTTATTGCCACGGGACGAAGGTAATGACCCATAATTCTTTGTTCCACCAGTAGACAACTCAATTCACTGACTGGCAGTCAGTGGGTTAAAGCATGCAGAAGAATCAAAAAAGAAAACAAGTAATACTCTTAAATTCAAATAGGTTAACATTTCATTGGTTGTTAATGCTTTGTGTCATCATATCAATTAAATGTATGACAGATTCTATATGAAATTGAATTATCAGAGTATAATGGATTTCATAAATGTTTTCTTATGGAAATAAAGCAGCTACTTTATAGCTACAGAAACACATAAGCACCAGCTGTTACAGTGAGCTACTTGCCAATTTATCAAGCTACTTAGCAGTATAGTAGTTTAGCCTGTTTAAAAAACTTGCTAAGTAGTGTTGGCTATAATACACAGAAAGCTACCCGATAATAAAGGAGACAGCTATTAAAACTAGGCATAATATGCTGGCTTGATACATGTATGGATAACACAGCAATCAGAACTTTATTTACTTGCAACAGATAGTAACAAGGTGACTTTTGGGAAAATGATTGTCCCATCTTGAAGGGACCAACAACCAAATACTTAAATGCGCTATGAAGCAAGATAATCAATAATCAGTAAATGACTTTTTTAAACTACAGTTTACTTGAATGAATGCAGCAAAGCACATCTGTCACCACTTCATTGTATCTAAAACAATGGCTCGCATGTTAAATGTAATTCTGCTCATGATTTAGTATGTATTTAGTATATTCTTGTTATTCTGTAGCTTCTTTTATAATCACATTTCTATGTTAACTGTTCAATCTGGAAGTTTAGAATTTCCAAATGTAAAAATACATGGACACCATCCTAAACTACAACTGAAAACTGACAGACCTAATAATATTAATATCAGCAGTAGTGTATTTTGTAACATATATAGTTATGATAGTGGTCCATTGCTTGGGTCCATAGCAACAGATTTTCCTGCTCTCAGCCCCTCAGCGCACACACACACACACACACACACACACACACACACACACACACACACACACACACACACACACACACAGCTTAAAACATCTTGTTTATTTTCTCTGGTGGATCAGGATGTGTCCGGCCTTCTGTTGAGCCCTCTCGGTGAATTTGTGGATTCTCCCTTCACTGAGACTCCATCTGTTACCTGGCCTACCCTAACGTCCCAGCCTGTCACTGTCACAGTGACATCTGCTCCTTCACCTTTGATACCCTACCTGCCAGCTTTTTTTCTCTCAGCTCCCAACGTGGCCTGATGCCCTGCCTGTCAGAGACACAAACATTCTGACAGAATACAAAAAAGAATCATGGGGGAAAACTGCACTCATTGTTATTTAACAACACTCTACTACAACTCACAGTATGATAACACAGAGGAATATTAACACACATAGTTTCCTACATCTCTGTAAAATGGCGAGCAGATAAACAGCATTCTCAATGGAGGAAATGGTAAAAAATGATATAAAATATTGCACTGTTTAAGCCATGGATGGAAATGTTTGTGTCTGAATTTCAGCTAGTTGTGCAAGTCAAATATGCCTTGCTGACTGCCAGACTTCTCCAGCAAAAATCAAACATTATACTTTACATTTCAAATACATGGCATCATTTCGTCTTTGGAGTTCAGTATATTCCAGAGCTTTCAGTCACTTGAACTTATTATTCATGCTGTGGTTTTGATCTCAAAATAGCTTTGAACTAACAGAGAGGTACAGAGCAATCAAATGCTTCTAAAGTTTGTTGCCATGTTGGATTTCCTTGAGGAACTGATTGTGTCGTTTCTTTCCTGGTATCATTAAGTCAACTTGACAGGAGTTGTGAAGGCACCACTCCCCACAGCAGCTATGATGAAGACATGAAATGTGCAGTTGATTAAATACATCTATTGCTAAATTTGCATATTGTACAAATAAAGTGCCTGGTTTGTAGATCCCTGTAAAACACATATGCATACACAAGATCACACAGGCTCTTAACAAAATTCTCATTACTGAAAGCTCAAGGATGATACACATTTTCAATGAGCTTCTACAAAAAACAAAAAAATCCATTGCACCACAATCCATCTTCATGTATTGTTACAGATAAAACATTATGTCCACAACATGTCCTACTTATGTTAAAATAAAACAACAAAACCAAGCCATCAAAAATATTACCATTTTGCACAGCTTAAGTACAAAATGTCCTTTGAGAGGATTTGACTCAAAGATTCTGCTGATCCAGCAGAATTGGGAACAGATAAATGAGAGGAATACTGTTATCACCATCACTGATGCTCTGTAAAACACCTTTATATATGAGCCAACTATCTGAATTGTGAAGGTGCCTACAAACTTAATAACAAGCCGCTCAAGGACTACAGTACTTGATGATGTGTACAATACAGGCATAATGCATTAAGTGAGCCTTTTCTCTCCTGTATGCTTTTGGTATCATGTTATGTAGTGAGTAAAGTGCTGGACTTTAGACCAGAGGGCCAGTGTGTCAAAATTCAAGGAGTTTCCAATAACCCTTAGAAGTTATTCTATATTATTATTATTCAACCTATTATTCTACCTATTCAACCACCACACATTCTTCAGTCCTTACTGCTACTGAATCTGCATCTTACTGAAAAAGCTGCTCTCCTGATCTACAACTTACCAAACTACTACTCTAATGTCACACCTATCCTCATCTCTCTATACTGCGTACCTGAAACCGGTTGGATAAAATTTAAACGCTGGTTCAATGGTTAAAAAAGTGCAGCTAACATACCATAACTGTTACAGTTTATAGAGAGACACTGGTTCCTCAGCCACTCAGCAGACTAATGCTTCTGTTTGATATGCACAATATGCTTTTTCTTTTACTTTCCTAGACTGATTTGAGCCACATCTTACCACTTTTGGTTTCTTACACAACATTGTGAAATATGCCCTTGCTGAAAATGACACAAAAAGAGATGGAACAGGGGCCTTAATTACAACATCATCTTCTTAACTCACAGGGTGAATACATAAATGAAATGAATGCTAAAATGAGTGTGTATGGGATTCTTTCATTAACTGCATTTGACTGGATAAACTCTTAGATGATATACTGCAATAGTGTAATACAATTAGACACAGTCATTACCATTGCTATTTATTTTTTCTGGGATTGTCTCTGAATTCATTTCTGGACACTTCTTTTTACCCTTTCCCGCTTTCTTTTTTACGCACAACAAAAGAAAACTGGTGGTGTGAAAGGAACATGGAGCCCCCACCATCCAGGGCTGTTTTTCTCCTTTATTGGGGCTTGTGTAGTCATTTACATTCAACTACAAAGCCATTTATTCTGCAGTATATTCATGCTCCACTCACCATTAGAAAGATCATAACATGCAATTTCTTTTGATATGTTGTGCAACAGGAGCAGACAAGCCATTTCTGATGCAAATGAGAAAATTCTGTAACACGGATGCCGTTGCCTTTTGAAAAGTCACTTTTGATCACCCCCACAAATCTTATAATCATGGATCTGAAATAAAACTGAACATTTACATGTCACAATTGTATGCTAACAAAAATATACCATTAATGCATTTATTTGAATGCACTGGAACGGTTTTTATCAGGAGGCAAGATGGGTTACCCTGGGGGGTGGGACAGGAGTGAGTGGAATCACTGGTTCTGTCTATGAAGGTGCACCTGCACATCATTTATGTTGAGCGTGGGGAGCTGCCTATTTAAGACTGAGCTGGGGAAAAGTGATGCACTTATCTGGCCCCTTGTCTTGCGCTGGCTGTTATCACATATAGAGGTGGACTTTGGTATGCTGGAGGTGGTATAGTCCAGGGACATGGACGTGGCACCCAATGCTGAAAACAGGGCAGCATCTGTGACAGGAGTAGAATTCCTCTCTGCAGGTGTGTACTGATGGGTCCAGGGCTCCTGACAGTGACAGGATTGGATTTGCGTTTTTCATTCCTCAGTCAGGTGCTCGTTGTTCGACTTCATGACAGCATGTCAGCTTTCATAGCGGAAATGATGGTGATCAGCTGGGCTTTAGAATAGATTGAGGAGGTGAAAGTGCCTAAGGTGTCAGGGCTCAGGCAAGGACTCAGACGCGGACCACGAGAGCTTCAGGTTCCAAGCGGCTTTATTGAATCGCATGGCAAAATCACAAATCAAGAACAGGCAGTGTCAAGACCAGGCAGGCAGTCCGTGGGCAAAACCGGGGTCGATCGGGAAAAGGCAGCAGGCAGCAACAAGGTCGGGGCACAGGCAGGGTCAGGAGAGCTCACAAGCAGAATATGGCGGGGATGAAACAGGCACAAAACACTGCAACGAACTAGCAACAGGACAGAGACAAGCAGGGTAGATATAGGGCTGGGCTGATGAGGTAATGGGAAGCAGGTGGGCAGGCAGGCAGGTGGAGACAATGAAATAATCAGGTGGGCAGGGACAGGGCAGAGAGTGGGGCAAGGCTGGAACACAAGGAAAAACAGTAAACAAAAGCACATGGACCATGATGACGGAGGGGAAAACATGAAACACAACAACTAAGGGGCAGGAGTACTGACATAAGGTGGTAATATGCTCTGCCTCCATAGCAGTTGTGACTGCGGTGTGAGACAGACACTGAGCAGCTCATCCTGATGCTAATGCTTTTGCATAGAATATACAGAGTGGGATGTTAGGTGGGCTTAGTGTGGGTTCCAGCTCATGTTGAGGCAAAAAGCAATGAGGTAATGGATACAGTTGCTAAAGTGTCTTTAAAGGGAGAGGAGATAGGAGTGTCTATCCCTTTTGGCAGGGCAGAGATGTAAAGCAGGATAGGGGAGGATCTGGTTTGAAAGCGGCAGTGGGAGTGCAACACTCCCAGGGAACATAAACAGAGTTCTTGCAGGCTAGGTTGAGGCACTGTGAGTAAGGGGTGGCACTTTTGATAGTCGGCAAATGATGGGTTTTTCTCATAGGTGCAGAGTACCCAAAATAGTCTCATATGCCACTGGAGAATGAGGATTTCATTAGGGAAAGGCAAGAGTTGAACTGACATTGGTGTGATTACCTACTCACTGCAGTTGATGAAGCATGAATAGTCATTTTTTTACTGCTGGAATTTTATACCAATGGCCTGCATACCAAGGTGTAACTGTTTCACTTTTTTATAAAGCTTTGTGGCCACCATTCCTAGTTGGGGTTGAAGGCAATACACTTTACAGTATTTCCGTCAGGCATTAAAACCAAAGAAGATGATGCGAAGCTGTGCAGTCTGGTGCTGTACTCGGGTGCTGTTCAGCAATATTTATTGAGGCTGTTGTGTAACTGCTGGAACCAGGAGGTGAGGAAAGCCAGCTGTGAGGTGGAGAGTTACCTGCAGCACCAGAGGAAATCTGATGAGCAAGACCAGTGCGCTTACATGGTGGGGTCTCTAATGAGATTACGAATGCATTTTTGATGATGATTCCTGCAGTGTGTGTAAGATGAGGGGAAGCAGTGGTTGCGATTCCTGTGAAAGCTTACCTGTCATTAAGGTACGGGGCCTGCTGCTTTCAGTTAGGTGTGGAGGAGCATCCAGACAGCCCTGAGGGGAAGTGACAGCAGTCAAGCATCATTGAGTGGCTCTGAAAGACTTTTTTGATGGTGTCTATGGCCCCAGGAAAGCAGCCAGTCAGAGCACAATGCTCCTCTCTTTCTTTTGTCCCTGCATGTGGGGAAGTGATCCCTTACTCATGCAAGCTCCCAAAATGGTGTGTGGGTGGGGCTGTCATTGGGCTGAGGGGAGGGGGACAGGACTAAAAGGTGCATTACCCTGAGTGATTGTATCTGTGAACAATCAAATCAATTTTCATGAACTATAAGAATAAAGCTTGTCGCCACTTACTCGGTCCCTGTTGAGCTGACGGTGATATAGCCTTGTGGGGGTGTTTAGGTGGACCAGGGTCTTGGCCAACCTGTGACATTTACACATGCTCACACTTGATGTATGTTCATAGCTCCATTAGACTTAGCCAGTAGCAACACATGTAACTGGCCTTGCAAGGTCGGAGAATAAAAATAAAGTTTCTGCATTAAGTGAAAATCTACACTGAATTCACACAAGTGCGGTATTGATGAACAGTGATATTAAGAATATTAAAATTACAATCCAAACTGGCTAATTATAATGTATCTACTAGTGATGTGTCAGATGTCACAAGCTTTCTTTTTATATCTTTTATCTGTTGTATTTCTGATGGGCCACCAAATTCTTATCTCAATGGGAAGAGTATCCGTCTTGATGAGCACAAAGGATGCATCCAAAAAGAGCCTGAGATGAGAATAAAAGTCGTCATTTTAACAAATTATATGATTATACACATGGCATTGCCGAGATTCAACATCAATATATGAAGTGGGTGCAAAGATACACAATGATACCCAGGTATTAGATGGGGGAAAAGAGAGAAACAGACAATTTTGAATTTTCAACAAACTGGAACCAGAAGCTACCAATTCTTGCCAGTTCTTTGCAGAGCTCTAAAACAAATGAGGTTAGCATTCTAAATGTTTTGCATTCCTCCTTGACTTCTTTTTCACTCTCCAAAAACTAACAAACTAACACAAAACACTAGCTGCCACTTTTCCTCATTGTCTTTATCCACAATCATAGTTTAAGTAGTAGCATTGGGATGGGAAGTTAACACCTATGTTTTTATTTGTGGGTAAATCTTTCAAACCTACCAAAGTGGCAGGTAGTCCAAGAGTGTTTGCAGTCACCGCCACCAAAGACAGTTATACCTTTCCCTAAGGCCTGAATTATGATTCTTGCAGTCAGTGTGGCCGTGACTATCACACAAACGCAATAAAGTAATTGTGACCATAACTTCCATTTGCATAGAGGGTCAAGCTGCCTGTTGCACATCTCCCAGACAGTGCAAAGAGCTTTGCAGACGAGTGTAAGATGATTGATAGGTGATGTTTGATAGGTGATGAATATTGTCATGGCTGGAACACAAACAGACAAATGGGAACAACGGGTCAGACGTAACCATTTTGCCTGTTGGTACATACAGCCACGTACTGTCATATGAAAAAGTGATAAGCATGAAGGGTCTTCAGCTGACAGAGCATGTTACCATGTCCATGGAGACACTGTTTATGTTTCACTCGTTTAAGTTTCAATCATTCAGAAAACCTAAGTATGTAGAATTCATTCATATTCAGATGTTGAGTGAATGAGAGGACAAATATATTGTGTGCATTTGTGGAGGAAGAAATTGCATTCATTGAGTTTTATGATGGTTCGTACAAGTATTAAAGTAGTAAATAAAATGTTAGTAGTACAGCAAACAGATGCTTTGCTGTTTTTGCTCAGACTGAGTTTACAAAAATTTTTAAATTTCTTTTACACAAATTCACAATATGGAATAAAATTACGCACAAGAATTGGACATTGAAAGCAATCATATTACACATGCGTGTGTGTGTAATATGATTATATATATATATATATATATATATATATATATATATATGTGTATATATATATATATATATATATATATGTATGCATGTATGTATGTATGTATGTATAGTGTAGCGAAGAGCAGTCACCCCACCCGGGTCTACGGGGTACCAAACATGCAACTTTGACCGCGACACCAAAGTGCCAGGCTCATTGGTACGGCAGTCAGAGCGTAGTCAACCGTAGTGACAGCACTCCGTCACACTGCCCTCCCCTTTGGGAAGCGCGCCCATGCGCTTCATGCACAGAGGCGTCCCTCATGCATTCTCCCACCGTACTTCTGCCATCCCAGGGTGCCCCATTCACTAATGCTTCACCCATCTCTGGGGTCCCTCACACCGGGGTCAACCTAACCTGGGGGCCCCTCATACGGCTCACACACCAGACACACCTCAAATGGCCTCGCAGCAAGCCATCCCACTCCTCACACCATATGCAGCGAAGGGAGAGAGTCAGGCTCTTTGGCGGTGTGGTCAAAGTCGCATGTTTGGTTCCCCCGTAGACCTGGGTTCGAGGCCGGGTGGGGTGACTGCTCTCACCCTTCGCTACATATAGCATAGTGGCCAGTTAAGTTAATGTTTCATATCATATAAACTGGTCATCCTACTGGAATTATATTATAGCCTCTTCAAATGTTTCAGCCATGCTGTATACACCCTTTCAAGTAATCAGAATTTGGGACTTCCTGTATCTAATTACTCTACTGTAGCTAATTACTCATATAGAGGCCAACTTATTATACATGCAGGTCTGACACATGGCAGGTACTCCTGGCATGGCAGTACTACTTAGATTAACATCTCAATATCATTCACTGGTGAAGGTCAGAGTAGTAGCACCTGATTGGTGGTGTGGCACATTCCAAAGCATCCCTTTTTTATGACTTCCCTATCTGTCATTCCCACAGGCCATGTCACTAGGTGTGAAACCTTAATGAGAGGATAAGAGCTCAAGGGTGGACTTTTGAAGTGGATCCATGTAACCAAGATCAACAAAAGTATTAAACTTGGATGAGGTGTTATCTCTGGATTAATAGACTGGTAGAAAAAATGTTTTTGAAAACTTGTTTTCACCTACATTACTCCTCACAATGGAAGGAGTCATTGGCTGGAGTCAAAGAAATCCACACAAAATTCTATAAGACTGTAAACCACACAGAAAATTTAGGATCACACACTAAATTTTGTCATAATGCACCAAGTCACCAAGGGGTTTTTTTCTCCCACACATAAACAAAGTATGGTCAGGCAGCAAAACCCACCTATATTACTTCCAAAATAAGAGACAATCCTTTGAGCTGAATGTTTTAAGTTTGTTCTACTGAGCACCTGTTAAAATCAACAACCAAATATCCAATATGGCAAAGAGGAAGGAGGAGGCTCCAGGATACAGGTCAGCTGCCTTGCAGTATACTTATGCATTCAATTTGTTTGTCAATACTTTAAGACTTCTGAAAAATACAAAGTGGCCTTTCTGTGACATCCTCATCCAGCACAAAGGTACTAAAAAGCCTTCATCCCTCCTCTTTCTGAGAAGACCAAGATGTCCTTGCTGGAGTTTAAGGATTTATATATCGGAAGGACCCAGTCATCATGCCTTAATAAAAAAATGTATATATATAAATAAATAAACTACTCCACTACACACAAAATTAGCACAGTGGTGAGAATCCTGCATTCCTAACCACAGCATCATAGGTTCAAGGCAGGCGTGGTTACCCATCCCACATGTACAAGAAAAGAACTTTATATTGTTAGGACTTGTGACACACACACACACACACACACACACACACACACACACACACACACTTACTCCTAAAAACATCTGGAAAACAATCCTGATAAATGCCTGACAGACCTAAAAATATATCATTACATTGCTTTCTTTATGATTTATATGGGTTAATTTGTCCTTACTTTAACTTCCCTCTAAGGAGTATACCAAATAATGAATTCGTAACCAATGCCCTTATGCCCTTATATTCTTCATGGCTTATAAGGACTCTGTGTCATGGCCAAGTGCCTTTGTTGGAAATCCTGTAGTTATTTTAAATGATGCTAAATAAAATGCACCCACAATTTTTGAATTAATGTTAGCTTCAGTAATGTTTCCTTTAATAATTCTTTATCTAGTGCATATCTCTCCTCCATAATCAAAGGTCCCGATGGACACTGCCCCTGCTCCATGTTTTACTGTCTCCCTATAATCAAATGTGCATTGGACCACGCATGATTAATTAAGCAATCATATTTAAATTTGCACCATCCCTCTGCTTTGCAAAACTAATTATATTCTTTCAAACTAACACATTATGTCTGTGAATTAGAGACCTTTGAAATGATACAAAATACAAATAGGAAAAACCAGCAGCATTCACATTATGAAGATTTATCTGAATGCTGTAGGCAAATGTATGCATGCACACACACACTTGAATAATGAACCACACAAAAAGATGGCACACATTCTTGTGATATCATAGTTTTGTTTTAAAATAATTTTGCATCTTATATTTGTGTGGATTTATTAATGTTTCACAGCTTTTGCGGATACAATAGTGTGACCCCCCTTACATTTATACAGATAGACTTAATTACTGTACATGCATTAAACTTTGCTGAGTAAAACCAAATTAATTCCACAATGAACAGGCACCGTTCTGAAACTGTCCAAATAATCATATTTTACATAACCAGAACTAGCATATCTTACATAACCATGGTTACATACAATAGATGCAGCCTGATGTGACTTAATCATTTTATATAGCGTATTTTGGATTTTGTAATTTTTCCCTACTTATAATGTGAAATAAATAGTTATAGTTTCATTTTTTATTTGTGGTGATTGAATTAAAGGTGACCACAAGTTTTAACAAGCGTAGGAATGTATTGTCATCCACGTTGTTGTTCATTCTTTTTCTCTGTCACTATTACAATAATTAATATTGCCAGTAAAACTGGACACTTTCTTTCACCCATAATCACCATTCTGGAACTGACAGAGAAAAATTGTATGCAAAATCTATGCATGGGCAGATGCAGTTGTTGTAATAATATAGGACTTACTTCAATAGCTTTTTTGAAGTTTTGATTGCTTGTGACCCCTTCTTAATTGAACAACATCACATTCGGAAATGTGTTAATAAATTGCCAAATATAGATATTGAATATAGACTCAATAAATTATAACTGTGTCTGACACTTGGACAATTTGATTATACTTTTTAAAATGCTCTTAACCTTAAGTAAGCGATACATATTCCATTTTAATATTCTACTTTAACGGAATCAGAAACAGGCATCTTAGAAGTGAACACCTGCAACTAAGTATTGGGTTACAAGACAGGAGCCAGTCAAAGGTGATTTCAACATAATTTAAAAATGCTAATGAAACCACCAATCCATTTTTGAAAGCAGTATCATGCAGTTTAGAAGATAGGCAATTCTTTGTGCAGTATGTGGGATCATCAAAAGAAAAAAACAAAATAAAACAGGCTGTCTGAGAATGAAGCTTAATGCACTGCAGAGTTGTAATATGAATGCACTGCAGACACACACATTATGAAATACAAAGCTTCATGTGAAACAATGCTAGTAAAAATGTTATAAATTATGAATAATTTAAAATGTGTTTAAATAACAAGGTAACATATTTCCTCTGGTTTAAAAAATATTATATGGTTACATAATTCATCTAAGTAGAGGAGTGAACAGATGGGAGGATTGTGTTCATTATTCTAGTTTCTGCAAAGCATCTCTTTATGGTTTTGAGTGGCAGGCTATTTGTATTGAGCTACTCTGAATGGCACTTACTACAGCACTTCAGTTTAAAAGCCATTCAATGAAGTGTGTCTTTGAACAGTCAGCTGGGTGTTTTCTTCAGGCTTTAGATTCTTAAGTCTTATTCGTCTCCTTGTTTGTAGTTATAAGTGTAGTAGTAGGGGCAGTGGTGAAAACAGTGGGAGTTTAGGATTTCCTCTCGTAATAATAATAATTGTGTTAGTAGGTTTGTTTGTATTAGGAGATAGAAAGCTGTAATTGTAGTGATATTTTTTTAAACAGTTAACAAACTACTATTTTTTTATTTCCACATAACATGCCTATTAATAGTACAAAAATCTATAAACTAAATGTTCCTTAACAAAACACAGCATGCAGACTGACCTTCAGGGACAAAAGGTCTCTTCTGCATTTTGACAGAGGTGTAGACCACAGAAGGACATCTTTATTCCAAAGTTCTCTTTCACCATTCTTCAGTCCTAACTCGGTCCTTATTCATGTGTCTTGTATAGTCACTTGCCATTACTCTGTCCTACTTTATCCTTCTTGTCAATATTCAGACCTTATTCATTTTATTTCAATACTCATACTGTATGTCATTACTCAGTCTTTATTTACAATTCTTCAATCCTCATGTCTTTTATTGATTGTAAAACTATAATTTGACACAAGACAGCTAATGATTGAGAGAATGAGAACTGGGTGGTTGATTAAAACTGATTGAAATTGGCTATAAAGATTTCTTACTGTAAAATTATTGTAGACCATACATACATTTAAAAAAATAAAAATAAATAAAAACACAAAAGTCACCACACACTGCCATGGTTTTGTCTTTTAACATGCCACATCAATATCAGATCTGTCACAGACTGGCACCCCCACCTTCCTTAAAGTTCCAAGGGTAAATTGATAGGATGGTGCTTGGTAGGGGATTCCGTGAGATGTCATCTCCAATAAAGAATCAATATGCTCCCTCCACAGGAATGGTACAGAAATCAGAACTGGTCTCCATGGCAACCCAACTATCCTCAGCATCCCCTTTCACCCCATGCTTGGCTCTACAGGCTTTTTTTATCGTGAAGAAGGGTCTTATGGTCCTTGTGCTTTGCCATTCCTCACAGTGTCAGCTGATAGCTAAAAACACCAGAACTGCACTGTCAAGTTTTTCAATTAAATTCAAGTATAAAAATGGATGGAACACAATAAATTAGACAATTGCACAGATCACTTGGGGAAGCCGTGATTAAATGTCTTGTTTATTTTTCTTACATTATCTCAAGCTTCAGAGTTTTGTGCTTCATTTACTACATCTGTGCTGTGTCAATATAATGTCACTTTTGGAATAAAAGAAAAAGTTCTGGGCCAGAAAAGTTCTGAGCTTTAGATCATAATTTCACTTTGGAGGAGGCTATGGAGATGAGATTCCTAAGGATGCAAAAGCATCTAAATGATAAGCACTGATTCCTCACAGTTGCAAAATATTTGCAGTCTAGCTAGTTTGCCTGCACAGTTTATTTATTACACTGAAGAAAACCTTCATCAACTGTTTCTTACCATTAAGTGCATTAGCTATGTCACTGTTTTGTATCCTGCTCTGACACTTTAGTAGATGTATGTATAATGTATGTATGTATTTCTTTGTCAAAAGACTAATGGTTAGTAAAATGGTCAATCACACTTTTTAAAGGTATCCTTTATTCTGCTGAGATACAATATTCTTCAGCATCAAAACTATAAAGCTGATTTGGCTTCAAACAAAGCAAGCCATGCCACTGAAACAAAAAAGATGGCCAGCAGAATGCAACATGGATTTAGCTGTCCATACTTCTGCAATCTTGGTCCCTGGGTGGTGGTTAATAACAGTATCTGTGACACAGAGCAATAATGAAGTGATTAGACATCCATGTAAGAAGACAATAGGAATATAATGACAATATCCATAATATCAGACATTCTAAAAAATATGTTTCAGATTCTAAGAAGCCCCAAAAGTTCCGCATTTCAGCACATGAATATAATGTTATTTGGTCTCTTCAATAATAAATAAACGGTGGTACCTACTAGGCATGTCACAATACCACAATACCACAAATCCCATGTACTTCAACATACACTCCTTCATTAAAAACATTTGAACATTACAAAAAAAACAACAGTGGCATGTAGCCTTCAAGTAATAAAAAAAGAAACAACTATTAGCCTAACATTACAAGAAAGAAGTGGTGTGTAGCCTTCAAGTATTTAAAACAAACAATACTGTGCTTAATTACAATCAACTTTTTTATGATGGTACAGCATTTCAGTTGCAGTACCTGGCCAAGACATGAAACAAATACAGAAGTAATAAATAGGCCTATATATAATAATAAAAAGAAACAACTATTAACATTACAAAAAAGAACAGTGGCATCATATTTTCTGTGGCTCTGAAAAGCTTCTGATATGGTCAGCTGTGTATGTGTTTGCTGACTTTGATCCTCTCTCTCTCCTGGTCGACATCCTCCTCCGGCTGATACTGTGAAAGGAAAATGATGAGATTTCAGTTATCAGGTATAACTCAATGACTGTAAGAAAACAGCAGAGGCTGCACACACAATGTACTAAAACACACACACACACACCTCTATATACTCAGAGTGTGAGCAGTAGTTTAAATTTACTGACATGGTGATAGACCATTAGTCCGGAAATATTTATTTAAAACGCTAACGTTATATTTTGATGACAGATGACACAGACTGAACGGTAGGGACGGTAGCCTACTACTACGAGCTATGGCTACATTACGTTAACCTAAACACGGTAGCCTTTAGCGTTTAGCCATTGCAAACGTATGGAACATAGTTGGCTACACAGCAATGCCAGCTGTCTCAAACAAAATAATGGTAACGTGTATTTCAGGATGAGGATAACAAGGATAACACTTTGGATACGTTGTTGATGTAACGTTAACATGAATTGAAAACTCACTCACCTTGAATTCTTTGAATAAATCTGGATGTCTGTCTTTGAGGTGCTTCGCTAAGTTGGAAGTGTTTCCTCCTGTCGTCTCAAAAGTTCGATGGCACCCGTTTGCATACTGGTTTTTGCGAATTTATTATTAATCCCTGATGATCCGCCTCGAACGCAAAGTACTTCCATACACTGTTTTTCTTTTTGACGAGTCGAGGCGGTGCTGTCGCTGCAGCTGCACTTGTCGCTATCTTCCAAGTGTTGCTCTTCTTCCGTGCTGGTAGGCGTGCTTCTCCCTTTGGCATATAACGGCAGACTAGAACACTTCAGAATTTAGTGTATTGCCAAGTAGGTTGCCCCTACAAGGAATTTTGATGGTGCTCTATACAAATACAACACTAAGTAAAAAGAGTAATAAAAGCAACAAGTACCGAAAAACAAACAGGCGTATAAGCTGCCCCCGTCAGGGGGCATCTACTTGGCACCGAAGCGTTGGTACCTACGGTACTGTAGAAAAACGAGTCCCGTCACGTTTTCAGAATTTTGGCATCGACTTGGTACCGAAGTATTGGTTCTCGTGACATCCCTTGTACCTACACTTGTCTTCAATAAGAGACATATAGTGAAGTTTTTTACTAACACAACATGAAACAAATTTCTGTTTGGCTGCATACTTCCGCCAATATGGGTTATAGATATTAAACATGTTTTTAGTTGCTGGGTCATTTTACACCCAAATTCAGGTAAGAACAGGTAACAGGTGTCAATATTACTTTGTGAAATATTTCATATTTTATTATTAATTGGGGTTAGGGATGACCTCCCCCCTAAGACAGTAGTGGCAGCAGGAGAGCTGGAAACAGAGAAAACCTTACCTTTAAATCTATCAGTTTTCAACTTGTAATCCTCCTTGATTAACAATAAAACAAATGATTCACAGAATAATCAACAGCATTCACGCAAACTGCTTAATGATTACTAGTGTCATTTTGTGATTGTATTATTTCTCTTCACTAAACTGTAGCATTTGTCATACCCACACGTTATTGTAATTTGTGGATAGCTGTATACTGTTCGTTCTCTGTCCAAGTCAGGGAACCTTAATGTCAAAGGCGTTAATCTGATCTTCAAGATTCTGCCGTTTAAATGCTGGCTAAACAGCACTGAGTGTTAAAGCTCCAACATCAGATTTTTTAATTAACAAGGATGGCAATTATATGAATAATTAATGGACAAGTACAGGCTAGCGCCGTGAAGGAATTTCCCCTGTGGTGATTTAGGGTGGATCAACAGCGCGATATGTGGTATTATCGCCTTTTTTGTTTTTGCAAATTACTTCATTTATCTTGATTTTAGTGCTATATAAATAAGCTTTACTGTTAGGCTATTATTAGGTACACGGGCGCCTGCAGCTGTACTGCTGTACGCACAGTGCGTACCATGAGATTCCCGATTTGTGAGCGCTCCACGAGAGAGAGAGAGAGATGCGTATGTGTACATTTGTCATGCCAATAAAGCTCTTTACAATTGAAATTTGAAATTGAAAACTGAGAGAGAGAGAGAGAGAGAGAGAGAGAGAGAGAGAGAGAGAGAGAGAGAGAGAGAGGGGTGTCAGAGACATTAAAAAGGAGGAGACAGACCACTCGTTGAAATATGAATGGCATTGGCCGTAACGCTCAATGTGGCGGTTGCATTAAGGGAAGTCCCGCTTTTACACCAAACGGCCAATCGCTTTGTTGGTAAAGGTGTAACCTGGAAAAAGGCAGACCTATCATATTCCTAAGGCGAAAAATGAACGCCCACAGCCCACTCTACTGTCACCATTATGGCTACCCAGCACACAAACGGGGCAAATATACACAATGGGTGGCCTAATATTAGGTACCAAGCCGACGTCCTATATAATGTAAATAGACCAAGTATTACATGTAAAAGACGACACAATTGTGTCTGACAGAATTAAAGTATAGACCTTTTTTGGATTGTATGATCGTAATAGCGTGAGCATTTATTAACATTTGGAATTTATTGTGCTTTTTCAATTTCTATTGAAGTAGAAATTAGTTTGCTAACTTGGCGTATCAATTAGCTAACTAACTTGCAAGCTAAAGTTAGCTTGCTAGTCACCTGTAGCTAGCTTTCAGCACACTGAAAAAGTAGCTATAAAACAAACAACAAATTGTGATACACCAACTTTATTAAGTACCGGGCATGACATGGTGACCACCTCTGAGTGTTTACTGATATTCACAGATCATGTGCGAGTCCACTTCATATTTCGGGACATTCTAAAACGCTTAAAGTGAAAAGGCTTAACGTGGCTTAATGTTCCAAAACAGCGATCAATGATCACCAAATTTCTCTCGGACATCTCTTGTCAGAAACACTTCCACCTGTCAAAAAATCAAAACCGAAATCCTATGAGTATGGACGTTATCTTACTTAAGTGTTTTCCTCTCCATTGACGCCCATTATAAGGAAAAGGCTTAACGTAAGATAACGACCATATTCCTTGGATTTCGGTTTTGATTTTTTGATATGTGAAAGTGTTTATGACAAGAGATGTGTGAGAGAAATTTTGTCTTCTTTGATCGATTTTTAGGTACATTAAGTCAGGTTAAGCTTTTTTCTTATAATGGCAGAAAAGCCTTAATGTTCCTTATTGCAACAGTAGATCTACACAGTGCTGATCATACACATTGTTGATCACCACCCCAGTGTAGGCTGTAGCTCAAGTGATGTCGTAACAGGTTAAACATTAATATTTGCGTTAAGCTATTCCCTATAGGCCAACTGTAGGCCAGCCGCAAGCAGTGTCTTTATAATGGGTTCCTATAGGGAAAACTTCAATGAAAACGTCAGTGTTTATATTAAACCCATGGGGTCGTCGTATTGGTTCTTGAACGTGTTCATGATCAGAAGCGTGTTAGAGAAGTCTAGTCTGGGTACGTCGCTGTTTGGGTCCATAATGCTATGTTAAGATTTTTCCTTATAATGGGGGTCAATGGAGAAGAAACGGCTTAACGCAAGATAGATACTCCTTTCATTGGATTTCAGTTTTGCTTATTTGATAGGAGATAGTGTTTTATGACATGTGAGATGTCAGACAAATTTGGTGATCATTGATCGCTGTTTTGGGACATTAAGGCACGTTTAGCTTTTTCCTTATAATGGGCGTCAATGGAGAAGAAAACGTTTAACGTGAGACCATACTTCTAGGATTTCGGTTTTGATTTTTTGACAGGTGGAAGTGTTTCTGACAAGTGATGTCCGAGAGAAATTTGGTGATCATTGATCGCAGTTTTGGAACATTAAGCCACGTTAAGCGTTTTAGAATGTCCCGAAATATTTCTGCTCCGGCTAAACGGTCTTCAATTAGGCTATGTGATCAAAGATCTGTGAGGAAGTGCTCAAACAATTCGACGAGAAGGAAACTGAACTTCAAATAGGTAGGCCAGATTTAATTATTCATTAATCAGTCAGTGACGTTTCTCTCTCAGCTCTCTCTCGATGTGTGTGTGCGTGCGTGGTCAGGTTTCTGTGCGTACCCTAAGATGAAATCCTGCAGGCGCCCCTGATTAGGTATATTGTTGCTTTTTAAATGACAAAGATGACAGTTTTAAAACAAATTAAATAGTTGTTTATTGTTAAATGCAGAACACAAGGGCAATGAGGCGCAATAAGAAGGCAAGGTAGGCTACACACTAGGGGTCGACCGATTATCGGATTATTAGATAATCGGGGCCGATATTTGCATTTTTTTATTATCTGTTATCGGTATATTTGTATCGAAATTCCCGATTAAAAAAAAAACAACTTTTAAAAGCAATGCGTGTACTATCCTGATGCATCTCTTCTGTCAGAAAAAATTCTATTGGCTAACATTCTTTCCACAAAATTCCCTCATTGGCCGAGACAGACAACGTTATCTGACCTTGAAAATCAAACGTTTTCAGATGCTGGAAACAAGGATGGAAGGTAAGTATCCAGTAAAATGGTCGTTGTGCTCAAACCATGCCGTTAACCAAATTGCACTAGGCTAATTGGACCTTTTTGAATCAGTATTAGTAGTCTACGCTTAAGCTAAAAAACAAGCTTGGAATATAAAAGAAATAAGGACTTGTAATAAGGACTAACTGGTACACTTATGCTATAAGTTGCAACAGTGCGACACTGCATATTTAACAAATAGTAATGTATATTTATTCTTTCAAATGAAACATTTAAAGAAATTTACCCTAAAGCACAGCTTTCTGAATTACGGTTGTCATTTCAGCAACCGTTCACGAAATTAAACTTTTGCTGGCTTGCGGTTGCACTTATGTCGGAACCTCGCGGCAAAGCTGAAAATACCCGTTTGCCGCTTTGATGTTTCTTCATTTGGCCTCATCATCATCATGGAAGTCGAGTTATTAAAATAAAAATTTGCAGCACACAGTTTGCACTTCACAGTATTTTCGCTAACTTTATCACAGTCCTTCCACACGGTACCCTACTTTTGTAGGCTATGAGCTGTCCATTTTTCACATAAATGACTTATGAGCAAATGGGCTCCTAGAATCTCCCCGCAGCTTCAGAAAAAGCGTGGATGCACAGGCTAGTTTTAAGGTTTGATATTTCATACTTTATGATGAAAATGCAGCCTAAATGATGCATCAATTCGCTGTATTTCTTACGCAATGATTGCCATCGTTCGTCCGATAATTGAATGCTTTTGAAATAGCGATAGGCATCTGTTGTGTAGCCAAAATAAGATAACCATAGAGAAATCTACCCACAACGTCAATATTACAATGCACATTTTAGTTATTGCAATTTTTAGTTCATTTTTATCTTTGAGAAAGAATTTTCATTTGATTTTTTTGCTCTTTAACTTTCATAGTGGTGACTGATGTATGCCTGAAAACATATGACTAAGTAAAGAGGGTTTGTAATTAAGTCCATGCTGTCAAGGCCTATTTCTTTTCCCACCGAAAAAAACGTTAAAAGCATTCAAATAGGCTATCGGCCTGAAATATCGCTTATCGTCCTCTTTTCGTCACAGATAGTCATTATTGTATCGGCCCTGAAAAAACCATATCGGTCGACCCCTACTATACACGCCTTTTCTCCTTTATGAAAAAAAAGGATTAAGCCTAGCCTATAGCCTAGGCTAGTGGCTAATGTTACCTCAGCTCAGAGCAACTCGATCATGTCATTAAGAGAAATACTGTTCAGTCGTCGTAGTAATCAGGATAAATTGGCAACTAAAGAATTAGGACCACCCAGACCAAATTTAACCCCTTCAGACCTAATTTTTTTCTGCTGAGCAAAAAAAATTTTTCCCAGTTGATTTTTACTCCCTTCCAGCATAGAAATAAAGGGAAAAAAAAAAAAACATTTTTAATAACTAAGTATTTTTTTCATGTCCATTACAATGGATGCCAGGACTAAATGAACGTAAAATGCCATGAAAACTTAGATTAAAAAAGGCCATGTTTTTAACATAGGAATCATGTAACAATTAATCTGATATGCATTCTGTTATCATGGAACTTCCAAACGCATTGCTAACTTTTAATATTGTAAGCTAATAAGAGATCACACAATTACTAACAAATAGAAACAAAAATACATCTGCTGGATATTTCCATATATTCTCTCATTTGCGATGAGCAGCCTTGAAGCAGTTTCTGTGTGGCACAAAGCAAAGGTGGATGTTGCATTTGTCACAGAATACATGTGTTTTCCCTGTGCAGTATGGCCTCTTGCATCTGGTGGCCTCTGTCTTCTCATCATAATTCGGCATGTGGTCAACCATATCATACTGCACTTCAGGTAGAGGCCTTGCATCCTGAACTCGTGGTCTGTGGGCATGTGGTTGTGGTTTTGGAGACATACTGGGTCTTCCACGTTTTGCTGCCACTTGTTTATGGACTCTCACCAGACACTGGGCCACATTCATCTTAAAATGGAGGAGATCCAGGGTGTCTTTTGTCTGGAGATTGGCCCTCTTGGCATCCAGCCTGTACTCTAACCAACTGTTGACCACAGCCAGATCAAAAGCATGTGTAATCATTCTCAGGGTCCACTTTCTTGACCAAATTTCTGTGCGGTACAGACTAACAAGTTGATCGAGCAGGTCAACACCTCCCATTGCTTCATTGTACAGCTTGACCACCTCCGGACGGGACACCTTCAAAAATCCTCCCTGCTTTTTATCCCACCGCTGCACTTCATCCATTGTGCCGACACCAACAAAGTTGGAGGCCATGACTACTGATCTGCTGTCAAACCATTTGACCAGTGCAACCTTACCATCACGGCTTACAGCTTCATCGCAGCTTCCTCGCAGCATTTTTGCCATCACTTTGTCAGACTGTAGAGGAGGGTTGGCAAAGCGACAGACCCTTGCTGTTCCAGCGGCGTGAATTTTCTTCTCAGCCAGCAGCTCCAGAAGATTGTAAGAAGTGAAATAATTGTCAAAATACAACTTGTGGTTGGCCTCTGTAATGCACTGGCTAAGATGGTAGACCACTCCAGCTCCAAGTCCGAGCTGCGTCTTAAACTGCTCTGACAGTTCCATTGTAGCTCCTTGGTGCAGCAGGAAATCATAGGCCATGCCACTTTTCCCACACAGGAAGTATATTTTCACCCCCCAAGGGTGTGGCTTGCCCTTTACGTATTGCTTGACAGAAAGAGATCCATGAAATGGCACCATTTGTTCATCAACACAAAGGTTTTCTTCCAGTGGAAGCTCCAAGCATCTTCTGCGCATGGCATCATAGAGAGGACGTACCTTATAAAACACATCAGTGTTCTCTGCCGGCCTCTCCAAATTGTTGACCAAATGCAAATGTGACTGAAGCTGGAAGAATCTGTCACGGCACATGGTGTTTCGAAAAATACCAATGTCCATCCCGGCTTCCCAGTACATGGAGACTCTTGGCATTTTCATCACTCCCATAGCAAGGTGGAGACCAATGAGGGTTCTGATTTCCCCTGAACTAGTGGGTTTGAAACCTAGTGTGCCACTTTGCATGGCATAGATGTTGGTGCTATTAGACATCAGATCAAAGAGCTCATCTGGTATATACTGTTTCAAGTATTCGTATGGGCTCATGGGATGTCTGTCATAAATCGGATGATTCTGAAGTTCTTCAAGCATGCATGCATCTCCACTATCCCTTTTCTCTGTCCCTCGTCCTATCCAATAACAAAACATCATATTTATAACTTTTTCCATGTTCTCAATTATGCATATGCATATGCATATTCTGCAATTTACAAGTATAAGGCATAAAACTTTGTACTATACTCTCAACATCTGAACTTACCCTCATTTTCATCTGCCTCATTTCCTGAATCCAAGCAGTCAAGATCGGATAACTCTCCATTTACAAGGTGTTCAAGGAAGTCTATGACTTTATAGTCTAAAGGAAGATTGTGTGAAAAACAGGTTATATTCATAAAATAAATCAATTGACAAGTCATAGCTTATCTGAATTGCTTATAAGTATTTTGTTTCTTTGCATGTTGACACTGATAGGTTTGAATCTATTTAAATTGCTTTTTGTTTGAACTACATTTTGTATTTACGTTCCCACACACACACTCTGCAATAGCCTTTTGTCTGTTAGAGATAACTGGTCACACATAGGGTTCAAAAGGATGTTCTCGGTAGCTGACTCAGTGGGTGTCCCCAGGACATCAAGGTGTGATATGCGCTCTCCGATGGGAATGCTCACACCTGCCATTTGGTTATACCACGGACAAGGTACTTAAACCCTCATGTGTATCCATTATGTTGAAGATCTCGGTCGGACCGCACTGTCGCTGTGCTCCCACGCGAGTCTCCCTTTGCGCATCGAAATAAAGCTTTTCAATTGAAAAGTGGTCATCAGTGTGTTACTTCGCCGGTCCCGACTTGGTTCCACGAAGGGAGAAAATTCCCAACAGACTTCATGGCGACGAGGATGGGATAAGAAACATCTCCTGTTTGGATCAACGACAATCAATTCGAGGGTGAGTATTATTTTATTTACCGCCCTCATTTAGGTTTTTGATTGTTCTTGAACCAAATAGTGGAGTGACTCTTATCTTTTGTATAGAAAGTGTGGAAAGGGACGGCGTTGTGATTGAACCACTGGATGATCTAGAGGGGTCAGACAGGACCCATTGGACACATTTGGGTGTCATTGCCGTTTGGGGCATTTAGAGGGGTCAGATAGGACCCATAGTTGGACACATTTGGGTGTCATTGCCATTTGGGGCATTTAGAGGGGTCAGATAGGACCCATTGGACACATTTGGGTGTCAGTGCCGTTTGGGCACATTGGTTTCTGTTAGCGGGTGCTTCCGAGTACCGCTGCAGTTGTTGTTGGCATTAAAGCTGTAGGAAGTAGCCTACACTTGGGGTAATGCTTTGGCCTCTTTCGCCGTTTGGTGAAAAAGGGAGATGCTTTGGTAGCTAGACTGCGAGTGGTGAGAAACTGGGCTGTGTGCCAACTGTGTGTAAGAAGAACCTTGGTTGTTTGCCAATGCGAATGAATACGTAAGAGAAAGTGCACGATCGTCTGTTTGTTCCGAGCTCAATTTGTTTTGTGTTTTTATGTGCATTAGTTGAAGTGCCTGTATGCCGGCGGAGTATCTGTTGTATTTGTTGTGTTAGGCATGTGTGATACGTTGTTATGTGAAGTGTACACAAATATAGCATATAGAATATGATAGCATATAACCACCGTTCCCTTTGAGGGCACAGAATAACCAAACCGTAGCCGAAGCTATGAGTGAATGGTGGAACGGACGTAAAGAGGGCAAAGAGAAAAGGAAAGAAGCGGTTATGTGTGTCGTGCTGTCATATGAGATCTCAATAAAACTGTGGCAGAAACAGAAGTTAGAGCATGAGAGACAACTAATGGAACTAACTGAACAATTGACCGAGTGTCGCAGCCAGATGAAAAATGTCTGAATGATTTGAAATGTAAATCAAAGACATTGCCTCTTGTATCCTGAGATAGCTGATAGTTCCCCTCAACCGCTCCCTCATTAGCACCTGTGGCCATTGATACAGTTCCTAACCCGCAATCAGGAAAGGGGGGGGCTGCAGCAATCGTGGTGTTAAAACATACACCTCTTAGCCCCTCTGATTTACGAGCTATGGTAAAAGAGTTACCAGAACTGCAGAGACTGTAGTGACCTAATGGCGTGGGTTGTGCGTATAACCAAATGACACACGGCTAGGAACAAAAAGGGGAGGCAGATAGAGGGACTGCGATAAGTAACAAGACATGGGCAACTGCCAGGCCAGTCTGCTCAGATAGCTGAATTATACGCTCTAGCCGCAGCTTGTGAAGCATGCACCTTTTTTTTTTTTTTTTAGCTTGTGGATGAATAGGGGGCTCCTGAATAGCGCAGGAGCCCCAATACAAAATGGGGGAGTAGTGAGACTACATGAATACAGAAAACCAAGACAGGTGGCAGTGTTGAAAGTGAACAAATTAACGAAACAGCTGTTCTCCATTTCAGGAAACGACTGGGTGACGACTGGGTGACAAATCTACCAGCAGTGCTCCTCTCTGTGAGAGCAGGGCCAACTAACCCAGATTCACTTTCACCCTTTGAAATCTCCATTTCAGGAAACGACTGGGTGACAAATCTAACAGCAGTGCTCCTCTCTGCGAGAGCAGGGCCAACTAACCCAGATTCACTTTCACCCTTTGAAATGCTTACAGGTTGACCCACGAGGACTCCTGGTGATCGGTGTATTGGTGGTGGTGATTTGCATGTTATGGGTGGCTGTTTGGTTGAATATTGCAGGCTCCTGCCACAGTGTATTTCACAGGAACACAGAACCGGACCTGACCAGGCGGGGACCACATACAGTTTTACTTACAACCCCGTCAGCTTTACTTACAACCCCGTCAGCTGTCCTAGTGACTGGAATTCCAGTGTGGATCCATGTCACTAGGCTGAGGAAATACAAGGGTGAGACCCAACATGGGGCACAATAATCCCCGTCTACCCTTCTGGCTCCTGGGAGCCATTTCGCTTGAGTGTCTCCAGGCAGACACACGGATCCGCAGTACAAAATGTGCACCAACCCTGCAGGCTGCAGCTGGACCTGGGACGGACTTGCAACTGTTAATCGCACTGGATGAGGCTCCATGCGATGCAACGACAACTAGAGGATAACGGACTGCCAATTTTGGGGTGTAAGGAACCCTGATATATTGGTAGAAGACCCCTGTTGTAACATTTTGAGTGGTAATGGATCATGTTTATTGATTTGGAAGTATCCGAGAGTGTGGGTAGATACAGGAATAGGCTGGGGAGAGGCAATTAGAACGTATGAGATGTTAAATGTTAATTGGAACCAAGTCTGCTGCAGGACTGGAGGAAGATGGTTGTCCCACCCCGAAGGCCATATATGAGCATGCCCTTCAGCAAAGGGGTGGGGCGCCTGCTAAATGCAGTCCTCCAGAGAAGCCTGGTGCATGCCCTAGATTGTATAATGGACCCAAAATCGGATTGTCTTCCGAAGGAGAACCTCTGCCCGGCCTAGTATGTGTATCAATCAGACACTCTTGTTTAATTATCAAAGTGAAGCATATCATCTGGCCTAAAAACTGTTCCGTTTTCACAGAATTAGGAGAATCTATTCAAGTATTGATCAGCACTATGTTACAAAGGCTACCTAAGTGTTTCATGGGTGGGAGCCGCTGGGTCAACAGTAAACGCAATTTCAATGGCACTAGAGCCCAATAAGCGAGACTGGGCTGATAACCTGTTAGCAACAGGTACTATATCGGTGGCAAACGGAGGACTACTTTCTAACCAAGCTACTCGCCATCTTGCTTCCGCTACGCATGATACTGGGGAGGTGATCACTGTTCTGCTCCAGCATTTGGCCAAAAACAGTAAATTTTATGAGGAAATTTTGGTGGAAGAAAATAAGCGTGTGAGGGTGGAGGAGATGCGTTACAGGACTGGCATGGCATTCAGCTTGGAGGTGTCAGCCTTGATAGGTGACCTGCTCGCGTCACATGTACCAGGTTGAGTGCGGTCAGCTGTCCTTAAGGATATAGAGCCGGCTCCCTGGGTGGCGGCCGGGGAGGGGTCCCTGTCAGTAGTAGGGGCTTGCCATGATGGTGAGACCATCCGGGGTGGGGTGCTAATTCCAGTAGGACAGAGGCCTATAGTTAAGGCACAACCCATACACCCGTTTCCTTTTCCCTGTAATGGTCATGTGTGCCGTGTGCGTAATGTCAGGTATATCATCTCCAACAGCCAAAGACACACCGCCTTATCTCAGAACCAGTGCTCTACCATTGGTGGCTGGGTACTGTGTACTGCTTCAATTGAGTCAGGACAAGCCCTGTCAGATAGTATGGGACCTGACCTACAAATGCAAGTATTGCCTGAACCTCCTGGAGCAATAGCAGTGAGAACCAATGCCACCACTTGGTGTGGGTTTGGGCCTCTGTATTCTGGCAAAAATCTCTGCGCAATGCCTAACACTTCCTACTGCATTAACCCAACTTTTACTTGTATCACTATCGGCTCTATTCTAGTCACTCCGGATGTCACCGCTAACACTTCTGTTCCAGCACTCAGTAGCTTTGAGAGAGCCCTTATGGCAGTTTCTGATAGAATTGGGAAGCTAGTTAAAGTTAAGCTGCTGATGCCTCCTTACGCTCTGATGAGCACTACCATAGTGCAGCTAGAAAAGCAACAACTGTGACCCAATGGCTCAAAGGAACTGAACTTGCTGGGAATAGCACCCCTTGGGGGTGGCTTTGGGTGGTAATATCTCAGAGTATCTGGGGACTTAATATTGTTACATTTGTTTTAGTTCTCTGTATGTACCATAAGCTACGTAATCTGATCAATAATGTGTCGTATGACGTCACCTTCTCCAACTTGACTAATTCTCTTGAAAACGGTAACATAGTTAGAGCCTGAGCAATGGTGGGTAGGATGTCTCCTTCCCCCAATACAAAATGAGGGAATGATAGGTTTGAATCTATTTAAATTGCTTTTTGTTTGAACTACATTTTGTATTTACGTTCCCACACACACACTCTGCAATAGCCTTTTGTCTGTTAGAGATAACTGGTCACACATAGGGTTCAAAAGGATGTTCTCGGTAGCTGACTCAGTGGGTGTCCCCAGGACATCAAGGTGTGATATGCGCTCTCCGATGGGAATGCTCACACCTGCCATTTGGTTATACCACGGACAAGGTACTTAAACCCTCATGTGTATCCATTATGTTGAAGATCTCGGTCGGACCGCACTGTCGCTGTGCTCCCACGCGAGTCTCCCTTTGCGCATCGAAATAAAGCTTTTCAATTGAAAAGTGGTCATCAGTGTGTTACTTCGCCGGTCCCGACTTGGTTCCACGAAGGGAGAAAATTCCCAACAACACTGACTAACTGAGTGCTGGCTAATATCTCTTGACTCCTGATGTCCATTGGGATGGACATTAAACTTTGAAAAAATCCTATAACTTAATGAAATAAAATATTTTCAAAATAACTTGAAAAATTACTGCTTGAAATTGTTAAAATTATGCTGAGAGAAAATATATTAGGCTAGCATGAACATAAATTAACATTTTTAATGAAAAATAGGCACTTACTCCTCCCTCTCTCCAGCTTCAGAGCCACGCTTGTCTTGTCTGATGTCTGAAGCTCTCTCAGATCAAGTTGAAAGTCATTTTTCCATTGTGATTGGATAATCAGGAACCAATCAGTAATAAGCATTATTCAAACAATGAAATCAGAGATTTTTTATTGGTTTAGACCCAGAAACATGTGATGTCCATTCCAATGGACGCCAAGTCTGAAGGGGTTAAACATCAAGCAAGTGTCTACAAAGGGGGGGGGGGGTCGTACAACAGGGGATTTTCGTGGAGCTGGTATGAACGGAAAACGTGGCTAGCAGGCTGCAAAGTAGCTAACACTTTGTTTGCAATGTGACAATGTCAAATTAGCTAGCTGACTAATTTGCACAATGCAATGTGACAATGTCCAGTTAGCTAGCTGCTAATTTACCCATGGAACGGGTCACCTTAGCCATCTTCGCAATAATTCCTCCCCCCGAGAGATTTGGCAGAAGCCTCCACTGAATTATACATAGTTCAATCATTCATTGCCAAATTCATGCCAATTTTTGCACATGCTTAGGTCATGCCTGGCTACTTTTATTTTATTTCATTAAAAAAGGAAAGCAGAAGCACTTTAAGTTAAAAGAAAAAGCAAATTTTATATGAATAAAAATGCTGATTTATTTAATAAAACACATTTTTTCAAGTCATCATTTTTCTTCATTTTTTAATATCGCAATAAATATTGTATCATGGACTTTTTATCGTACTGTGAGTTTTTGGTATGGTTATGTCAGGAGTGACACTTCACCCAGTTGGTTCGCCCTCCCAGGGATCCGCCCGCCACAAGAACGCCAGGACAAGGTGAGTAGGATCAGCACACTTTATTTCTTTTTTTTTTTTAAAAAAAACAATTCCCACAAACAATTCATAAAATATGACGCCACTCAACCTACTCGCAGCTAAGCCCCTCCCCCTGCCCTCCTGTCCACTCCTGTCCTCCCCTCCCTAGTTACAAACAGGCGGGAACGCTACCCAACCACACAAAACAAAAAGGAAATCCCCGCACACCACACACACGCAGACGCCCACTCGCCCCAACACACCAAGGCAAAAGAAAAAAAGAAATGAACCAAACCAAACTCAACTTCCGCTCCGGGTCGCGACTCCCAGAGCTCAACAAAGCAAAGAAAAAAAACAAAACAGCAAACCAAAATAAATCCTCAACTCGGCCGTGCCGGCACGTTCAAAAGAAAAAAAACTTAATCCGCACTAAAACCCCGTGCGATCACCTCCGTCGGCGTCCTGATGCTGCTCCTACTCACCTACCTATAAAGCCCCGGCATCCCCGGCAGATAGGCAACAGGTGCGGAGCACGCACCAGGCAGCAAACACCGTCATCACCCAATTATTCAATTTAGTATTCAGTCCTGCTACATGCCCGAGCCCCCTCGCTCTCCCAGAGAGTGCAGCGCGACTTATTGCCGCTGTCAGGAGAAACTCCTGACAGATTTCCCCCCCGCTTTATGGGTAGTCGTCCTCGACTACACCTCCTCAATGTACCGGCGCGGGGGCTGGCCCCTCGTCTCACGGGAGGAGCGACGAAGGGGCACGTCATCCGGCTGCGCGGGAGGCTCTGCCACTGCCTCCCGCTCCTGTTCCTCTAGGGGAGCAGCGGGCACCGCTCCAGGATTCTGGGCCGGGACCCACACCGGGTTCCACCCCCATACCCGGCCTCGCTCCTCCGGCTCGGCCACCCGGCGGGTCTCCTCCACAGGGGGCCCTTCACGAACGTTGCTGACCGGGCAGGTGCGCAGGTTGTTCCGGTGCAGGGTCCGCTCCTCGCCACCGGCCTCTGGGCGGACCACATACACCGGCTTCTCCGGATCGACCTGGCGCAGCCACGACAAAACGGTCTGGGACTCCAACGTGGGGCCAACTTACCATGCTCCCGCCGCCGGAAGTTCCGCACCAACACCCGATCACCAGGCAGCAAGGGGAGGTCCCGGGCTCGCCGATCATACCTCTCCTTGTCCCGGCCCTGCTGGCGCCGCACCCCCTCCAGCACCCACTGGTACACCCGCGACAGGGTCTGATGGTGATCCTTCACCCATCCCTCCAGGGTCCATCGCCGCTCGGGGGGCGGCACGTTGAGGGCCAGGTCCACCGGCAACCGAGTGTGGCGCCCTGTCAGGACGAAATGCGGGGCATATCCCGTGCTGCTATGGACCGAGTTGTTATAGGCCTGCAACAGGGCCGGCAGGCGCTCCGGCCAACGGGTCTGCTCATCCTCTCGCAATGAGCCTAGGAGAGACAGCAGTGTTTGATTAAACCGCTCACAGGCCCCATTGCCCTGGGGATGGTAGGGGGTGGTGCGGATTTTCGTACATCCATACAGCTCACAGAAAGCCGCGACCATGGAGGACTCGAACGCCGCCCCCCGGTCAGAGAGGAGTCGCTCAGGGCAGCCCCAGTGCTGTACCACCGCACCCCACAGTGCCTTGACCATAGTCGTAGCTGACTGGTCCTTAACAGGCACTGCCCACCCGTACCTTGAGAACAAATCCGTCAGCACGAGCAGGTAGGCAGGGTCGCCCGGGCGCCCCAGCGCAAGGTGGTCCATGGCCACCACCTCTAGGGGTAGGAGGTGGAAAGAGGGACAAGGGGGGCCCTTATCTCTGGGCCGGCCTTGGCCACCACACACTGGCCACAATCTGCCGTCCAGCGCCGCACGTCCGCCCCCAGACCCGGCCAGTAAAACCGCCGGCGTAAGGCAGCCTCCAGCTTGTTGGCGCACAAATGGCCCAGGGCCTGGTGGTACCGCTGCCAGACACCCGGGCCTCGCCCGGGGCACCAACACCTGCCACAACGGCTCTCCACCAGCCCCGTCGTGCACCCGGCCAGTGAGGACCCCTCTTAAATGGAACCGCTCCCATTCCCTCCACCACCTACCTTCCTCGGGTGAGGCCTTCCTCCGCTCCTCCCGCCGAGGGGGCTCCCCGCTCTCAAGCCGCGCCGCCAGAGCCCACAGATGTTCATCCCTCTGCTGTAAGGACGCCCAGTCCCACGCACCCTCAGCTGCGGCATCCAGAGCCACCTGCGCCACAACCCCCTCCTCCCCGGGCAACCGAGACAGGGTGTCCGCATTAGCATTGCGGGACCCAGGGCGGTACTTTACTTCCAGGTCGTAGCTCGCAAGCTGTGCCACCCACCGCTGCTCGGTTGCTCCGAGGCGCGCCGTCCCCAAATGCACTAGGGGGTTGTGGTCGGTGAAGACCGTGACCTTAGCGCCCCAGAGATAATCCTTGAACTTCTCGGTCACGGCCCACTTCAGTGCCAGCAGCTCCAGCTTGAAGGCGCTGTAGTTCTGGTCATTCCTCTCGGCAGGGTGCAGGCTCCGGCTGGCATAGGCAATCACCCTCTCCTTACCCTCCTGGACCTGCGCCAACACAGCCCCCAGCCCGTCCATACTGGCATCCGTATAAACCCTAAACGGCAACGAAGTCAGCATAGGCTAAGACTGGGGCGGAGAGCAGGGCTGCCTTCAACTCCTCGAAGGCGCGCTGGCACTTGGGGCCCCACTCCACCCGCTGTGTGCGCCTACCCCGAGCTGCCGTACCCACCAACAACCGATGCAGGGGAGCCGCGATCTTGGCAAAAGCGGGATGAACCGCCGATAGTAACCCGGAACCCGAAAACGCCCTTACCTGCCGCATGGTCTCAGGGGCGGCCAGTCCCGCACTGCAGCCGTTTTTTCCGGATCCGTGGCTACCCCCGCCCGACTGACGATGTGCCCCAGATATCGCACCTCCTTCCTCAGCAACTTGCACTTCTGAGGCTGGAGCTTGAGCCCAAAACACCCCAGGCGCTCAAACACCGCCTCCAAGTGCCGCAGGTGGGTGGAAAAATCTGGGGAAAAAACTACAACATCGTCAAGATATATCAGCAATGAGTCATGCAGCAGGTCGCCCAAGCACCGCTGCATGAGGCGTTGGAAGGTGGCCGGGGCATTACACAGCCCAAAAACGCCATTCTTTCAAACTGATATAAACCAACGGGGTAGCAACGCGGTCTTCTCACGGTCCCGTGGATCCACCGCCACCTGCCAATACCCACTGGCCAGATCGAGGTGGAATACCACTCTGCCCGCTTCATCCCGCCAACGACTCCTCGATGCGGGGCAGAGGGTGGGCGTCCTTGTGGGTAACGGCATTCAGGCGGCGGTAATCAACACAGAACCGCCACGCGCCGTCCTTCTTTTTCACAAGGACCACGGGGGCTGCCGGGGACTGGAACTCTCGGTGATCACCCCACTCTCTAGCATCCCCTGCAACAGAGCACGCAACTCGGGATAAAGGCCAGGGGAAGAGGGCGATACCTCTCACGGCTGGGTGGAGCATTGCCGGTCGGGATGCGGTGATACACCGCATCGGTACACCCAAAGTCCTCCTCGTGGGCCGCGAACACCCCCGCCCACTTCTGCAGCAGCTCCTGTGCCTGACGGTGCTGCTCTCCCGTGAGTCCCTCCAGCTCCGGAGGGGGCAGGGGACTCCCCACCCCCAACGGCGCCTGGACGGTCCCCACAGCCACCTCTACCTCCCCGGGGCGGGGGCTCCGCAGCACCACGTCGCACTCACCCTGAATCTGTGAGGGGTCGAGACAAGACAGGGTCGCCAAGGGGCGTCGTCGGGGTAAGGTCAGGGGATGAGGGTGCATATTCATCACACGGAGGGGAACCTTGCCCCCCCGTGGCCGAACCACGGCCCGGGCCACCTGCCACTCACCACCTTCCTCGAGCCCCTCCAACAGGCAGGTGGTGCCCTCCAGATGATCACCTCCCTCCACGCGGACCCACTGCACCACCTCGGAGCCAGCCGGCACCTCCGTGTCGTCGCTCCGACCCAGCCGCAGTGTCCCACGCTTCGGGGAGAGAGCCTGCACCTGGGCCCGGCGGCACAGGGCAAAAGCCCGCTCCCAGGCCCGCCGAGCACGGCCCTGCTGAGAGGCAGAAAAGGTTAGGGCACCAGGCTGTACACCCCTCATCACCTCTTCCCAACACTGGGAGATAATGTTCATCCCCAACAGGACGCTATCCGACCCTAGACAATGATCCTCTACTACAATAACGCCCTTATCAGGGATACGGACCCCCCCGACTACAAAATCGAAAACCACATACCCAACAAAGGGTATGTCTAGCCCATTGGCCGCCCGCAGGGACAACCACTGCAGAGCACCCGGGTCCCGCTCAGGAAGGCCCCCAAACCACTTCCTGAAAAACCCCTCACTCATCAGGGTGACCTGTGAGCCCGTGTCGAGAAGACACGGCACCTTAACCCCACCTACCTCCACTTCCACCTGGGGGCATGGCTCCAGGACCGCTAGACGCTCAGGGCAGTCCTCACCAGTACCCCCTTGTACCCCGCCCGCGCGCCCTACCGCAGACGGGGTCGGGAGTTTAACGGCGCACGCTGGGGGCAGTGGCGCTGCATATGCCCGGCCCGCCCACATGCAACACAAATGGGCTGGCCGTCAGCATCCCACTGAAACTGCGCCAGCGCCCGACCCTGCCTGGCGGGGCGACAGCCCTCCGGGCCACGGGCCTGGGGTTCCCGTTCCTCTGCGGGCGGGGCGGCTGGAGCCTGCGGCCACTGCTGTCGGAGCTCTGCGATCAGTGCTTTTCCCAATGCGGCCACTTGTTCTTGGAGCTCCTGCCGCATTTCAGCCCGCACCTCATCCTTCCAGCACTCAAGGTCCCCTTCCCGGAGCGGAACAGCCGGCAGCTGAGGTTCCTGGGAACAGCACGTTGCCCCGTCCCCCCCTTGGAACTCCAGCTCAAGCTCGCGGGCCTCGCGACTCACCTGCTGGAAAGTGAGCGCGGGCTGCCGCCTCACCTGCCTCTGCAGTTCCTGTTTAAGGGGGCCCCTCCGCAGGCCAAGCAGAAACTGGTCCCGCAACACCAGGCTGTCGCCATCCACCACCGGCTCCCGGGCCCGCCATTTGGCGTGCACCTCCCGTAGCCGCAGGAGGTACCCATCCAAACCCTCCTCCCGCTCCTGTACACACTGAAAGAAGTTCTGGCGAACCACGGGTAATGGTGTGGGGCGGGCAAACAGCTCCTCCAGCATGGCCCACAGAAGGGCGACCGTGTTGCGCTGCTCCACCGGCACCAGCAGCACCTCCCGGCGGGCACGTCCCTCCAGGGCTCCCATCAGGAAGTCGACCCTTTGTTCCTCTGTGAGCCCTGGTGCCCGGAGCATAACCTGAACCTGGGCCCGCCACTCCCCATATCTGACCGCGCCTTCCTCCCCAGAGAACTTAGGGACCCAGGGCGTGCACATAAACCAGGGGACGGTGACACCACCCGGCGGAAACGCCGCACCTGCTCCCCCCTGCCCATCCATTCTTGTGACAAGGCGGATCCTGCCGACCTACACCAAATTTTGTAAGTGTCAGGAGTGACACTTCACCCAGTTGGTTCGCCCTCCCAGGGATCCGCCCGCCACAAGATCGCCAGGACAAGGTGAGTAGGATCAGCACACTTTATTTCTTTTTTTTTTTTTTTAAAAAACAATTCCCACAAACAATTCATAAAATATGACGCCACTCAACCTACTCGCAGCTAAGCCCCTCCCCCTGCCCTCCTGTCCACTCCTGTCCTCCCTCCCTAGTTACAAACAGGCGGGAACGCTACCCAACCACACAAAACAAAAAGGAAATCCCCGCACACCACACACACGCAGACGCCCACTCGCCCCAACACACCAAGGCAAAAGAAAAAAAGAAATGAACCAAACCAAACTCAACTTCCGCTCCGGGTCGCGACTCCCAGAGCTCAACAAAGCAAAGAAAAAAAACAAAACAGCAAACCAAAATAAATCCTCAACTCGGCCGTGCCGGCACGTTCAAAAGAAAAAAAACTTAATCCGCACTAAAACCCCGTGCGATCACCTCCGTCGGCGTCCTGATGCTGCTCCTACTCACCTACCTATAAAGCCCCGGCATCCCCGGCAGATAGGCAACAGGTGCGGAGCACGCACCAGGCAGCAAACACCGTCATCACCCAATTATTCAATTTAGTATTCAGCCCTGCTACATGCCCAAGCCCCCTCGCTCCCCCAGAGAGTGCAGCGCGACCTATTGCCGCTGTCAGGAGAAACTCCTGACAGTTACATTCCTACTGTATATGGACATTTATAATGAGCTCCTCTGCTACCACCGCATCTACCTTTGTGGTGTTTTCAGCCGCCATTAGTTTAACGGACGTGAGAAGCCTGAGGTAATCGCAAAGACTTATAGGATATACTACCTGGTTAAGGATGCATCGGATGCTGCTTTTAAATTTAACTGAAATAAGGCACCTTAGAAGGACGCATTTTTGATGACTTCGGTTTGGGACATGCCTACTAAGGACAAGTGTGCAAAATAGTAAAAATGCTGCCTTATAGGGAAGGTGACTCCGAATTGGGACACAGCCTAAATGTTAAAACGGCTTGTGTTTGTCCATGCGTACAGCCATCACCCAAGTAAACGAACAGCCACTTTACACCCCCTATTTGGAGTAAATAGACACAAAGTCACGATGATTCTAACATCAGGACTTCCCCACTGCAGAAAGTAAAGCTAACTACTAGCTAGCTAACTACGACAGCATGGCTGCGACAATATTCAGAAAATATACACCCTATAAAGTTGTGTATGCACAAAGACAGGATCAATATTAACTTAATAACAATAATAACTTTTGCTAGCTGGCTACTTACCAGGATTTACAAGGAGTCCTCCAGGTGGTTCTCGCCACGGTGTTTTCTAGCCAGGTTGCGCAGAAAAGCAGATTTCCAATGAGGACGTTTTCTTTGTGCGCGATTGTTAATGGCATCACTTCATGACATTTAGTGTAATTTACTCAATTTCTTAAATTGTTGAGGAAGATGAAGAATATTGATTTGGAATGAGTAATACCTGTAGTTCTTGAAACTGATCAGTATAATTACTTCTTTCTCAAATATTTTGATTGAAATTTACCAAAAAATAAGGACATCTTAAAAATATATTTTGTTAGTCAAATGCTAATTTCTTTCCATGAAATTGACTTAAATAATAGATGTAAATTTAAAACAAAATTAACTGTTGGATTTTTAGGCATTTATTTTGGTATGTCCAACTCCAACAATCACTTCAGTGATATTCATAGATTTTATTAAGGTAGTATACCTTTTTATTATTGTGATATTTACAAAGCCACTGAATTATTTTTTTGGGGTGTGCTGATTTAGTAGTTTATCTGTATTTTCTACATGATGCCAGCTTCCATATATACTTTCATACATATTTTTACATATTAATTGTCTAGCATCTTAACAGTAAAATGTCAGATGACTGACATATGAATGTCTTATGTTCAACATTATGTAAACTGATGGCAGTTCAGTGACAGCTGTGTTGATCCACATTGCATAACAGTTGAGAGGAATTTTTTTAATTCATGAAATGAAAGAATGAATGAAATAAGCATTTCATTAAAAATTATTTCATGTAAAAATGTATTATAGTTTGTGCCTTTATTAAAATATATTTTTTATATGTAACAATATTCAGCTATACATGGTCCATGGATATATTGTAATATATTGACAAATATAAGGAGTGATTTCCTATGTATGGAATTATATTATTTAATATATTGCACTACATTTTCTAATATATGATCATATATTTTTGTTGCGAAAGGGTATAGCCTATGCTTCTGTACTCCAGCTGCCCCATTCATGCATTCTGGGTGCCCATCTGGGGGTCAACCAAACCTTTGAGTGACTGTTACGGAGATGCTTGTTGTCTAGTTTATTTCGTAATGAAATGCCAGCTGACCTTTCCAATGCAACTAGAGGCAGCTCCTTTTATGCCACTTGAGGTATCTTTCAGGCAGTTTGGCATGGATTTGATAGGACTGGTGCTAAAATCTGTTCATGGACATGCATGGTGAGCACCTAATCAATGGATGTGGATTCTGCAGTGAAGTATCCAGATGTGGTGACCCTGCAATTTACCTATCACCACTGCTGGTGCTGCTCTTTTCTTGGGTCTGGTCCCCAAAAGAAATCATTACTGCCCAGGGGACCCTTTCATGTAACCATTAATGTGACTTATTCAGACCCAGCAGTTGTATGCGTCCATCTGTTATCCACAAATGGATGAGTTGGTGGAGCAATTCAACCTTACTCTCAAGCAGATGTTCAAAAAGGTAGTGGGAGTAGAGGGAAAAGACTGGGACCAGCTGTTGCCATATGTGCTTTTAGCCAGTTGCAGCTCATATCTCAGGCCTCCACCTGATTTTCTCCATTTGAGTTAATGTATGCCCACCAGCCCATGAATGCCCAACACATCACCCAGGAAGCCAGAGAAGAGCATCATCACAGTATTGCACCCTAGCAGAACCCACAGTCAGGATGTGGACCAAAATGGCCAAGGTGATTCCCATCATACAAGAACTCATGGTTGCAGTCTGGCACATGTGACATTATGCTTATTTAGTTAGAGTAGCCATGAAGCTTTCTAACTGGCAACAATGTTTTGTTTTTACTCCTGACCACCAAGAGCAAACTTCTGGCCACCTACCTTTAAACTTTTATATCTTCACAGTTTGAGATGATGATGACCTCATTAAGAGAGGGTGACTGGGGAACACGCATGACACATGGTTGGTGGACAAAGGGGCCCAGATTCTTTTCATTATCTAATGAGCTAATGTTGGCTTGCTAACATAAGTTAGCTATATTAGTGACAAGTTACCTAATGCAAGTATTAAAAAAACTAAACACACTACTAATGAATACTATTTAAAAACATGAACAAAATATATTGTATGCACCTAAAAGTATATAATGATCTTTAGAATAACTTGAATTCTCTACCCATGAATACTGATGTATTACAGTGAATGAACATATTGAACTGCACCCAGGTGTTAATGCACAGTGTCCTGAAAAAGTAACTATCAGAAGTCGAATAGCTGTCCAAAATGACAACACAAAGAAATTAAGAACCACAAATTACTGCAACCTACTGTACTGTCTAATTAAAACAAAACTGGTGACAAACATATTGAAATGCACCAGACTTCCTTTCGGCTACGGGTGGAAAAGTCATGGGGCAGGACAAGCACTGAGGCAAGTGCCAAGTCATCACTTGCAGGGTGGTACATGTTTGATATTCTACATAGTTCACAGCTAAGGCATTTTTCAAATCGTGATAGTCATAGTAAATATATTCTGTAGACATAGGTTAAGTCCATATATACTTTTTCCATGTATCTTTTTTGTGTGTGTGTGTGTGGGGGCATTGTGGCAGCAATCTTTTGGCCTGTGGGAAGTCAATAAAGTCCTTTTGGGAGAGGGTTCTCACACTGTCTGCATTGATTAGTGAATTTGAGCTGGTTCCAGAAAACAGTGGGATTCCAATTCAGAGAGATGCTAAGTGCAAGCAGGAAATTGGCGGGAGTCCATACCAGGAGATCCAGAGACAGCTAGAGATGGGTCTGCACTCTCTCCAGTGCTGTCAACTGATCCCAGCTTCCCTGAGCAAAGGTGGTCTCAGACCCTCACAGAGCTCTGAACTCCCTGTCACAACTCTCGGTCCAATTTAAAACATCTGATCTTAATTTACTGAAATTATGCAAATTGTCTACAATAAACACCATCTGCCTGACTCTGGCATTATTTGGCACTGGCACAGCACATTTGAGACAGAGGTAATTAAATTCCCCCTAAAACAGTAATTTCATTTGGAAGCAAGTGAAAAAGGTGGCTACAATAATGTTATTTTAATAGTATATACATACAGACAGACACACACACACATACACACACACACTTAAGATTCAAGTGCATGTGTCAAAAAATATTAATTTAAATAAATATATTTATCAAATATTTATTGATGAAAATACCTTTTCTGCGTCTGTAGTCCAGGTTCAGTCCACTCACAGTGTACTGTGAATGTATTGTAATATGTAATGACTTATTCTATCATTTCCTTGTTGGTATGAATATAAACCTCATGTAACAGTCTGTCATTATAATTATGTGAAAGCATGATGCCTTCCCGCTGTCTAGAATAAAGATTTGATTGGGTCTCTACACTGGTTGCTGCAGATCACTTGAGACCCCAGAGTACTATTGTACTATTAACTATTGTAGAATGCAATAATTAAAATGAACTAAACAATTGAGGAGTGCTACATTTCACTGTTCATGTGGCCAAAGATGGTTGTCATCCTTTGTTTGTAATCCATAAATCACTTATAAGTGACACCATGGTGATAAATTCCAATGAATTTTAGATCTGCCCCTGCAAGGATCTTGTGTTTGTCCTCACTCAGCTCTCTGGTGGTCCCTCTGTTCTGTGACTCTACAACTAAGGCATGCTTCAATACCCATTGACTGCCCAGCTCTGGGCTGCTGAGTCACTCACTACCTTCTGGAGCCATCTAAAGAGGCACAATGAATATTTTGTTCCTACTGATACCTCACAGTAATATTGGTAGCTAGTCATAATGATAACCTATCATTTTTGCATTTTGCCTTCATTTTGTACTGTGGTTGTTACTGCTTAAATGTTTTGGTCTGGTAACTACCGTTCTGTAAGAAACCCTGGATGAAGGCACCTTTCAAATAAAAAGAGAATAATAATCTGAGATGTTGGCTGAGGCATAACTCTAAAGACAATCTTACAGTCTGCTGTTCCTCCTAGACCTATAAAAAATACTAAGGGGAGGACTAAATGTCTCTCTCTCTCTCTCTCTCTCTCTCTCTCTCTCAGAAATCATGTTGTTATCATTCAGCATTCAGTCTGTAATCATTCAGTACATGTTCAACAATCACCCAGTAATCATTAAGGGAACTTTCAGTAGCCATTCAGGATATATTCAAGTAGTCATTCAGTAGTCCTTTAAAACACATTAAGCAGTCATTTAGCTTACACAAAGTGATCATTCAGTAGTCATTCGGTAAGCATTAAGTAATCATTCAGAATACATTCAGCAATCATTCTGTATTCATGCAGTAACCTTTCAATGCACGTTCGGTCATCAGAAAATATGTGTTCATTACTCATTCTGAATGACTTCAGTAATCATCCAGTGATGATCTGAAAAACTGAAAACAATTTAGTACTTGCTTACTGTACTTTTTATCCACAATGAAGAACAAAATGCCATGGAAGTTGGACAAAATGCTCCCTTAATGTTTCTGTTGTTACTGTGGACAGTGCTGGGACTTTAAGGCTCTGCTTGGCCCTCATGTTACTCCGTACCTCTGCAAATCTTATTCTGTCCTCTCTAGCTTCTATTATTTGGACCAGATTATTGGGTACTTGTGTCTATAATATGTTTTCAAAGTGACCTCTCCATCAGCCAAGCTCACTTGCTTCACTTATGACAATGTTGACATTTGTGCCCTTGACTGGTATGTTAGCTGACTTAAATGTCATGAGTATTATTATAGTATTTGACAGGAAATTAACCAAACAATTAATTAAATTAGGCCAAGAATAAAACCCTCAAGTGGCCATTGCAATAAAAATGACTTAAAAGTACAGAATCTTTGTGAACTTTGAGCCACTTAAACAGAAACAACAACAAATTCCAGAAAGCGTTTTGACGTCCTTTTTTGTCTTCAGACATCAGGGAACTGTTGCATAATCCAACTCGGTGTAATTGAGGTTAACTGTGACACCCACAAATAACACAAACAGCACATCCGTTCTCCACAGAAGAGCCAACCTCTGCATCTCTGCTGCCTCCTCATTTGTCACTGTCAGATTCTGCCCGATATTTATTTAACACCCAATTTCATTCCAATTTAACTAATCTCAGCATGGTGCATCAAACAGAATGAGTAAGACATCAATCTACTCAAGGTTTTTCTACCGGGCCTGTTCGTGTACAGCCTCACCTAAGTGTTTGAGAAAGATTTGGTCTGTTGTGGATTCATTGGGTGAAAGTATGCAAGGTCTAAACCTCACACATCCGTGTTGTGCTTATTTATCAGCACTACTGACCTTGAACAAAATCAAACCTTTCATGGACAATTTTCTTTTGAATAATAAGCAAAATGCATGGCTCTGATACTTTAATCGTGTGTGTATATATATATATATATATATATATATATATATATATATATATATATATATATATATATATATATATATATATATATATATATGCATAGGATTTGCCTGTGCATATTTGCTGTAGTTAAACACTTTAAACCACCATTGTGCATTGTGCTGTGTGCTGGACACCATAAATATATCTTTTGTAATGTGTCTCCTATCCATTCCATCCAAGCACCTGAAATGTCTTAACTGCACAGCAAATTTGTGTTGGAATTATTGTTTTATTCATTTAATTGTTTTAACAAATGTTTTTTTTTTTTTTTTTTTTTTTTTTTTCCAGCTGGTCATTGTCTCTCCCATTGTCTCTCAGAAGTGAGCGCTCGTGAAACTCGATGATGTAGAAGGAAATGGAGGATTACAAATGGCATTACACATTCTAAAAGGGGGCTTGCTGAGATTGTCATTTACTTTAGTCTGTTTTATCCATCTGCATGGCATGTTCTTTTAACCATTTACACTGCTTTTTAAAATAATCCTCAAAATGTATAGGACCCAATGTATTTGTTTTATATTTGTTTTAATTCTTCTAAACAGCTATGTGAGCTGCACCTACAAGGGCTGAATGGTTTGGCCCAACTTTATATAAGGATGTCCCATGGATATTGTGAAAAGTGATGTGTTGTGAAGCTTGACCTCTGCTGTATATAGCAATTGCTAGTACAGGCTTAGAACCATTGCACTCTCTTTATGTTTGTTGTTTATTTTTTGCCAAGTGTTTGTCATATACAATCTCTGTGTTTTCTCAGTATATACACATTCCAAGCAGTGGTTATATTGCTTGAGGCAAAGCCAAGGGCCACCCCCAGAAGAGCATATATGGTGTCCTCCATATTTATTCCGAGCCCTGATTACACAGGAAAAGACACATTATATAACAGAGAAATTTGTTATGTGGATATTTTTTTCTGCTTGAAATGTTACACTTTAATTTTAATAGCATTGCACAGAGCAAAGGCACATTCTTCAGAAATAATGAATTTTATTCCAGAAAGGTGTATCTTGCCACAGCAAAGGCAATGTTTGGAGATTTCCAGAACAAAACGGCATCTGATTCGATGCAAAGTGTCAAAAAGTACCATTCCAAGTTGAGAAACCACCTTTTTATTACCATGCTGTGTAAGGAGAGAGAACAAAGATAGCAATAAAAGCTAGGTGCAGGCTTACAACAAAGTCCAGGAAGATGGAAAAAGTCACTGAAGTAAGAAAAATAATTTAAATAATTTTTAAAAGTGTGCTCACTTGATTCACATAATCCACCACTAGCTTTGTCTGGTTGCATGTGCATTTATTTACAAACTCTTCGTCACCACAAATTACATTTTCCAAATGTGTGTCTATGCTCAGAAACCAGAGAGGGTTCAGAGATATTGTTTCATCAGTCAAAGCAAAAAAGTGTTTTTTTTTTGGTTTTTTTTTTTTTTTGTGTTTACTCACTTAAAAACAAACCTGAGTTTAACTGTGACGATCTGCTGACTGCTAGCAGGGAGAAAAAGTTTCCAAAATTAGTTGCAAAAAATACAAAAGCTATTGTGTATGGCATTAGGCTTTCTGAAATATGTTTTAAACTATAAAAATGTTTATGATGAAACAATTCTAGTATTTCACCTCCCTGCAGGAAAAAAAAATTCAGCTTAAAGTATTAGACTCGGTGTGAATTACAGTGTGAAACTTATGTTCCTGCACTAACCAATGGAAGCACAGAAAAGTTATCATGTCTATGTCCTAAGAGAAGCATGGTGAGTTTCAGTGATTTTTGTGATAGGAAGTAAGCTTTATTTAGAAATTAATAAAATTGAGAAAGCTTTTCATATTTCAGAATTTTTTCAAATTTTCAATTCTTCCATACATTGGAATGGGTGAAGCAAAAAGGATGAAAGAGGAGTGAAGACCTCAACCAGAAATCAAGTACCTGAGGAGAAAAGATGACCACAAGAGGAGGACATCCAGCATGGTTCAGTAAGCAGGAATGGTTTACAGGGAGCAATGCAACAAACAAGCATTACTTCTGGCCTTGGAAAATTAAAGATCTGAGCAAAATTAAGATTTAATGAGGTTAAAAACCTGTATTGGGCAGTGAAAAGGCACAGTAAATGCTTGGAACACATTGGTGCTAATGTGAGACAAGATGCTTGGACAGAGACGGATCGATCATGCCCTCAGTGAAGGAATGCACTTTCAAACCACACGACACAATGAGGAAGTAAGGTGTAACAGAGATTTGTTTAAGCAGCTGATAGATGTTACGTTGTATTTGGGTAGGCAGGAGTTGCCATTCAGCGGGCTCAATGAGAATACAGCATCAATTAACAAGGGCAATTACAGAAAACCAGCAAAATTAGTGGCAAAGCACAGTGGGGTGCACTTGACAGAGTGCATCGTCTTTTCAGGAATGTCGATGACTGATTCAGAATGACTTGATTGGTTCATTTGCTTCATTAATTAAAAGTGAGATAAAACGTGAGATAAATGCATCTCTGCTCTTGGAGTGTCAGGTTGACAAGACCACGGATATCAGCTACGATGCCCAACTCTCTGTAATAATGAGGTATGTTGACAAGCAGGACATTATGACCTGACATAATGACAATAACGACATATTTGCTGTGATTATCCCCCACTGTAAATATGTTTGTTAGCCACTATTTTGATTCATTGGCTGGGGTTGGGTGCTGTATTTAAACACTTCAACGGAGCACCACCTCTGCTCAGTGTTCAATGTTGATCTGTCTGGGATGTGTCTGTCATCCCAATGGCTGGTTGGTTGGGTAGGCCTGAGTGGGATTAGGTTTATTTGCTGCATAAGAATCCCTTGTTTCCCTAAGGTTGCAGCACTGTGTGAGTACATCCTGATATGATTTAGTAAGTTAAGTGAGTGACTTTTTTTGAGGCCATTAATCCACTTGTGAACATTTGCACTTATAAAGTGTGCTGTCTCTGGTATTGCCTTTTAATGTTAGGATCCCCCTGCTGTCCAGAACCCCCATTCCCAACAAGCTGTATCTAGACTAGTGTTTCTGACCAATCCATGTACAGACGTGAACAGCTGTACTTTTAAATAGAGAAGTACAGGCTATATAGCACTGTCATCTTATTTGGTACACTGTGGTATCATTATTTTCAGTTCATTAGCATTGTAATTTTTAGTTGCAATAGAAATAGTGGTTGTAGCAGTGAAAATAGTATTAGAGTTATCTTTGATATTATTGTTAATATACTATTAAGGGTCGAAGGCACGCCAAGGTGTCATAGCCCTATATTCTCTTAGTGGCTTTAAGCGGGAAGCAGACTGAGAACATATGTTTGTTGTTTTTCTTTTTTCCTGAAATGTAAACAAATCAATGAGAGATGCATTAAAGTCAAAGGTGGGGCATTCCCCTTACAATGTGACTCCTCTTTGTGAATTAAGTGTATTATCCATTTATAAATATAACTAAAAAAATAGCTGTTAGCAGTCGTGTGAGAAGAGAATAATATTATGGTGCCATAATTTGGTGAAAATAGTTGATTTTGTTTTAATTGGATCCTGTGACCTATAACCATGCATGTGAATCATAAACTTCAAATTCAGTTTGTTTTTCAAAGCAAATGATTCCTTTTTTCTCGTATATTTCAGTGTTGAAAAGTATGACCTACAACAAGTATGTGAATTTCAGAATAAGATATTTGTAGATGACCACAGACACCTGTGGTTTGCACTTGAAGAGGAGGGAGCAATGAGAGAAAATATCAAACACACACAGAAAAACAAACATGCTGGTTCACACCTGGAGGTGTTGAAATCTGTCATAAACCCAAGGTGTAGTTCAATAGAACATGACCTTATTTTGGGCTTCTCTGTGGCATTTAAAAAAAACCCCACCATGGTTTCTGCCAGATTGAACCACAAGAGGAAACACTCAAAAGATCAAAGGAGCTTTGACCTTCTTGAAACATCGGGGCCTTCATTTCATTTGCTCTAAAATGCTAGATTAAAACACTCTTGATAATTGCAAACATGCAGTCAAAAATGATAAAATTTTTCATTTTAGAATAATGAAAGATAAACACTGACAAACAGCTCCAAGCAGCAATTATAGGGACCCAAGCACTGTGCTCACTAATCCATGGAATACAAACGAACAGCAGTACATGTGGGCATATAATATGGTCAAATTTGTGTCTGCTTCGACATTCATTATGTATTCTGCATGCTATGAGAAAGACATACTCTGTCTGCCTGTCTGATTTGCTATATGGATAGAATAATCTTTGCAAACACTGAAGCGTTATGGCACTGTAACCTGCGGTATATGATGAATATTGACTGGAATGGGGAGGGGGGCTGAACTTATTTAGAAACATCAAGCAGGAACAGAGACTGAATTTAACAGGTTTTATTGATTAGCCTACAAGAAACATCATTCCCTCAATGTAAGCAGTTACCAAGCTTAGTACCATATTACTGTTGCTGTAATAATGTTGTTAACATTCTTGCTTTTTCATGTTAACATTATAGAATAGAGTAGTCGAGTAATGTTGGACAGACATGATACTCTACTAGGTCCTGCTCTCAGCTGATGGTTGCGCATAACTTTGCAGTGAGCACTGTGCCATATGGCCACTTAATTTACATTATTTCCCTGGCTTGCAACCTTCCAGCTAGCAGGGTTGGGGAGTAACGGAATACATGTAACAGCATTACGTATTTAAAATACAAAATATGAGTAACTGTATTCCATTACAGTTACCATTTAAATTGATGGTCATCAAATTACAGTTACATTTTAAAAATATTTAGATTACTGAAGGGATTGCATTGGATTTTTTTCATTTAATTTCATTTATTTTTTCATTTAATGTTTATTCAGTTGGAAAATCTATCCAATGATAGGCAACTCCGGGGTTGTATCTCCCATATGCCCCTCACGAAAAAAAAAAGAAGAAAAAAGCGCGCAGCCTGCCTGACTTTCAAGACAGTAGAATACAGAGTGAGACAGAAAGCAACCAGCGCAACGCGTTCGTCATGGAAATACCTGGACCATTTTACATTCAAATTTGGCAAAGTTGACAACATAACAGTACAATGCAAGCTGTGTTTGCCAGCAACCAAACTGCTATCCGCTTCAAAAGAGTCGACCTCTAACCTGAAGAAGCATCTTGAAGTAAGTTCTCGTTTTCTTTATTTAAGCTAATATTGATGACTAGCTAGCTATCTTACATAGTTTGGCTGCACTGGATTAGCTATTCAGCTAGCTAGTAGGCTAGTAGGTATAGTGTTAAAGCTAACTAGCTAACAAGTAGATACAGTGACAAAACAAGTGAAATTTCACATGTTCAAAACTGTGATTACTCCAACAATTTTACATTACGCATATTATACATTAAATTGTTAAGCTACTCCTTTCTTACTCACAATGTATTTAGGGTGGCTCCTGCCTTTTCTAACTCATGTTTTTATGTAATGTACAGTTTTTGAAGTAACATTTACAGTTCTGAAGAAACTGTGATGAAATGCCCATGGACTTAACATGGGGGTGCCAAAATGTTAACCACAACAATGCAAAGTGAACATTCTAAAAATAACTGTTCAGAACCTTAGTCGGATGAACATTCTTTAAAAAAATCGTTAAGAATGTTCTTCAGATTCCATCCATGGCTTCTGTATTTGTATGATGAGAGAAATTTTATTTAAAAAGTATATTCAAATATTTTGAAAACTACTTTTAATGTACTGTTGTGATCATTTCATGCGTCTGTTTGTCTAAATGTGAAAAGTTCAGTAAAATAGACCTTTTAATTAGTCTTTTTCTTTTATCATAAAACATATCAGTAATGAGAATTATACTGGTGCACATCCTTATAAAACTTTAATAAAATGCTTTAAATGTTTTTTTTTTTCATGTGAAATGTTATCATAATTTAAAAAATATAGACTGTACTTCATGTATTGCAGTAAAAAAATCACTCAAGTTTAGCTATTTTTGACATTTTGGCAGATTTTGACATCACTGGGACATAGTTCATGAGAATCACTCAACCAGTATATGCCACATTCACACTTTTACTTAAATACTTTTAAAAATCAAAAACACAGTGTTCAGAAAGTAATCCAAAGTATTTAGATTACGTTACCTTGAGTAATCTAACAGAATACGTTACAAATTACATTTTAAGGCAAGTATTCTGTAATCTGTAGTGGAATACATATTAAAAGTAACCCTCCCAACCCTGCTAGCTAGCTAGCTAGTCTATGAACAACATGAATATTGGTGTGGCTAGTGGGTGTTTTGAGCGCTACATGAATATTTTTTAAGTAATCAGTAATACTTCTTAAACTTCCTCTCCTCTCCTCTCCTCTCCTCTCAGCCATTGCAACAGCTACATATAAAGCAAAGTAAAAGTACCTTGCATTTTCAAGCAGTGTACAGCATGCTTTTACAGTTTTATTTTGAGTAAATCTGTACCCACCATCAAAACAGTTCTAAATTTCTACACATGCTCTGTTTGCTTCCAAAATCTGTGTGTGAGTGTAATAATGGATGGAAGACAAGAGAGTGAAAAACATGACCATTTGTAGGGAAAAAATAACTAATTTATGCTTACTTTTTATTTTAGATATCTCTTTTTTTAGTAAAAAAAGAAAAAAAGAAAGAAAGAATACCAGACTGCTATGAATGCCATAATAGGATGCCGAACATGCTAATGAAAAAACAACTTCAAAGGCCTCTTGCATCCTAACATTAAAACAGTTCTCCCCTACTCCAAAGTTCTGACTTTTGTAAATCCTCTTTGATGACTTCATATGCAATTCGAAAACTTCAAACATTGAGAAAGGGCAAAACAGTGATTTGTTGCATCTGTCTCCATGGAATATTAATGTTGATTTGATTTCTACAATCTCCTCCATCTCAAGTCAGGGGTAACTCCTGAACAAGGGCACAATATGAGTTGTTTTTCTTGTTAAATGCATTATTAAAAGTGCCTTTTCAAGCAGTACAAAGTACAGCTATTTCCACACATATACCTATTTATGCATACTCAGCCCATGTTGTTTTATGTTTTTTGGTCACACTGTGAATTTAACTTGCAGAAGAGGGCAAGTCCACTTGTGGAAAAACAAGGAGTGATGAAATCTGTAATGCAAGTTAAATGTTTGTTTGTTAAATGGATGTTTAAATGTTTGTGGTGAACACAGTGTCTGTTTTTCGCGGTTCTGTTTGCAGGACACTGTTGTTTGATTGGAATGTGCTCTTGGATGACAACTATGGTAATGCCTTTTGGTCCTTTAGGATCATGTTTGTCTGCAAATACATATGTACCTGGTTGTGTAACTGCCTTGTTTGGTCTCTTTTACCAGTCATTACACTGATACACACATACACACACAGGGTAGAACCCACCTTTCTCTGGTTAATAACCACATGATAAGGTTACTGTTACAGATTAATTTTAAAAGTGTTAGGATGAGGGTGGGTTTATAATAATAGTAGGTCGGAAATTTGCAGCTTCAGTGATTGCCAGGAATAATATTTTTTTTAGGTTTCCATTTTAAGTCAATACGAATATTTACATTGATTTTTGTAACAAGGAAATTAAAAAATGCCAAGTTAAAATAACATTGGATCCACAGTCAAATCAATAACCAAAAGCTAGCTATTATTTAGTTTTAGTTTTGAGAAAAAATGGGAATCTATTTCACAAAGGTAGATTATATTGTATAAAAAGACATGATTACTTAATGCTATTTGGTTTAACTTAACAACATTCACAGCAGCAAGCTCATATTGTTCTATAAACATGCTTAATGCTTCTTATGATCTTGTTAGCTCAATCTAAGGTTTATTCATGGTGCCTCATGGGTAACCATGGTAATGCTTTTCTCCTCTGTGGGTGTCTGATTCCAGTTAAAACAAAGCAGCATAAACCCTATTATTTCATACTATATAATGTGCATATGCCTAAATTAATTATAAACATTTTGATCAAGAGATAAAAAAAAGGACTTAGCAACATTATCCATGAGATCAGCCCAATCTATTCTGCAAACTTTATAACACCTCAGAATGAATGAAAATCTAGACCAAAAAGGCACTAGTATTCCTCTGAATTCAGCATTAATCACAATTCGGCCACAGACATGACACAGAATTGAGACTGAAGAGCATGGAATTGAGCACAGATTGGCAAAAAGGAAGCAATTATGAATGGATTTTTTGGCAGAGACAGATAGCATGTTACTGACTTGAAAAAAGAGGGATGTTACTTCAGTTTCTTTTGTGAGTGCACATATAAAGGATGATTTACTCCATGCTGACCCATTTAAAGGTTTACCATGGTAAATTTCCCATGAGAAGGTTTAAGTTGTCACTATCCCCTTTGCCATTAGATGCAATTACTCATTTTAATGCCTTTTGAAGTTAAGATGCTCATCTTTTTAAAAAAGGTGCATGGTGTTCAAAATGAACGCACAGCTACATTTAAACACAGAGGTGACATGAAATCGGGAGTGTTTTAAAAATAAAGGATGCAGGCCTTAAATACATTTCTCTGGAGTGGCATTCCCTGTATTCCCCATGGTTGTGGCATTTTAGAATTGACAGGCCGAAAACATCACGTCTTATTAAAATGTGATTAAAGGGAAAATACACAAATTACCTGTTGCGTGTCATGCTCATCATGTCACCTAACTGCGTAAACATTTCAATTCAAGACTGGACAAGTAAATGAAATCTAAGTTTTATATCATAATCCAATCAACACATACCATTTCAGTCAGCTTTTCTCCCCACCCTGCCCCCTGCTGACCTCAGAAGCACACTGCCTGCACAGTAGGTCTCTATTAGCAGTAATTAGTGATGCTGATGACTGGACGTGTGCAACACAAGAGGGCAATGAAATGTGCTGTGGCAGCAGTGTCCCCTGTGTATCTGGGGTTTGATTTGACTGATCCTTTCCTGCCAGTAACCTCTATGTCAGGGCCTCTGAAACTAGGTTATGCATGTGTGACTCTCCATGTGTGTTGGTTTTTGTCCCAACTGTAATTACAGCACACCCAGTGTAATGCGCAGGTAATTGTTCTGAATTAGACAGTTTGATGATTTGACCTTAAAGGCCAGCAACAGACATTTATGCCACATGGAATGAATATCTCATGTTTATTTAATGACTTACTGATCAAGCTGATCAGTTCTTAGAAAATGAACGTATTCATTTACTGCAATGTGCTATATACTAAGCTATGCCTTTAGAATTTCTTACTTGCATGATTGATTGACTCTCTGCTTGAAAGGCTGGATAGACTCAGTGAAGTTATAAATGTTGAAAATGTGGATGCTGAAAAGCCATCAGCATCACAGAAGCACTTGACCACATTCTTTTCAATAAAGCTAAGTGATAAAGAGACTGGCTGGAACAAACTCCAGAATGCACAGGAAGATCCTAGGAATGAATCTGCAGAGCCCTGCTTTGCATTTCTGCCCAGGTATTTCATTTCAGCCATATCCAACTGAATGTCCTACAGACATGTGGACAGATTCATGTAGCTCCAGGAGAATGTTTTAATGGACATGCAGATTAAGGACATCTCTGCCTCCTACAGACAGTCCCCTACTGCCTCTAATGCCAGCTGTGCGTCACCCTGAAAACTAATAAATATGGAGCGTGTCTTATTAAAACACACTCATCTGCAAATCCTCTGCTTATTCATTATAATCTCACATTAATTCTCAACCTATACCAAGAGGTGCCTATTATCAAGGCGCATGGGTCAATACTAATATCTGAATATTATTAAGCTGATAAAGGCTCCTGTGTTCAGGCCTCTGTAATTAAACAGCACTTTTATTATGTCAGGTTATTGCCTCGGAAGAAAAAAATAGATATGAACTGTGTGTCATATCTTTAGGATTTTAAAAAATTCTTCCTGCAAGATTGACAAATAACAACTCCGACTGTCTGTAGCTGGGGGCTTGGTGTCTGTGCGCACCCAGCCAGTGAGCTGCAAGGCACTGTGGTCTGCTGGTGATAGGAGTAGACGCAGGCCAGCACACAGAGCATGCAGAGCTTCCACATGCTGTCTCCTCAGAATGAATCAAGTGACTACAAAGCCAGAGCCATGCAAGCTTGCATACACTGCACAGCCGCATCTGCACACACATGCACGCACACACAGAGGCACACAAATGCACACACAGGTGAACATACACATGCACACTTCTGTTTATGTGCAGTTATGTCCCATCCTCTATTCTGTAGCTGTTCTTTTTAATTTCCTCCTGCTCACTGTATAGTATGAATTATGGCCTTTCCAGGAGTGTGTTCATACTTTATTATACTTTATTCTTCTTACTTGCTGTCTATCTCACTTTGCAACTTCATGAGAGATTTTCATGGTGTAAATGAAAAATAAGCCGTCTGATTTTTATTTTGATTTCCAGGCCAATTTGGCTGTCAGCCTTCTCCAATATACCCTTCACATTCCATCCTAGTAAGATCTCCACCACTCCTTGTTATACTTTAAAATATAGCTGAAATCTTAAAACATCCATCTGTTTTGCGCTATTGATTTGCTCTTTCATATGCTCATGGAACATTAAATATTCATTGCGAACAGGCAGAAAGCATGGGGCCTATGACATACAGTGTCCCCTTGTAGGGAGCTGGTATGAATAAAGTTTGGTTTGGTGCCATCTCCTGAAGCAGTGATTCACGGTGTGAGGATTGCATGTTTATTCACTACACGAGGGTTTAATTAACACAGGGAATGATTTGGTTGAACTCTGAAGATAATTTCCATCCACAATAATTAACACCCCATTGTTATCGGCACTGTAGTTGAAAGAGCGCTCTTAAATTGGAAGACACCGATCCTTTCAGTGCCTGCGGGACACGCAATCCCGTAATGAGACCCCGGAAGTGTGCCGTCTCTCATGGACGTGAACAGATTGAGAGAGCATGATTAAAAAATCATGCATCTTCTAGTGGATTATTTTCTCAATAAATATGGATGCCCATCTGTGTCGGCTCTTGTTATCCATTGGCAGATACCCCCACCACCACACTTTCACTTTCACAATAAATGCACTTAGCATCAAATTTTTACATGGTTCCTGATTTAACAAGACAGAATACTACTGAGAAGAGAAAAAACGTGTGCTCTACATATGCATTTTGCCAGAAATGTTTTCTCATTGCTAGGACCAAACACACATTGTGCTGTTAGGCAAATTCTTCCTTAATAATCACTCCTGGTGGGACAAAAATGCTGAATGAAACAGAGCATGCCTTTAACAGAGGATAAATAACATCCAATGGTGCCACCACACAGGAGAACAAACATTTTAATTCTTTTTATTTATAGGTCCCTTCACAATGCTGTCCCACCTACTTCGATCACCTGTTCACCATATTTCCATAGGTTGTTATTATTCATTAAATCAATGATTTTAAAACTATACACCGGAGGGGAAATGGTTTATTTACTACGTGTTTGGCTATTGCTGAGTTCTGGAGATAATTTAGGGAAAAGCAGAGAATTACAGTTTATTTTATATGCCTTTGTCAAACATGTAACAGATTAAAACCAGTTATTCTCAAAATTAGGCTTACAACCAAAGAAACAAGGTTGCTAGCTAATTAGCTAGGTGACTGGCTTGGTAGGAGTTTAAGATTTAATGTTGTGGTAATGCACAACATCACACATTGCCATACACATGCATTCACATCAGATTCAATTGACTTATCTTGTGGATGTGTGATCAACAGAGAAGCATCCTTATAAACACCTGGCACATTTTTAAATGCTTTCTCCCAGGGTACAAAATAAGGGGGGGTCTTGGGGGTCCGAGACCCCTTGATTGACACTTGAGACCCACTGAAAGCCTCAACAGCAAAATTTTGGGGGGTCTCTTGAAAAATCTTTAAAAAATTATTTGTCACTTGCAATTGTTACTAACAATTTCTTTTAACCCTTAAAGCCTGACAGACGCAGCCTGCGTCCAAATTAACATCCCTTCTTCTCCGTTGAATTGCTCACAAAGTATTCATCGCTAACGATGCTAGTTGCTTGTCTATGCGGTGAAGTGTTGGCAAGAAAAATCATTTTGAATTTACATCAAATTTAATCATAGTTACAATCTGCATACAGCTCTGCGTCCATCTCCACACCCATTACTCTTGTTTGAATTACTCATGACCCCATCATTTCATTGATATGGAACACATATCACAAGGAAGAGCGGAACCGGAGCTTTGTAATGATGATATCTTGTATATTGCGTATTGAGTCTGTGTAAGACTTCAGCGCAACACTGGAGTACTTGGTAGGGGCATACCTGCCAACACTCCCGGTTTTCCCAGGTTTCTCCTGTATTTCAAGGCCATCTCCAAGCGCCCTCCTGTTTTGTTGTTTCTCCCAGGACACTCCCGTAATTTGTATGGCAAACTTTATTGTGAATAATCATCATACGCGGATCCATAAATTTTGTATGTTTGTCTCACATTACCCAAGTTGCCAGATTGTCTATGAAACACAATCTACACACACAATCCACACACTACATACAATTATTTATTTACTTATTTATTTACTATCCACACACCCCCCCCCGAATATTTTGAAACCTAAATGTTGGCAGGTATGGGTAGGGGGGGCCCCCTGATTGCCACCGGGTATTTTGCACACTGCTTTCTCCCCCTTTTCACCATGATTTTGAAACTGCAATTTGTGCACATGAAGATCACCCTGCCTCTCCATGCCGAAGCATGCAATCCTCCAATACACTCACGTGCAGCCATCACATTTTTCTCTTAGTTCACCACCAGAGGGACAGCGTTGAATGGAGCATAGGAGCATCCCCCACTAACATTATTTGTGCAACACATACCTGAAACGTACCAGGAGGAAACTAAAGAGAGCGAAAAACCTAAGAGAAGATCCTGCTGCTCTTTCCAACTTGTAATAACAATTTTTTAGCAAAGTGCACAGGTCTCTTTGAAGTTCTCAGGAAGACTGGACCTGTGAGGTATGAGATTCATCATCCAGATGTCCCATATCTATCACAATAAACGAATGCGAGATCAAGGCAGCTTTGCAATTATAGAGGATGGAAGATGAGCAAGATGACTATGACCTGAAGACCCAGATCATACCGCTGGCTATCAGACATGAGTCATCTTGAGTTAAGCCAAAACCAGCCTCCAGTAGCCTTGCAGTATAGCTGTCCTTGGCAAAAGCTGAGTTGAACTACCATGATTTAGCGCAATAACACTCATTTACCAGTTACTGTACCAACTGTCAGAACAATTGACAGGAACACCGTAGGGGGAGACGCTGAAAGATGTGGGGGTAACACTTCTCTGGTTAACATGAACTAATGTATTAGTTATCATTAATAAAGGAGTAATTGAAACATTTACAGAGCGTAGAAGGGGCTAAGATAGACTTATAAATATATATATATATATATATATATATATATTTATAAGTCTATATAAATAATATATAAATATAAAGCTAGAAAAAACTTAATGATGTGTAAACATGAATGCTGTCCACTTGATTTCCAAATGCTCCAATACTATATTGATACATTACCCCATTATAAAGCATTAGAAGCTGTCATGACACATTAATTAGACATTGATGAGAATTAGGCATTAATTAGACATAAAGGTATGAATGGTTGCTACTTTGCTAGGTGTACAAAGAGGATAAATTCATGACGTACCATGAGTTAAACAAACTGTTATCACCGATTAGTTAGTCATTGGTTAAGGTGTGAATGATACATTTGTTCATGTTTACTAATGTAACCGTAAAGTGTCACCGATATGGGAATAACTGAGCCCTCTCAGAGTGATAGGTGCAGTCCTGTTATCTATGTCCCCCAAAAAGAATGGGTTCGTTCAAGCATCTTTTACAGATCTCTTAATGCAAACCCAATGCTACTGCAATGCTATGCAATGCTATAACTGGGCTAGGTTCAAAACACTATCACCCTCAATCTTTGCAAGGGGTATTAGCAAGTTCTCTTTAGAGAAATACACTGCTTTCAGAACAACCATGAAACAATCCCTTATTCAGTCATTGGCCAATTGGGTTGCCTGATGCACCTGCTTTCAGCAGTTCATGGACAATCTGCTGGGGGGCTAAGTTTATGCACTGCTCATGTAGATGATGTGGTGATCTTTAGCATAAATTGTGAAAACCATCACCATCATCTACGCTATCTATTAGGGAGAATTGCTACAGCTAAGCCAAAATGTAAATAGACAAGGCTTGACATTCAGTGGCTTACCTACCATGTGGGTAGAGCAGATCTGCTTGCTAGTGGATATAGAGCAGATAATCGATAACAGCATTGGTCTGGTTGAATGGTATTGTTAGTTTATTCCAGATTTTGCCACCATAGCAGCACCACTGACAGACCTAATCACATAATGTTACTAAAATGTTACAACATAATCAGATGCATAACTCAAGATTTCAAAGCAGAAAAATACCACTAATTTGGTAATATCATATTATTTGAAATAACAAAACTACTAATGTCATTTCATGATGGCCTGAGGCAGCAGTCATCAGATACTGTATACACAGCCTGTTTTAGTGGAATTCAATAAAAATGAATTGTGACCTCTGTCATATTACGAAACTATTACAGTTTTTTACGATTGCTTACACACTAAAATTAAAAATAACACACAGTTAGTGAAACCTGACATTCAAGGAACAAAACCTCAGCCCAGATCTGCACAACTATAAGCACATTCTCAGCCTCACACTTTTTGCAAAACACTACACACAGTGTTTTGCAAAACACTAAACACACTTCTCTACATTAGGCACAGAAATCTAACATGATGTCACTTCTTTGCCATTTCAAGGCACTGCCTTTCAAAATACCACACCTATGAACCAATTGATCAACACGGCCGTTAGGTGCTTACAGTTTTTTTCAATTGCTTAAGCACAATTTTGAAAACAGGGCCCGGTTTTACAAAACACTTCACACAATTAGCACAACACTACACCCAAGTAGCACAACACCTCAGATCATTTGCAAAATGGAACACTTTAGTCAAAACTATACAATTTCTTATAAAAACCCTATTTTCTTGTCATAACATAAACACATCCATCATATGGTCTGATTCTGTTTGAATCAGTTAAACACTCCTGTGCTCAACCTAAAACACTTTTAGCATTTACACAGAGAAAGTGTAAAAATAAATTCACCAACACTACATGACACCAATTGTGCAGACTAATGAAAATATTTATTTCTTTTCATATACTCGTCAGTCAATACTGAACATTTCAAAAAAAATTCATAACAAAACATTTTCCAGTTTTCATACAGTATTACTGAACGTACCATTGCACTGTAAGCTTACAGTAGTACTGTAACATAAATTACGTATCCAGTTCAGTACTGAAAAAAAAAAGAAAACTAAACATCATCTCTCCGCCTAGCTGGATCTGGCCACAGGGCCTCGTCAACATCACAGGCTATATTTTCATTAGCAAGGCAATGTGGGAAGAATCTTCTGGAGTGACGAATCCACCCTTGTATTGATGCTGCATCAATTTGATCACGTTTCCTCCATAGCTTGAATGAGGGGCATCTGGACATAGGGCCGAAGATCATAAACCTTCCACCGCCATGCTGAGAAGAACTCCTCGATGGGGTTTAGGAAGGGGGAGTATGGTGGTAGGTATTGAACTGTAAATTGTGGGTGTTGATGAAACCAGTTTTGGACCAGAGCAGAACGATGGAAAGATACGTTGTCCCAGACGACAATGTATTGCATCTGGTCCCTTTGGTTTGCTGCTGTGATAATATTGTATAATCTGTCTAAAAATGTAAGAATGAGGTCAGTGTTGTAAGGACCCAAGTTGGCATGGCGGTGGAGGACCCCATTCTGTGTAATGGCAGCACAAAGGGTAATGTTACCCCCACATTGCCCTGGTACATTGACAATAGCCCTGTGGCCAATGATGTTTCTTCCCCTTCTCACTGTTGTCAGGTTAAATCCAGCCTCATCAATGTATATAAACTCACGCAGGACTTCCTCTGCACCCATTTGCAAAACTCTCTGAAATACAGCAAAAGATCACATTGTGTAGATCAATATACTGTAGGTCTGCTATACAGTAAAATTACATGTACAGTAAAAAGGTTATGTGTGCAGTACACAATACTACAGTCAGTGAACAAAACGTACCTCCACATATTCACGCCGCAGGACTTTCACCCTGTCTGAATTTCTTTCAAATGGCACTCTATACAGTTGTTTCATCAGAACTTGATGTTTTTTAAGGATATGGGCTATTGTTGACAGAGAGATCTGTTGGACATTATTGAAAATTGTGTGATCATTGACAATATGGGTTTGAATTTCTCTAAGTCTGATTGCATTATTGGCCAAAACGAGGTTTATGATCTCTCTCTCTTGCTCCTGTATGAATATGGGGCCCCTCCCTCCTTGGTGTTCTCGACGTTCAATCCTATGTAGGCCAAACAAAATACATGTAGCTTACTGTAAAATGATACAGGAATATATACCAAAACTGTTGATATAGTACATGCAGTAAGCTATGGATTTTCTGTTGACAGAAGATAAGTTTCTCACCTGTGCTCTTGATGAAATGTCCAAACTATTGATGCCACCGTGTACCTGCTTAGGTTAGGCTGTACTCTCAGTCCAGCCTCCCTCAGTGTTAGTCCGTGGTTTATTACATGGTCCACAAGTGTAGCACAAATTTCATTAGACAGATTTGGTTGTCTTCTTCTTTGTGCATGTCCTACCCCTCCTCCAGGTCTTCCTCTCCTTCTACCTCTTCCTCTTCCTCTACCTTGGCCTCTACCTCGGCCTCTTCCTCCACCTTGTTCTCTCCGGATTCCCCCTCTCATCCGCACTCTACCTCTTCTTCTGACACCGTCCATTTTTGTTGAAGACAGGTGAACTTACCTGTTGCCTTTTTATAGTGCTTAAACCTGATTGGTGTGTCTACAATTAAGCACCTGTGTGTGCACACCTGGTGGCTGTGTTTAACCAATTGGTTCATGGGTGTGTTCATTTGAAAGCCTTTGCTTTGAAATTGCAAGGAAATGACATCATGATAAATTTCTGTGTCAAATGTATACAAGTGTGTTTAGTGTTTTGCAAAAAGTGTGAAGCTGACAATGTGCTTACAGTTGTGCAAATCTGGGCCGGTGTTTTGCTCCTTGAGTGCAAAGTTTTGCTAATTGTGGGAAAGTTTTAATTTTAGTGTGTAAGCAATCATAAAAAAACTGTAATTGTAAACTCACCAATCAGGCATAAGCACAATAAAAAGGCAACAGGTAAGTTTACCTGTCTTCAACAAAAATGGAAGGCAACGTTGCAGTATAAGAGGAAGAGGAAAAGGGAGAGTGAGGATGAGAAGGGGAGCCCGCGGAGGAAGAGGGGTACGGAGAGGAAGAGGAAGAGGTAGTGGTAGACCTGGAGGAGGACGTGAACAAAGAAGACAAGGACCAAATTCATCAGATGAGATTCAAGCAACATTGGTTGACCATGTTGTAAACCATGGGTTGACATTGAGAGAGGCTGGACAGAGAGTTCAGCCCATCCTCAGCAGAGATACTGTTGCAACAGTAATTCTGACATTTTGACAAGAGCACAGGTGAAAAATAATTTTTCTCTACTGTAAAATCAGTATAATGTAGCCTACTATATGCACTACATCAGTACTTTTTGGTACCCATTCACTGCATTCCATGTTTGAAACAATGTCTTGTACGCTGTCCTGTGACATTTTACATGCATTTTGATTGGTCTACATAGGATTGAGGGTCGAGAACTTCAAGGAGGAAGGGGCCCCATATTCTCAGAGGAACAAGAGAGAGCTATCGTAAACATAGTTTTGGCCAATAGTGCGATACGCCTCAGAGAAATCCAAACATCCTCAATGACCACAAAGTTTTCAATAATGTCCATCAGGTCTCTCTATCAATACTGGGATGAATCCTGAAAAAACATCACATACAGATGATACAACTCTACCTAGTGTCATTTGAAAGAAGTTCTGAGAGAGTTAAAGACCTGCAGCATGAATATATGGAGGTAAATAATGTACACTTCAGTATTGTGCACTGCACACAGAACCTTTTTACATGTAAATTTATAGTAAGCCTATATTCAGCTACACAATGTTGTCTTTTTTTCCAGAGAGTTTTGCAAATGGATGCTGATGCTATCCCCCATGAATTTATCTTCATGGATGAGGCTGGGTTTAACCTGACAAAAGTAAGAAGAAGAGGGAGAAACATCATTGGCCAGAGAGCTATTTTTAGACAGACTACACAACATCGTCACAGTAGAAGACCAAATGGATGCAGAGCAGATGAGATACATTGTCATCTGGGACGATGTATCTTTCCAACGATCTGCTCTGGTCCCAAACTGGTTTCATCAGCATCCACAATTTTCACTCCAATACCTCCCACCATACTCACCCTTCCTTAACCCCATTGAGGAGTTTTTTTCAGCATGGCGATGGAAGGTTTACAATCTCCAGCCCTATGTCAGGATACCCCTCATTCAAGCTATGGAGGAGGCCTGCAACCAAATTGATGCAGGGTCTGTGCAAGGATGGATTCGCCATTCAAGACGATTCTTCCCTCGCTGTCTTGCGAGAGAGGACATAGCCTGTGATGTGGACAAAGTGCTATGGCCAGATCCAGCTAGGCGAAGAGATGATGCATAGGGTTTTTTTAAATTCATGCTTTCTTTTTTGTCTCCACAAATGTTTTTGCTGTGTTTATGTACTATATTCTATTTAGAATATGTTCTGTTCTGATTTTCAGTGCAAAATGCAACCTTTGGAAATGCATGGATGTATTGACTGATTTTACAATGTGGAGAAAAATAAATATTTTCATCAGTGTGCAGTACTGGTCTTGTGTGTTGTGTTTGGTCAATATATTCATGTACTTTACTCTAGCAATATCTCTGAAAAAATCAAACCTAGACTATATCATTAGAAAAGTAGAAATGTTAAAAGTGTTTTAGATTGAGCACAGCAGTGTGTAACTGGTTCAAACAGAATCAGATCATATGAACCATGTGTGTGCCATATGGTGGCAAAATTGTTTTTTTTTATAAATTATTGTATAGTTTTGAATGAAGTGTTTCAATTTGCAAAAGATCTGAGGTGTTTTGCTACTTGTGTGTGTGGTTGTGTGAATTGTGTGTAGTGTTTTGACAAAATGAGCCCTGTTTTCAAAATCCTGCTTAAGCAATCATAAAAAACTGTAAACATAGTGTTTTAGCAAATGAAGGGGTAATCACAAGGCGGCAGCATGGACATGGACTTCTAACAAGTTCTCAGAAATAAGCAAAGCAACATGACATGCATTCAAGATGCTTGATGTATATGGTTATTTGAACATGTTGAGTAGACATTGTAGGTTTAGTCACACAGATTGAAGTTTCACCTTCAACATACACATAAGATAATAGTTGGCTGAATAAATAAAGCCATTTCTTTGGAGACACCTAAAACTGAACTAACATCTTAAACTGACAGCAGCTTTAATTTCAATTATTGGCCAAACAGTGACAATATGCACTATTTTGCACTGGGAGAATGCTTTTTTGGATTCTAAAGACAATACTATTGGGTGACATTTTATATCTATGTCACTTTAAGTAACAATTAATTAATAAATTGCTACAATATTATTTGTCCATCTTGTCCATCCTGTGTTTTAGTATATATCACTCACCCCTTACAAATGGCTTTAGGAAATGCAATGGAAATAAGTAACAAATTCCTTGCAGCATTACAGTTTTTTACAATCATTTTCACACGTGTCTCAATACCATGTCCACTTTTTCAAAACACTTAACACATTCACCATATCAGTAGACAATGTGAACTAAACTGTGTATATTTTGCATGCAGACATTTGGACACTGTTCAAAACACTTAACTTTCAGTTCAAAGCCTAAAAAAATTTAGATGACTGTAGATGGAAATATGCTGCATTTTGACAAACAAATGAAACTATACGCTTGAGATAAGACAGAATATTCTGATTTTAGCAGAAATTTTATTCAAGTTTTTTGTCTGCAGCCTTGTTACCATCTATACAAAAGTGGTCATATTTGCATTGAAATGTGCATGTATATAGGCAAAATACAGATGTAGCTGTTGCTGAAGAGATTTTTCCACTATTACTGCTGTATATGTAAGTCACGGGCTATCAGTGAGAGAAAGTGACCCAAGATTGCAACTACAGTAAATTTACCACACTCAATAGTGGTGTCTACAGTATTGTGACAGGCAAAACAACAGATCAAAAAGTTTGTTCTGGTGTCATGATAGCTGCTTGGCTTCAAATATTTATGGGGCATGGGGGATTGTAGGGATGGATAAGATATGCTAAAGATTTTTTTCTAAAGGTTCAAGGCAAGGGAAAATGTTGCAGTAAATGTGAAATTCATAAAAATTTGACCCAAAATACAGAGGACACCATGGATCAGCATTAGGGCTACAGCAGACTTGAAGTGGTAGTATCATGTGTTGTTGTTTCACTTACTGTGCTAGAAATGAAAAGCATCTGCAGACTTTTTGTTGTACTATAGTATACCTCAGAAATTGTAGCATAGAGCTGTCATGAGGCATATTGCAGCATTTCAGATTTATTTGTTTGGTATTACAATATGTACTGTAAACTACTTTACTTTCTTTTGCAATGCAGCACTAATCTATGCAAAAACAGAGGACACGGCAACACATAATATATGCATTTTGCAATGCTTCAAGTTGTTTCTGTTTTTTTAGTCCATTGTATTTTGAGTGACAAAGTAGTCTTGCTGGGGGAGAGCATTTGCTATAGTTATGGCAGCATGAGTTACTTTTGGGTGAAGAATGAATTGTTTTGGTGGTTGCATTCAGTGTGTACTTGTTTCAGATTTCATGTTTTCTCTTCTCAATCAATGTCAGACAAAAGAAAAACTCTATGTAACTTCAACAAATTTTGCATACAATGAGATAAAAAACACCTAGTTGTCATTTCAGCTAAAGACCTACCCAGGTTTTTTTGTGCCTCGTTACCACATATACAAAAGGGGCCACCTTTGGATTGGCATTTGCTTTCTTTAGCCTATGTGAGTAAAATGGATGCAGCAAGAGGCAGAGGAAGAAGAAGACATCGCGGAAGAGCAAGAACAGTTTTGTCTGATGAAATCAGAGCCACAATAATCAATCATGTGGTAAATCTTGGTCTGTCCCTGAGGGAAGCAAGTCTGAGGGCTCAGCCAAACTTGCCTAGATCCACAGTGGCATTGATAGTGAGGATTTTCAGGCAAACCAACAGGTACTATACAGTATTCACAGCATTCTGACTGAAGGCATGTGATTGATGTGTATATTACAGTAGTACTGTGATTTGAGAAAAATCTCTAGAAAAAATTGATGTATCAGTGCACATTTGTCTTTGACTCACTACTGTAGGACCCAGCGGTTACCTCCCACTGGGGGAAGGGGAAGAATATTTACTCCTCAATAGGAGGATGTAATAGTTGAGATGGTCATTGCCAACAACAGCATCAGGCCAAGAGAAATACGCAACAACATAATCGCAGACAACAACATATTTTCAAACATTGAGAATGTTAGCACTACAACCATTTCAAGAGTGCTACAGAAACATCAGATCAGAATGAAACAGTTGTACACTGTCCCCTTTGAGAGAACTCTGAGCATGTCAAGGAACTCAGGTACCAATACGTCCAGGTAAGATATCTAAGGTGATTTTGAACAACACAGCACACATACACAATTTTTTTGAGATTTTGCACAACACAGTAAGCTATGCAATTTGTGACTTATGGTACCTTGTGTATTATCTAATTTACTGAAGAGAGTCATGGAGCTTGAAGCCAGTGAAACCGAACACACATTCATCTTTGTGGATGAGGCCAGTTTCAACTTGGCAAAAAGAAACCACCGTGGAAGGAATCTGATCGGGAAAAGGGCAACTGCAGATGTTCCAGGCCAGAGGGGGGTTAACATCACCATGTGTGCGGCAATATCTGATGATGGACTGCAGCTGCATAAGGCCGTCATTGGCCCATACAATACAGCATGCCTTATTGCTTTTCTTGATGAACTGTATGAAAGGCTTTCAGCAGCAAGAGAGCAAGAGAGGCAGAATTTTCCAATATTTGTGATTGTATGGGACAATGTGGCTTTTGCTACTCCTGCCAGGTCACAGAGTGCTTTACAGCCCATCCCAGGATGATGTTGTTATTCCTGCCTCCATACTCTCCTTTCCTCAACCCCATTGAAGAATTTTTTTCTGCATGGAGATGGAAGGTTTATGACCACCACCCACCTGACCAGATGTCAATTCTAGATGCAATGGCTGCTGAGTGTATGGACATAACAGTGGAAGACATCCAGGGCTGGATAAGGCACTCTAAGAGATTTTTTCTTCGGTGTATGGCAGGAGATAGCATTCGGTGTGATGTTGATGAAAATCTATGGCCAAATGCAGAGGACAGAATGGATAAGGCCAGGCCAACAGTAGACTTCTGAGCCACTGATAGGCAGACAATATATGTGCAAATTTCTGTATACAGTGAAAAGATTGCTAATTGGCATTTTTTGTTAGAGTAATTGATTGTAATGTATTTCTCTTTTCTGTACTTCAGTATATTGTACTGTGAAAACAAATGGCAAAATACAGTAAAGCCCACTGAAGAATACTGTTGCTTTTGTGATTTGTTTCTTTATCATACATTGTCTTACAGTTTGCATTGGCCATCTACAGCATTGGTCAAAACAGAAGTTACATTTTCAAAACTCTTCACACAGTCAATGAAACAGAAGTCTATGTGGATCAAACTCTGAATCATTTTTCATTGTTTTCACACAAAATGCATTCAATGACCACATTTTCCAAAATCCATGAACTCTTTTCTCAATCATACTCCACCACCTGCAAAACACTATATATTTGCAGCACATTTTTCAAATGCTGACACACTGCTTTCAAAACTGTTAAAAACACATTCAAAACAGAATTATGGCAAATTTTGTGCATTTCTGCAGTAACCATATTGAAATATATAGAAAGTCTTAGCAGAATATTTACAATAAAATGAAATAATAATCATTCCTAACACAGCTGTTTGCAATTTCAGCTGAAAGCCTACCCAGGTGTCCTGTTTTTAGTCTCGTTACCAAACAGACAAAAGGGGATGGCTTCAGAATGATTTTGTTTGGAAATATGGATCAAGGAAGACAGGTTGGTGGGGAAAGAAGAGTGGCAGGGAGAGGGAGAATGCATGGAGGACAAAGGAGAGGAAGACCAAGAGCGGTGGTCTCTGATGAGATAAGGACCACAATTATTGACCATGTTGTAAACCATGGTCTCTCTTTGAGAGAGGCTGGTTCAAGGGTGTAACCAAATCCGCAGTGTTCAACAGTTGCATCAATAGTACGAATTTTCCGGCAAAACAACAGGTGAGATGTACATCCTTCAATGATAATTGAACTACATATTACAGTACAATACAGTATGTTTACATTTTTACATGTACTGACATTTTGAAATATATTGATTGTTTTGTGTTTTACAGTAGGATCCAATGGTTGCCTCCCACACGAGGGAGGAGGCAGAATATTTTCAAATGCGCAGGAAATTGCCATTGTTGACATGGTAATTGGCAACAATGCAATAAAACTGCGGGAAATTTTGGACGGAGTGCTGGCAGACAATATCACTTTTGGGAATGTGAGTACGGTCAGCACAACAACAATTGCCAGAGTCCTAGAGAAACATAAAATAAGGATGAAGCAGTTGTACACTGTATCCTTTGAGAGAAGCAGTGAACGTGTGAAGGAACTCCAGTATCAATATGTCCAGGTAAGATGTCTGTTCAATAACCAAACAGGGTACATACACAGCTATGCATAATGTAAAGCAGGTGTAGAGGCTGCTACTTCGTTTTCGCCTTTTTGATCTTCTTGAGAGACTGAAGTAATTGATGCGAGACTTCTGAAAGTTTAAACTCTTTACTGATGTAAAGAAAATATGAACATTACAGCAGAAATACTATTCGCGAGAAATCCGTGTAGTCACGGTCAAAGACTGTTGCGCTCTGAGTCACATACATACAGCGTGGGGTTTCTTTTTGCGCTTATCGTGTGATGTCAGGCATCTGCTTACATTCCACATATGCAATATTAAACTGAAAAGGCAATATTACAAAATAAAGTAATAACCACGTATCTCCATTATGGCTCTAACAGCAAGGGTTCTCAGACTTTTTGGGGCCAGGGACCCCTTACAGGGGATAAAATTTCCCAAGGACCCCCTCATAATCGTAACACAGATTAAGCATATGCTTACTACCATTTGTACTCTTAGATGCCATTGGAACTATTTGTATTCTAAAACTTTTCAACCTGAATACATCAGACCTGTTTCACCTGTTTCATAGTGATAAACAGAAACACATTTCAATTTGAATCATGTTACAGTTTTTGTCAATGGCTTACACACTGAAAGTGAATGCTTAGACAAAAGTATCAAAACCTTAACTTTTGTAACCGTGCCTTAAACAAAGGCATCAAAAGTACAAACACATTTTCTGCTTTGCACTTTGTTTGCAATTCTGCAACACGCTTCTTGCAAAACACTACACACTGTTTCTTACATTAGACACTTCGTTCAAGAATGAAATCTCTTGCAATCTTTGAGAAAACACTTCTATTCAAAATGCAAAACATACCTGAAATTGGCAACACCCACACACACACATGAAAACACTTATACACTAATTGAACACCAATCAGTCTAAGCCTTAGCACTACAAATAGACCTCAGGTAAGCTCACCTCTTTTGTGAGAACTTTGCAAACATGGAGGCGGTGAGAATGAGATCGAGAGGAAGAGGTAGAGGCAGAGGAAGAGAGAGAGGAGTAGGAGTAGGAGGAGGAAGAGGACAAGAACAAAGAAGGGGACCAGGCAATAGATGGAGACATATTTCTGACGACATTGGGTCCACTTTGGTGGACCATGTCATAAATCATGGCCTGACGATGAGGGAGGCTGGGCAGAGTGATCATTCTGCATCACAGTACAATACAATGTAGTCCTACAATATTAGATCTATGCTCCTCAGTGAACAAAAAACATGGGCATAGTGCTGTGAAGTACATGTAATACAGTTTTGATGTTGCTGTGTACAGAATGGCATCACAGTATGTAAAAAAGAACCTAACCAATGACATCATGTTCATGCATTTTCTACAGAACTGCCAGACGACCTCTTGAGGGTGGAAGGCAATGTCTGTTCACCCATGAACAGGAACTGGCCATTGTCAATATAGTGTTGGCAAACAACACCATCCACCTACATCAACTATGAGAGCAAATCATCGCAGATCACACAACATTCCATAATATCAACCGTGTCAGTATATCGACACTCTGCCGCATCTTGCGTCAACACCAACTTACAATGAGGCAGCTGTACAGGGTTCCATTTGAGAGGAACAGCATTAGAGTCAAGACCTTCGCTATGACTATGTGCAAGTAAGTGTCACTGTACTATACTGTAATACAGTAATGGCAGTAGATTGTGTCCTATTGCCACTGCATAGATACATTCAGACAAAGCAGTATGTGACCTAGACAGGTGCCCCCATTCTTGGGGGGAGGGGGTTGTCTGTGGGGGCACCTGCCTTGCCTGTAGCTTGTAGTTTTGTAAACCTGCAATGGCAAAAAAGCTGTATATATGTTTTTTTTTTTTTCTGAAGCCTCTCTATTTTTGTGTTCATTGAAATGTGGGTATATGTACTGTACTGTACTGGACAACACATCAGTGTGTTGTTGCTGCTTTGAAAGAGTAATTCAAATGGTGCATGTGTGTATCATTTTGTTGCAAAAATACCATTTTGAAAAAGGATTATTAGGTTTTGATTGCAGAGTTTCATTTTTACATAGAAGTGAAATGCTTATCTTCAAGTGTTGTGTCTTATTTGGCTTGTGTGTAGAGTTTTGACACAATGAGCCAAATTCTGCAACAAGTGTGTAAGCAATCGCAAAAAACTGTAACACCACTTATATACTTTTAAACAGAGGGTCATTTTATTCAAATTTTATTCAAATTGCATTTGCATTGCATTTGCCATGTTTTCTGGAAGGTGTGTTCCTCTTTCAACTGAAAAATTCTTTTTTTTTTTTTGCCCTTATATTCCAGGTGCTGTGTTATCAGATGTCGCTTTAGCTTGGCTGGCTTCAAGGCTTTGTTCGCTAGCACCTGAAGACACAAAACACATTTTGGTCTCCCGTCGCTGTTCTCAATAAAATCAAACTCGATATGACTGTTGTCATGTTTTCTCAATTTAGCTAGCTAATGTGGACAGACTCAAATATTTCTCCATGCTCGCCAGCTGGCTAGCTAGCTAATAAGCCAAGCTAAGCAGCAGCAGGAATGGTTCATTGCGCCCTGAGTGAAGTGAGTGATTCATGACAGATTGGCGTGATGTGTGACAATCATATCAGAGTTTCTATTGGCCCAAAGTTAACGTGGGTCAGAGTAACTGACACAATATGCTTGTTTTATTGGCGCAAATGGTCCCCATCTGTAGATATGCATTTTTTAATGATACAGCATAATTTTATAATTCATAGCAAATTATTTTGTGGACCCCCTCGCTATGGGTCGCCCACCCCCACGGGTCCGGGGACCCCACTTTGAGAACCACTGATGTAAAGTACTGTAAAACTGTGGATTTACTGTATTTTATAGAGTAATGGAGATGGAAGCCAGGTGAACTGCACATACATTCATCTTTGTGGAGGAAGCTGGATTCCACCTGGCAAAAATACGCCGCAGGGGAAGAAATGTGAGAGAAACCGTGGATGTCCCAGGCCAGAGAGGAGCTAACATCACAATGTGTGCAGCATTCTCCAATGATGGCTTGCTGTTACACAAACCACTCATTGGCCCCTACAATACAGAGAGGCTCATTTCTTTTCTGGATGACCTGCACAATCGACTTGTGTCAGCGGAGGAGAGAAGTCGAGGGGCAAGAAACTCCCCTACCTTCGTTGTTGTGTGGGATAAAGTGACATTGCACCACTCTGCTGCAGTCACAGACTGGTTTACTGCACATCCCAGGATGTCAGTACTATTCCTGCCTCCATACTCCCCCTTCCTAAACCCCATAGAGGAGTTTTTCTCTGCATGGAGGCGGAAGGTTTATGACCACCATCCACATGACCAGATGTCCTTACTGGATGCCATGAATGCAGGGTGTGGAGACACTTCTCCTGAAGACTGCCAGGGTTGGATTAGACATTCCAGAAGATACTTTCCAAGATGCATCACCAGAGAAGACATAAGATGTGATGTTGATGAGAACTTGTGGGCAAATGCAGGAGAGAGGGAGGACTAGAACCCTCACAGTACTGTACAGTATGAGTGATTATACTATACATGTTGTTGTTTTTTGTTTTGTCATTATTATTGCAGCCCTAAATTTTTTTTTTTCAACTTTTTATTTTTCACAAGTAAATTACTATATGCAAAGATATAGAAAAAATAAAGGATATTGAAGCAAATTGCTGCATTTCTGATTCATTCTTGTTACACGTACTTTATTGACTGTACTAAAATGAAAAAGTGTTGTTCTTATTCTATAATGAAATACTGACTTATGTGAAAAATCATTCAAACTTCAAAGATAAAAGTTCATCATTTATGTTATGCTCCCTGTTGTTAGTGTTTTTTAGGTCAGTGTGTGTATGAGTGACAATGTATGCTTTCTGAGTGAGAATTGTTGCCAGTGTTATGGTCGAACAAGCTTATTTTGAGACATATATACAATGTTTTGCTGGTTTGAGTGACTTTTGGAGGTGAGATTAACTGTTGGGCCAAGATGCTTGTTGGTAATGCAGACTGTATGAAGAGTTTTGAAAAAGTAGCTTCAGTATTGGCCGATGCTTGTTAGCAATTGAAAAAAACTGTATTCTTGGTTTCCGATAAAACATTTATTCATTTACAGGTCACTGTAAATTTACCACACTCAATCGTGACATCTATTGTGAGAGGCAAACCAACAGATCAAAAGTTTCTTCAGCTGCTTGGCTTGCAATATTTGTGGATGATTGAAGGGGTGGATACAGTAAGATGCTAAAGATTTACATATTTCCAAGATTCAAGGCAAAGGAGAATGTTACCGTAAATGTGAAGTTCATACATGTACAAGTTTGACACCAAATACAGAGAACAGGATGGATGTAACTTACTTCACTGGAAAGGAATATGTAACATCTACATGCTTTTTGTTGTGCTGTAGAAGGCCTATAGAGTAACACAGAAATTTTAGCATATTGCTGTAGTGAAACATATTGCAGCATTTTAGGATTATTTGTTTGACACCTCTTTAGAGTAATACCATTCTTTTTTTTTCTTTTCTTCCAATGCAACACTACAGTAATCTATACCAAACTGGAGGATACAGCAACACATTATATATGCAATTTGCAATGCTTCAAGTTGTTACTATATGGTATAGTATATAGTTATGGCAGTACAAGTCACTTTTGGGTGAATTATGAAGTGTTTTGGTGGTTGTAATGCATTTACACACAAAAGATTAACTGATGTGCTCATATGCATGGTTGTTAAGCACACTGTGTTAAGAGAAAAAGTGGGCATGGTATTGACCTAAGTGTGAAAACAGTTGTAAAAAACTGTAATTGAAGTTCCATAAGCATTCATCCAGCAACTAATTTGTTAGGGGGGAGCAAAACAATGAATTAATATTAATGTCAGGCACTCCAAAGTAATGAATATCATTGCTAACTAAATATTAATATCTTATTAATGGTTAATTCATGTCACCTTAATATAAAGTGTTACCTGTCACTGTATGATAAACTGAATTAAAAGACAAGTCAGTCTATGAAGCTAATGTTTTGGAGAGGAAGAGTCCAGGTGTCAGATTCACACCAGTGTGTGTGTGTGTGTGTGTGTGTGTGTGTGTGTGTGTGTGTGTGTGTGTGTGTGTGTGTGTGTGTGTGTGTGTGTGTGTTATAGACACATATATACACACATTTGTAGACATATACACATATATTCTTAAAACCATTTCTCCAATAATTTCAGCATTAGAAACTAATCATCACTGGTGATTAGTTAATATGTCGTACAAATATGCCATGCATTCATTTGCCACAGCTTCTTACCTTTTTTACATTAACTTCCCTTTCATTACCATATCACTTCATTACTTCTCTGGCTGCTCCAGTATGTATAAGATTTGATTGGTGTTTTTATTATCTAAAAAACAAATATAAAAAAATTATACTGTAAAGTGAAACCCTACTGTACTGTCCTTTCATCTGTGTGCTACACACAACAAATTGTGACATACAGTGAGGAAACATCTCAAGGCTTATTTAAACCTTTATCACGTGCTGGAAAGTTGTCAGCCGTTCTATTCCAGGCTGCTGTGTAAAAAAAGCCCTGAGCATGAATTATGGTAGGCCAAAAGCACATATTATGATAAAGTGGAATAATAGCATACCAAACATTCATATGATGTATTTCTGCTTTCTGGTACAGACTACATTGGAATAATCTGTCAATGTAGGAAATGAAAGATTACCTTTCTGGAAAAAGTGGGAAATGTTTTAGAAAGTCTTATTTATATTTTCTATTGCCAATGGTGTGTATTTTTTGAGGGATGGCCCAATGCAGAAAAGGGGGTATCTGCAATCACTCGGTATGCTGCTGACCTCTGCTCTTGAAGTAATAATGCATGAAAGTTAAAATGAGGAATAAAGGTTTACAGCTAAATAGAAACAAGGATGTGTTATTCAACCATTTATAAAAAAACACAATTCTTCCTCTGTATGTGTGTGTGTGTGTGTGTGTGTGTGTGTGTGTGTGTGTGTGTGTGTGTGTGTGTGTGTGTGTGAGCGCGCGTGTGTGTGTGTGTGTATCTGTGTATCTTGGGGATTGCATTCACTACACCACATGCTCCTGCATGAGTAGTGCAGCAGTCACCACAGTGAGAGATGACAATGTTCAATAAAAAGGGGAAAGACGTCAAATAAATAAATAACAAATAAACTGTACACATTTTGAAATAAACTTCTTTATCAGAAAAGATGTATATATGAGTATTTTTATCATGTAGAGACCACAGCTGGATAATTATGTCACTTTTATGGGAGGGCACACACACAGTAACCAGGCAATTATGGAAGGATAAGCTTATGGAAGCAAGCTTAGCTCTGAACAGCAACGATACAATAGGCTGCTGAATCCACTCCTGCCTGTTGGAATCAACAGACAAATGAAACAAAATGAAAATGGCAGAGAGCTGTGAGGCTATTTTTTTCACAAGTACAAGTAAGAAATACAAAGAATCCAGTTTAGATGACTGATGTAATATCATGAAACCACTATGAATGCTTTAAGAAATATTGATGGCTTCTTCATGAATGTCTGTATGCTGTACATATGCTCCATGAAGACCTTATGAGGTAACAGCCAGTATAAACTGACAAAGCAAAGCAGCATATGCTAAATTAACACCATGTGATACAAAAAAAACAAAAACAAGCAGGTTGGAAAACACTTCAAGGGTTACACCTTAGGGTATCAAGATAAAACAATAAGAAAGAAAATGAACTGTGTGATTTTTGGTAATGCCTATGAGTGTGCCTTCTAAGGGACAGCCTTGTGGGAATTCATTTAAATGGCACATTGACTGTCCATGTCCTCAAAGAAGTGTATGCGAATGGAGATGGTTGCCATGGAGACCACAAGAACCATGGACCACATTTCAAGAAATAAGCAGAGAAATGATGGCCCGGCTGCAGACATTTATTTACTACCACCTTTATTCTCCTTGGGCCCTCATACAGGTTTATATTAAGCCCATGGTATGACAGGAATAAAATATTAAAGTGTCACATAGTAAATCATGTTAAAAACCATCAGTGTTGGGTCAGTCAAGGTGGCTGGAACTATGTTTATTTTTGTTGTTTTTGTTGCTATTGTTGTTATTATCCTATACAGCAAAACCTTCTTCAAAAAACAAGAATTACTGTTGCATTACATGTTGTGCAAGGAAATGACCTTCCAAAGACAATGAACCAGGCTGTGGCTCCCTTCTTTCCTCTAAAGAATAATACTCTGGACTTAGACTTGATCATGCTGTGTATACACAGAGGAACTTTTCCCTGATGGCATTCTGTTGATTTCACTATATATTTGACAAATACAGCTCAATTCCAAGTAAGCATTAAGTAGAAACCGCACTGTCTGCATAAGTTACGAAACTTTACTGAAGACATTCATTTAGAATTTAGCAGTCCTAGCAGTTGTATTTGTAGGGCTGTAATAGTGTTATTCTCACCACCCAAGTCCAGAATGGGGCTGTAATTTATATATATACATGAGGTACCTCAAGTACGTTGCTAAAGGTTCAATAATCAGGTGGGACTGCAACACACATCACTACATTGCTGCCCAGGATGATGATGATGATGATGATGATGATGATGACAATCATAATAATAACAACAACAACAAAAACAACAACAACAATAATAATAATAACAACAACAGCAACAACAATAAAGGTGATAGTATCTTGACTTACTGCAGAGCTACCTTGGTTGTCTCTTTGTTTTTTCCTGTTACCTAGAGCATCATCCACTCAGCCTTGTTCCTTTTAAAATAACAAATTAATGGATTCCTTCAAGCTCAGTTGCAAAGCTTTCTTTGAGCTTTGTGGTCACACAATCAAGGAAAAGTGTAGATGAACTGAGCATGTAAAAGGAGAATACTCATTTCCTATTATAGTTTTTCTAAATCGCTTTGGCTCATTTTTTAAAACAGTCTTAACATTCTCTAAACTGTAAGTGCAATTGTCACAACTGTTTTATGGGACATCACAACTCTATTGCATGTTTGCAAAATGTAGTAACTCACCCAAAACATTTAATTCATTGTGTCAGTAAATTGGCCAATGCCACAAAAATGAAAAGTTTTTTTGTCATTGTGTGAGCCATACTGGTCAAAATATTTAGATGTTTTTTCACCATGGCAGTCAACCCTGGAAATGTTTCTTATATACAAATTTCAGTTTTGTTCTACTTTTTTGTTGACACTGACTGCTTACTGTATTATACAAGAATGTCACTTTTGTCTAGCTGAATGCTATTGTGTATCACACTGAGCTTTTTAGATACCGATTTTAACAGTAGGTAAAAGTTTACTGGGAAAAGTCTGTACAATACTTTAGTACACAGAAAAAGGATATGCACATTTGTATGTATACAGTAAATTTATTTTGTAGCAATGTGTTACATGTAAACAGGAAAATCACATTTGCATGTCCATTTTAACATATTTCTTACATGTAAAGTCATATATAGTGAACAGAAAAATTTGCCACAAAATGAAATCCGTGCAAAAAAAAAAAAAAAAAAAAAAACTAAGAAAAAAACCCGCAACAACAATGAAAAAACCTGCGGTAGTTCTGCACAAAAAAACAAATTGTACCTCCTCCCAGTACATAACACTACAAGTTCCCATCTTCTGGGTGGAAATCCTGTCACTCTTGTTGGCCTGGCCAGAGATTTTCGTCAACATCACATCTGATGTTTTCCCTTGCGATGCACCGGGGGAAAAATCTCCTTGCATGGCACAACCATCCCCTGCAATGATCGCCTGTGATGCCCTCACAAGCAGCATTCATAGCATCTAACAAAGACATCTGATCTTGTGCCCGATGAAAAGAACTCTTCTATCGGATTCAGGAATGGGGAGTATGCTGGAAGGAACTCCACCGTTATCCTTTCATGCGTAGCAAACCATTCCCTAACAATGTTGGTTCGGTGGAAGCTGACATTATCCCATACAATTACATAATTTGGCAAATCTGGTCTGACGAAACGTCTTTCATGTTCTGGAATTAGGTCTCTGTAAAGTGTATTTAGGAAGGCCAGGAGAAGTTGGGTGTTATAGGGCCCAATGTGTGGAATATGTGTGCTCAAACCATTCTCAGAAATGGCAGCACACATTGTAATATTGCCCCCACGCTGGCCTGGTGTGTCAATTGTGGCTCAGTGTCCAATGAGATTGCAGCCACATCTCCTGCCTTTGGCCAAATTGAACCCAGCCTTGTCCACAAAAACAAGAATGTGGGTCATCTCATGTCCTTCGAGCTCCATTATTCTCTATACAGTAACACAGAAAAAAAAAAATGAAGTTAGTTTTACATAGCCTATTCTAGAATCAGACAGTTTAGTAAAGTAGAAATGTTTTCCATTCTTATGGGTATCTACAGCTTCAAGAAGTATTTACAGGCATCATTGAAGTACAGTAAAACTCCCTGTACAATATACCATGTGCACACCAATGGTTTACCTGGACATACTGGTACCGCAGCTCCTTCATTCTGTCACTATTCCTCTCAAATGGCATCTTGCATAGAGTTGTTTCATAGTCATTTGATTTTTTTTCAAAACTCTGTCTATAGTGGAAATGCTGACAGAATTGATATTTGCAAAGATATTGTTGTCATTTATGATTGCACTTTGGATCTCTCTTAGCCTGATGGAATTGTTGGCTATGACCATGTTGCAGATTTCTTGTTCTTGCTGATGGCTGAATACTGCTGGCCTGCCACCAGCATGAGGTCATTGTGTAGTCCTATATATGACATGTAGAAATCACAAATAGATCATGTTACAGATAGTATATTGTATTCAAATTGTGCTGTATTACTGTATATTCCTCATACATATCTTACAGTACATTGTGATTTTCAGACTTGCATTTACCTTTACAATAGTTGCTGTATTGTTGTGAATGAAATGCTGTAACAAAAGTGAAGAATGAGTACTTATTTACCTGTTTTCCCTACGGAATGCTTGCACAATTGATGACACTGTGGACCTGTTTACATTAGGCTGTACTCTCTGACCAGCCTCTTCCATTGTAAGACCATGGTTTACGACATGGTCTACAATTGTGGCTCTGATTTCATCAGGGACTCTTATTCTTTTCCTTCTACCTCTTGCTCTATTATGTCTTCCCCTAACACCACCACCATGCATTCTTACACCTCTTCTTATTCCTCTTCCACAAGCATGTGGCTGCTGTTCAGGGTTGTGATGTTCGTCCATGTTCAAAAATGGTAGTGATTGTGCTTTGGGCAAGCTCCATATATATGCTACCAAACTTGATTGGTTGATTGATAAGATTGTGATTCCTATTTCATTACTATGTCACCTGGCAGGTGATTTGCCAATTTAGCAGACATCACAAACATTCCATGCCATAGATATTTATGGAATATACATGTATGGCTGGCAGATTTTGATAATTGAATGGATCATTTTGCAAGTGATGGCTCACACGATGAAAGAATGTTTAGAAGTTGTGAAGAGTGTGACAATTTTACTGAGAATCAACTCATCAGTTTTGATCAGCAAGCCATGTGCATGTAGTTATTGTGCAAAATGTAGGCGATTGTACTTACTCTTTTGCACACATGTGCCAAAACACATGCAATTTGCTTAAATGAATAAGAAATTCAAATCTGGTGTGAACAAGAAACTAATTGTTCAGAGATTTGAACTTATTGTTTTGAAAAAAATAATTCTCATTTGAGAATTGAGCCAAAGTGATTGAGAAAAACTGTAATGTGTAACTTTTATTTTGAAACAAAGTTTCAAGTGGGTGAGATCTTACTGACAGTAATGTGACTTTTTGTACGGTGTAGAAGCTCAGCTGCATAGTCTTCCAGTTATGGAACTAGATATCCCTGTTCTAATGAGAGCACACTTGCATGTGAAGACAGGCATATCTTGGCATATTTTCAATTAAAGCCATGTAGTTGTCCACAGGGCTTTAAATGATATGCCTATTTGGTAAACCTCTCTTAGTTTTCCTCCATACTGATACTAATGCATCAACTTCAGACATCGTGAAGTTGGCTCTGCTGCATTATTTAATAAAAGAAATGAGGGGCATCCTGGAAAAAAGATGAGCACCCACACTAGGTTGATTTGAGGAAAATGAAGTTTTTATATGTATGTAAAAGGCTAATTGAATCCTATGAAGAACAGTTATCACATTTTTCAGTTCTGGCTTCTCCAGGAGGTCAGTAATGGAATGAAAATCTCCTGCTATTAAAAAGAAAAAAAAGTGATTGTGGTTTATCGTGTTCTTCCAGCACACCCGTTAAATAATGACTCCAGTGCTTCCCGGTCTATTGTTGCATTATCTTATTCTTGGTCCACTTTGTGCATCTTAATTCTTCCAAAAGTAACCCCTGTATTTAGGCTTAAAGCCTGTCCTCTAAGCATGGCTGCCCTTGTCCTGTGTTCAGGTGTCCTGCCTCTCAGGCTGTCAGCTCCATCCTCTTTATTACCCTCCCTGTATCTTTTTCACCCTTTAATCTTGACTTCTGGTGTCCTTGCCAAATTGGCTTCACTTCAATCTGTATGGCCTCACCACCTGATCCACTTAGACTCCCTTTCTTCCACCTTTGGCGTTGGAAGTGAAATTCTCCCCAAAAAAGGAATCCCTGCCATTATTGTTGTTCCCTATGTACCAGCACATGTCAGCACTACACAGTACACAATCCCTGTTATTCAAATGGGTGGTTTTCTTCACCAATCCATTCTGGATACACTGGGGAAAATATGCTACCTCTTAATGTTAGATGAAAGACATTAAAATGATTGTCAGTAAATAAATGTTTTTGGTAATCACTCAAGATTAATCTCCTTTGCGGTAAAGGCCTAGAAAGATACTGCGGGTAGGGAATACAAGGGATTGCATAGACAAACTACAACAAGAGTGATTAACTGAGCATTACAGCCATTTTGGCAATTTGATCAAAACATGAGGTTTACACCCCTACTCTTTCTCCCACTACTACATCTTTAATGACCAATGTCAGGACCTCTGTTTGAAAGATAGCACCTTTTTTATCACTGCATTAGAGCATTGGATGTATATGGTTCACTGGGAAGGGTGCTTCATAGTGGTCAACCAAAACTACTCCCCAAGACACCTCACACCAAAGTACTACCAAAGCCCAGCTCCACTACATTTTAGAAAGTCATCAAAAAAGACACAAATCAACAAACGGCTTAGATTGAAGAATGCAACAGATGTAAGTAATGAATCCCCGGACATTATTGTTTTAGTTTTTTACCTTGCTTCATCTCTGAAGTGGGTGAGTACTTTCACTCAGACTCAGAACAGTGAAGACTACAGAAAAATATTTGATTGTGTGGGAAAACACAGCAGAGGTGTATCTCAGTTGGAATCAAAGAAATCATGAAAAGCTTCCAATGTGATAAGAATTCTTAAAACTAGCAGACACACAGCACTGTATAGGTACTGTAATTGAATGAAACAATCTGTTCTGTAAAGGAAATAACATGTGGAACGATGGGCATGCGCCCATTCTTTGGAACAGCATGGGATGGGGATGGGGCTGAAGCAGTTGTATACAGTATTTGTGTACAATAAATGTTTATACTATTGTCCATAAAAAAGATAAATCACAATTGGCACAATAAATCACAATAAAACCAAGTGGCAGAGGCTACACAGGACTGGCTCTGGTACAAGTGCAGAATTGATGGACTAGTGGAGGGCTTTCTTCCTTCAGGATGAATTTTAAACCAGTGTCTAAGGGCACTGTTTGTACTGTCCCTACATAGTTTCCTTTGGTTTGTTATGTCTTGTTTTCTGTAAGCATTTATCTGAGCATGGAAATACAACTGTGACTAAAACAAAGTCTTTGAAATTCAGTATTTTTAAATCTAATTTAACATTCTCATATTATTTATGGCAATAGTAGTAATTTTACATTTGCATTTGATAGTCTGAACTAGAAAGTAGGAGTGAATGTGAGAGTCTCTCTCTATATACAACAACACAAGCCAGGTTGGGGAAGGGTGCAGTGTGGGGTAGTGTAACCTAAAAGACCGCCACACGGTTTTAAAACAACCAAAAATATTTATTAAAGGGTAAGATTCTAACTACCAATATGTTTCTACTGTAAAAAAGACATTTTAAAATCTACACTTTAATTTGAGTTTCTAGAACAACATGAGAAATCTAACAGCTTTTGAAAGCGGTTGGTGCCTGAATTGTTGGTGCATCAGTCAAAGAAAAGGCAAAATCATTTAGTGTGTCAAGGGGAACAGTGTCAAAAATCATGACACCATACACCAAACAAGACAAAAACTGCTTCAGGAAAGAGGAACAGTGGAAGCTCACTAACAGGGATAGACAGAGACTTAAACTGCTGTGCAGTGGATCTGTTATGGTATGGGCAGCCATCTCATGGGACAACAAAGTTACAACCTAGGAACTTACAGCCAGTTCTTGCAGTTGGTGCAAACATTGTTTTCTCAAGATGTTCCCATATTCCAAGATGATAAAGACCATATACATACTCACAAATGGATTCAAGAGTGGGTTCATGAACACCAGGATGGCATCAAACACCTTCCCTGGCCTCCCCAGTCACCAGATCTAAACATCATTAAACCGCTATGGGAAGTTCTGAAACACAGTGTGTGGAGTAGATTTCCACCTCCTTCATCTGTCAAAGAACTGTAGGTTTTCCTTCTTGAAGTATGGTCCCACCGGAAACAATTAAAAACTTGTAACAGCGTTCCAAGAAGGACTGATGCTGAAGGCCAAGGGTGGCTCAGCTCCTTATTAGTTAACAAATATTCACATATTGTTTGGTATTTCATTATTTTGTTCACCCCTTTAAACATACGTATACATTGGTAATGTGTGCTTCTTTAAAACCACGCTCAGAAGTACACTACAGTAATTACTATAGTGAATTAGAAAAACATTTGAATTAATTATAAAAGGTGTTACTAACAAAAGCAGGACATTATGCTAATCACTGTTAATCACCAATACAAACCTAATTATCATCCTCCCAGGTGAAAATCTTTTATAAACTTTCTGTCTTCACCAAGGTAAGAGTCACTTCATATTATCTGCAGAAAATTCATCATCATATTTGGTAAACAAATGTGTGTGTGCAGACAGATAAACAAATAAAGATTGATATGCATTCTGATATCTCTTTCCCTCATATAATCTCAGGTAAACAGGAAAATAAAAATAGTGCAACAAATGAACAAAGGCAATATTTTAGTTATGGGGTGGTGGGTCATACCCCCACTAACCCAAAAGTGATTGATTAACACATCTGGTGTGATCAATGAATTTGGCTACCCTAACATGGTGTTGGTGTTGGTCATCTGTGCATGTGCCCATCTCTGTAAACAACTGCACATAATGTCCCCTGGCATACAGTGTTCAATAAGAACAAATCACCAAGCTTCCTGTACGCCATGTTCTTTTCTTTCTGATATAAGTGTATGTATAGGTGGTAATATATAAAGGCTTCTCTGAAAACAACAACTAACTAGGTAGCAAATACAAAAGGAAACCCTTTTATTGTACAGTATGTTCATACTGTAATTGGAAAAAGGAGATTGTCATGGTGATTCAGTCCTCCATTTGACATTTACATTCCGTACAGTTCAAATAGTTCCAGACAGGATACAGTAGGCCTACTGTGAATGCTGGTATAGTTAGAAAGTTGGAAGGTGTCTCTGATCACTTTGCCAGTGAGGTACGAAGGCAGCTAGAGGTTCAGAGTGCAAAATATGACAACCTCATCTCAATGTCAATGGCAAAGGCAGCGCAGACCTGACATAGCTTGCCAATGGTGATGGTAAGGCTCAAACAAATTCCCAAGCCCTGAATGGATTTTATGCCGATGACAGAGTAAGACAGAGAGGTAGGGCAGGGCAGTGATTGACGGCAGCTGCAGGGTGTTTTCCTGTTGATGCAGCTCAGCTGCAGTGGAGACATGCTGCTAGACAGACAGAGAAGAGGAAACCACCATGGGGGACTCGTGGTTACCTCCCTGAGACCAGTAGATTGGCATCAGAGGCTGGATGAGGAGGGCAGTGGGACCATGCTTTTATGGGCTGCAAAGATACTTCTGAAACACATTCCCTATCATTTAAGACTTAACAACATGGAATTGTATGTCAACTCATGACGGGTATCAAAGTTTAAAGGTAGGTCTTGACACCCCTGATCTAGATTTATTCTTCTGTGCCACTTACCCCAGTTGCAAGCCAGAAAGCCAGATCCCTAGTCAGCCAACAAGCCAGTTTTCCTTTCAGCTAGCAAAAACACAAGTCAATGAATTTGTTTGTTAGAATTAGCACAGTAGTGAGACAACTCACAACTACCTACATTGCAAACACAGCCCACTAGTTAGTAAGCTGTAAATTAACTTTCAATGAATGTAGATATTAGGGTCATAACTCCTCTTAATTTGTTGACGTGATCATCAGAAGATGACATGCAATTATGTATCTAAGTGTTACGTAATGTTAACAACACCGCTATTGCTCTGGTGGAAATGAAGTGGACTCCACTTCCAAAGCCCAGTGTTGAAAGATTACAGTTATTTCAAAATAACTGAACAAGGATACCAAAACAAGGAAGGGAACTCATCTCATATTACCCCAGTACTTGCATCTCCATGTTGTCAGCCTGTTTGTTTCAGAGGTGATTTTACAGTTATTTTGCTTGTTTTGAAAGCCTTTAATGGCTTGGAACCAGGTCATTGCTGAACTTTTGATATCAGACCATGCCCTTAGATCTGCAGAGGCTGAACCCAGTATTCCAAAAGTAAACCAAAAAAGGATCAGTGAAGTTTCCTTTTGCCTTTATGCTCTATGACTGTAGAACAGACTGCTTCTGAAGATTAGAGGCACAAACAAAAGTTTAAGTGTCAGTTGGAAACACATCTCTTTGAGTTAGTTGATATAGGTTACTTTTATTGCTTTTATTCTTATTTATTTATTCATTTATCTATCGACCTTTTTATTTACTCTTGTTTTATTTGTGTCTGATCCTTTAAGTATTTTAGAGTATTATGACATTTGACTATTGCTGTTTTCTTGTGAGTTGTTTTCACTCTATTATTGCACGATGGTAGCTTAACTTTGAACCAGCGTTGAATGCAAACTCGTGAAATTCAACATCATATATCTCAGCCATTTCATAACAATTTCTGTTGCAATTTTGCACAACAATTCTAACCATTACAAGCAACAGATGGGTGACCACAGTTGCAAAAAGCTGTGCAGTAGTTTTCATAAATAAGACACAATAAATATGTTAGCATTTTCATCAGTACAAACTTTGCTCTCAAATACCAAACAATTTACTGAACAGTTTGCTCTTAACATTTCAAATGATTTGTCATGTGGATAGCATCAGTGCCTTTTCCTAACTGAATAATGGTAGGGGCTGTAGATTGTATCAAAATGATTGAAATGTTGACTTTCTTCCCCCATTGGATTTAATGGAGTTTGTAAAGCAACATGTTGACATTTTGCAGCCAGGTATCAACCAAATGACTGGATGTAGATGCCCTTTCTCTCAGATGCTGACCCCCAGCTTCCACTACCATCTTGCTGGGCTGCAACACCCCATCCTATGCCCACAGCTTCTTGCTGCACTAGTGCCAGGCTCACTAGGCCCTGATTGCCTTCCCCTCACCACCACTTTTCCCAGGGAGCCTATAATTAAGCCCTCCTCGCTGAGTATTCTACCATTTACCCAGGCAAAGCAGCAAGGGCCATCTGGTGGACCCCATGGACCCTGAGCCAAAAGCCTCCCCAAATGTACTACTGTACAGGTACTTAGCCAACACAAAGTAAGCACTCTTGATTCATAAATATGTAAGCGTAAAGATTCACATTTTACAATGGCTAAGACCTATCTTAGGCCAGGCTAATTAGCCAGATAATTTATACATAGATAGGTTGACTACCTAAATCACATTAGTCCAATAGGGCAAGCAAGCAAAATGCCATTTTGAGCACGCAAAACCACTTATTTGATGATAATGTGTCACTCACTTCTCAAAATTATTTAACTAGTGCCTAAACATAAGACACATATTTTATGTTTGAAATGGTCACATCAAACACACAAGAGAAGGACAGAAGCCAAACACATAGGCTACAAGTTTAGGAATGGCCAGGAAGTGTGTCACTATCAGTGCGTCCAATCACTGTCTTGCTTGTCACCTGTTTTATTTGAGAGTTTTTTGTAGAGGACAGATGCAAAATACAGAGAACACCAAGTTTAATTTCAGTCTGCTCTGGGGAGATTGGCTCAGGCTGGTTCACAAATTCCTCAAAACTAGTTACCTCCACTTATAATAAAGAATATTGACCTTGTTGTAGATCTGCTTTCATTGCAACTTGTAGCATTGTTGTTGCTAGCATTGCTATTTTAAGGTCAAATCACTTTCAGGGTACAAACATCTGGAATTCATTCACAAAAACTTCTTATATGTTCAAGTTTAATGCTGGCAAAAGCCACAAAAGAAAGTAAATTGATGAATCTACCTCTACATTATACCTGGTGTAGACACTATAAGACTTTTTAGCACCCTGATTAAAACATGGTATGATACTTTAATTATATTAGATTACTTCACACAGCATGTACTCACCACTAGGCAGATTGCTGAAGACCCAAAAATTAATCTAAATGGAATGTCAGTCTCCAGCAGAATAAAGGAAATAACCATGTAAGTGTTTGGATGCTATATGTACTATAGGTAACAAGGAATAATAATAATAATAATAATAATAATAATAATAATAATAATAATAATAATAATATCTCTGTATCACCATGCTGCTTTCTCTCTGCACTCAGTCTGTCTTGCTGTGGTCCTCCCTTTCATTTCCTTTTGACTGTCTGCAAATTCCTTTTTTAATTTCATCTTTTTAAATATTTGAATAAAACTGCTCTGCAAAAGCAATTGAACTGTTTAACTGTCTGCCTCCTTTTCATTGATTTGACATTACTTGCAAGGGGGGGCTCTAGCAGTTAAGAGCCCCCCCCCACCCCCATATGGAAAGGAATGCAGCAGAGCTCTTTTGCTTTTTCTTTGGCCTGTGCTATACATAGCTAAAGCCTTGTGGATTTGTTTCTAGAGTCAGGATTCCTAAACAACATTGAATGTTTCTTTCTGACAGCATAATAATGTTATTGATTGTTAACACTTACATTATGTATTTTGTGCCCTTGGGCTCCAAATTGGTTATAAATGCAATTGCCTGAGTACCCCACCTAAGGACTTGCACCTTAGGAATCTGATACCACCAATACCAGGCTTAAAGAGGCTCCCCAGTACACAGGTAAGTTTTGTATAAATGACAGAGACGTGTATTCGTATTGGATGGGCAATTTTATTGACAAATATTAAAGGGTTAAAAGTGGATGAAGCAATAAAAGCAGGCACTTTATTTAAATAAACATAAACAATCTTTACAAGCTACAATAAAAACTGGACTAAGAACAAGCAGAATAGAAGGGGATAAGGTACTGGCTGTCAACAAGGGGATGAATGAATACAAATGGAGTACACCAACCATATGGAGTGGTTAACTGGAATGGGGGGGGGCTGGCTCATCCAATTCACGCATGTCTGTGTCCAGTGGCTAGAGCCATACACAGCCCCATACCACACACACTCACACAGCAAACAGTGATCAAGGTGATAGTGCACATTACACTAGTACATGTGTATCCACCTCATGGAATATATGAAGGAAGGAGAACCACATCCAGCAACCAGCCCACAGGTGTGGCTGCACTAATTCCTGCTGGCAGCAGAACCCGGAATGGTGAATATCTCCAATGAGCAATTGGATAAAAAGACAAGCCAGTACCTGTGAAAACAGTAGGTCTGGAAAGGTAGGGACTTAGGCCAGACACTCGGCTCCCTACCTTGAATACTAATTGAGGTTGCCCAACCATGTACAGCCACGTGGAGTAGGCCCCGATATGCACAGCACAAAGGAATACAGAAAATAATGAAACCCAAAAAAAAAAAAAACAAACCAATACCAAAATATAGCTGCAAGCAGCGATGAAGGGGCCAAGCACCACAGGGCCAAAAGTTGGAAAATCAGAACAACTGCTGAACATAACACCAGTTCATCACAGGGTGAACAGACACGTTGACACCCACTCTTACACTCACACGTATAGGCAATATAACATGTCCAATTGACATTATCTGAATGTGTTTGGACTGTGGTAGAAAAGCAATACCCAGAGGAAAGCCACATGAACACAGGGACAAGGTACAAACTGAATGCAGATGCACCCCGAACTTGAAACCTCCATATTGTTAGGCAGTAGCGCTACCCATTTGCACCACCGTACTGCCCCCCACCACATATATGTCAAGCTTAAACATAAGCAGTGCCATAAAATACAGTGTGCCTTCTTGGGACGTCACAATAAGAAGTGCCAATGCTGTTGGAGGCATGCAATTTTTGGGTAATTGAAAAAAATCCATAATCGTGGGAAAATGGCAGAGAGCATACCATATTGCTGAATGTAACGACATGTCCCTGATTAGAAAAGGACCCCCATTTTTCAACACCTGTTTTTGGTAACAGACTTTCTGAAGATCAAATCTTACTTTTTAAAGAAATCATTTCATTTGATATCAATTTAATAAAACACACTGAATAAAAAAAGGTACGGTCATATATTTTCTACATATTTTAGATGAAATTGCCACATTTGAATAAAAATAAATGTAATCACATTTTCAAATGAATAAGTTAATTAAATAAAAATAAAAATAAAGTAGTGTACTGGGATTTCTACTACCACTGAACACTCAGATGAATGGCGCCATCTGCTGTTGTCAATGTATAATGATATTTAACTGTCTAGTCCTCCCATGTAAGAGAACCCCACTTCTCAGATGTAATTTCTGATGTAAAAAAAAACCCTGTCTTACATTCAGGCCAATATTGAAAGTCCAAGTGTTTCTTCAACACTATTTAGTGTATTAGTTGTGGCAGTAGGTGAAAAGGTTCAGGAGATGTGCCTATTTTAAGTGCTACAAACTGATTGTATCTTAGCAGCCATGCCATTTGGACAATGAACTATGTGTTCATTTCCCAGTTAGGAACTGATATGTAATGATGTAATGTTCTACAAAAAAATTGGTGGCAATATCTTCTTTTCTTTGTGTGGTCCGTGCCTTGTGATGTCCATTGGAACAAAATGCCATTAAAATCTAAGTACATAGACACATGGGTGTTTAAACCTGTTTTTCAGTATAGCACCCCAAAGTGGCCAAATTTCACTAAACTAGGTGTGTTCCACCCAGGCCTTATGGTAAGCACGTGTACCGACTTTTATGCCAATGAACAAAAGCATTGCAGAGATATGGCCACTCTTCCTTTTTGGCGACTTCACGGGCGAATTTCTGGGTACATTGCGGCCACATTGTTCAACGTGGCAACTATCCTTTAACAACTGTTAAAGACAATGGTCCAAAGAGGTAATACACAAAAGCTCATTGTGCCATAACTCTAGGAGGAGGTGGTTAAATGTGTTTTTGACAAAAGCAAAGATGGATGAAACACAAAATGGCTGATGCGGAGAGTTCTCAGTTAGTTCCCAGTTAGGTAGTCCAAGTTCCCAGTTAGGATCCTTAACTTTGATGAAGCACAAGAAATTTAGTTAAAATATCTGCTTTTCTGCCAGAGTAATGGGGATTTAAATGATTTTTTAAATGGTATAGCGCCCCCGTGTGGCCAAATTTCATGAAACTTGGTGACTACCCAGTATTCCCCATGGCAATGAAGTGTACCAACTTTGGCATCAATCCAACCAAACACTGCTGATATATGCCTCACTTCCTGTTTTGGTGTCTTCGCCATTGAATTTCATCGGACGACAGCGGCCATGTCATTTGTCCTAGCAAAATTCTTTTGATAACTTTTGGTCAGACCCATCTCTAGATGATACATACCAAATTTGGTGGCGATATGATCAACGGTCTAGGACTAGTTTGCAAAAGTAGGTTTTTCTAAAAATTCAAAATGGCGGAAAATCCAATATGGCGGACTTTCATGGCAATGGGTGCATTCGACTCGTCATGACCCAAGGATTCGGGGGAAAAAAAGATAACAACTCTAGGACAAACGGTTCAAAAGTTATAAGCAAAAATGTATCTTGAAATTTGGCCTGTTGGTGGCGCTACAGAGATGCATGGATTGACCCCAAATTTGGTGCCCGGATACCTTGAACTGTCCTCTATCAATGTGCCAAATTTCATCAAAATCCACCAAGGGGTTCTATGGGTTGCCATAGACTCCCATGGCGGAAACAATAATAATAGTGAAAAAATTCTAACAATTACAATAGGTGCCTAGCACCTTCGGTGCTTGGCCCCTAATAAGCAATACAAAGTTGAATCTCAAAGCAAAAAAGAACACAAAGCCAAGTAAATCAAAGAGCAAAACAAGAAAAAACAGACAGGACAAACTGGTAAAACAAGCTAAACAAAGACAACAAACAAAACAGCCAGGAAGTAACTACAGTGGCTGGGAAGGCACAAGTCACCCAGACAGAAGGCAAAGCCTACTTCTGGCTGGTTACAGTTTCATGTGACCCTCACTATTTATCACAAATGGGTTTCACACAGTAGCAAAGAACATGGTCATTCCATAGTCCTGTGATAAAAACGTATGCTTTGATGACCATAAGTTTTTCTTTTTTAAAGATTGAATTCATACTGATGAACAGTTGGGTTTGTTTTAAAGAAATTACTTCAAAGGTGGACCGTGCATGAGATGTCACTCACATTTGTAGCCTTGCAATCAAGATTTTGTTAACCATGCTGGTAGGCCAAGAAAAACCAATAAAGATTTTATCATTTAAACCCATTTGTATGCATTTAATGTGTTTATTTATTTGTCTAAGTTAAATACATACCACTAGAGCAACAAGACTTACAAGAACATTGGTACAGAACAGCCAGAAAAACAGTTAATAATCATCAAATTGAAAAACAGTGCTGAAGATAAGCATACAACACTAATTAATTTACCATACCTATTGTGCCTAACCCTTACAAAACATTCTAACTAGCCTAAAAAATACCTAAAAAAGCAACATTCCATTATTGCATAGGGCCCTATTTAAGCAGCAGGAAAATCCCAACAATCAAAAACAGAAGACAACGATCAAACTCAGAGGGCTAGTGCTATTTTGTTATTTAGGGACAGCAGAATGGGAAAAATGATGATTAAGCCTAATTTGTTATTTTCCACCTTCCTTTTTTGTGACTTGTGCTCAGTTGGTGTAACAGGGGTGTGACCTTTACTTTTGGGGTGTGGATTGGTGCAAATGCTAAGTGCAGTGGTATTTAATTGATTAAGTACCACTGCTAAAAGGTAGTCTGAACGAAACTGCAAAGGACCAAGTTTAACCAAAGAGTAATACCTTAGCATCTGACAGGAAAGATTTAAGGATTAATTAAGATAGTGGAAAGTGATAGTGGAAACTTCAACACACAGAAACCATTAGAATAACAATGTGATATATTTAACTTTTGTATATTGTAATTAAGTGTCTTTTGCGTTGTGTTTAATGTATAAAATGTATGTTCGCAAACACACAGTTTAAAACAGAGGACACAGACAATAAGGAAAATTAATGGATCAAACTTTCGTAACATTTGTTAATAATTTCCATGTCCCTCCAGAGCTCAGTCAATCATGCACAACGATGCAGTCTGGCCCTCAAGATACTCAAACAATACTTATACTTGAACCTTGCCAAAACCTTGGTGCTGGCATACAGGACAGCCTCCTCATACCTACACCCCCTCTTCAAACCCTTTGTTCCCCCAAGATCGCTGCGATCTGCAATTACAGGGCAACTAATTGTCCCAACCCGACCTGACAGGGTCACTCTTCTCAGACGTGATCCCTGTCTGTACTGGTCCCTCAGTGGTGGAATGAACTCCCCATGGAGGCTAGGACAGCAGAATCATTGGCTATTTTCTGACGCAGACTGAAGACTGACTGCTTCAGACTGCATCTTGGTCCCACTTCAAACCCTGCACCCTAACACCTGCTATCTCTAGTATTTTATGTGTAGTATTGTGATGTATTTTGATTCTGTGTTCTAATACACTTATGTTCTATTGTGATGGAAGTCACTCTGGATAAGAGCATCTGCTAAATGCATGTAATGTAATGTAATATAATGGATCAGTAAAGTATAACAATCTGGTAGTAGTTCAGATGAACTGGGAGTCAAGCAGCTCTTTGGATTTCCACTACATGTCAGATGTTGCTACATCAGCATGTCAGCCAAAAGAAACCAACTACATCACATGAAAGTACACAGTCTATATATGGAATGACAATGATTATTTGAAAAATCAGAACCCATCTTTTGAATTCATGTCTGACCTGTCCAGTAATACATGAAGTATTATTTATTTAGGTATTATTTATATAATAATATAGTGTAAAACTGATATCAGATTATCAAAACCACAGATCACACACCACAAGACACTATGGGGCAGTGTTGTAGTCGACTCACATACCTCGAGTCCAAGTCAAGTCTCAAGTCTCCACTGCTCGAGTCCAAGTCCAAGTCCAAGTCAGTAGTGTTCGAATCCGAGTCCGAGTCCCTGTTGCTTGAGTCTAAGTCCAAGTCCGAGTCAAGGTGTCAGAAATAAATGTTATCAAATAAAATCAATCTGGGATAAAGAGGACAGAGAATTTTTTTCAACCTTTTACACCACAGTGTTAATTTTGGCAGCTGATTTTGATTTAGTCTTAGTCATTTGACTAAAATGCATATTAGTTTTTGTCACATTTTAGTCTTTTAAATTAGTTTTAGTCTAGTTTTAGAAGTTTAGAAGTTTTAGAAAACTATAGAAGATTTAGTCTAATTTTAGGCAAATGCATTTTTGTCACATTTTAGTCAATCTGCATTTTTTTTAAATTAAATCATTAAAGTGACCTTTCATCAACCACACAGATGTTCTTAAGCCAGCTACATTCCTTAGATTTTCTTCTCAGGGCCAGGAACTCCTAGCTGTAGCCTAAACATGATGCATTTAATAATACAGTAACATCCAGAAAGGTTGTGTCATGCACTGTATACTGTATAAAGATGTAATATGTTTATATTTTATGTAATATTGCACTGTGGAAGGAATATGACTTATTCTTTGGCTGTTTGTCAAATAAATCTGACATTTATTTAATTTAAAAATATTCTTTTGCACTTGATTGTTTATCATTGCAGTGCAAATGACAAAAAAAAAACAACTACAATGAAGTACAGTATACTCAGGGCATATAACCTACACACAATGTAAGACAAAGTAAGTGCAAATATAGTATAATTAAGTCACTTATATGTTTGGAATAGTAGTGCAAATGACCATCAAGGACATACTATGGTGCTGGACGAATAAGGGACATGAGACTTAATGATAAGGGCATTGTCACTGTGCATCTGGAACATAGCATTAACAGCCGTCTTGTCCCAGAACTGAGTCGAGCAAAACCCAGGCAGGCCATTATCAGAGCGGTGCTTCTCACTTGCGGTTACCACATTCACACTAGGTTTAGCGTGAGTGGAAACGGACACAGTAATAAAACCTAACTAGCATAATATTTACATGGTACATAAAAACAATCGAAGATAATAATAATGTTTATGAATTTACAATATCCCTACGACACAAGCATAACAGGACACTGTATACTAGCTGACCTGTAAACAAACAGCGCCAACGATCACTATTACGATGGCAAGCTAACCTAAACACTAACAAGTAACACATATTGGCCATTTGCAATACTGCTCCTAACGACAAAGTGAAAAAAGACAAAATTTCCACTGACTTTGTCTTACAGTGTAGGACCTAGCTCAGAACAACGCTAGCATTGTTGGATATCCTAGTTGCTTGCTAACTTGCCAATACCAAATGGCAAGAGCGAGAGTGAGCACTGTTTGCATCTATGCTGTAGAGTGGGGAAGTAAGAGGAAGTCCGAGTTAAGGAGCAGTCCAGCTAGCTAGATAATACAAGGAACACTGACTTAGTAGGTTATTCATGTAATGTTAACATTCATCCTGCACCCAAACAACTGACCTACCAATATGCACAATTAACGTTAACAAGTCAAGTGAACAAGAAAAGATAGCCATCTGCTTTTAGCTAACAGTCAAGCCTTTAAGTTGATTTTGAGGGCTATAGAACTTACTCTATCATATATTTCTGGTTGGTGCACCTTCAAATGCCTCAACGTATGTACTGTTTTTCCCACTAATTTTGTAACCGCACAGTCTGCGCTGTGTTTTATTGTCAATAGCACTAGTGATATAGATACAATTTCTCCATAAATCAGCTCTTTTTTTCTTCCAAGTGTTCCATTGGCGGGGCAGCATGACCTGGAGCTGTATATCAACCAATCATAAGCATGCAGTACACGGTTATGCATATTTTGTAAAGTGAGTGCCTGCACGTATTTTGATTTAAAAAAGGTAGCAAAATTGCTTGTCCAACCATCTATTTCTGACGTTGTTTCGTTATTATTCATCAACGATAATTGTACTATATTTTGTCAGTTTTTTTTCCAAAGGTGCATTTTTATTTCGTTATCGTTTTGTTTTCGTCTTTGAAAAAGGTTCGTTGACAAACATTTTTCGTCACACAATGAAATCAACACTATTACACCATAAAGATTTTTTAACAACTTCAGGTTTTTATTGATGGACTTCACTTGCAATGTATGTAAATACAACTGTATGTCAATAAAGCAATAACATAACTCGAGGACATGGTTTACAGGGGTTGCTGGAGGTAAACTTTGCGAAATAAAACTCGATGAGTATGTGAAAAAGTCACTTTTTAGTCATCCAGAGATGAGAGGGGGAAGCTGTTTAGTTTACTTTCCGTTTTGTCGGAGCTTCACATAAAACATTGGAATATGGTAGTAATCTGAGAAGGACAGCAGAATGGAGTCAAGATAATGCTCCTTAACAGACGTTCATGGTGAATAGCAAAATACCGCAATCTGTTGATAAAACTTTAGTGAAATAACATAAAGTAACGGCAGCAATTTGCTTCTTCTACAGAGGTTAGAATGACTATGTAAGGCTTAGCTGGGAGAAGAATGCGCTGATTGGTGACGACACAGAGATGGGGGAACTTCTGGACTGGACAATCTGCCTGTCATCATTTCTCTCTTCCGTCAACAACACAGGCAGAACGACAGCGCAACAGGTGGGTCACATATTTGCGTCCAAGTCCTTAGTCGCAAACTGTCAAGTCCGAGTACAAGTCCGAGTGACAATCATGATGACTTGAGTTCAAGTCCAAGTCACCAAAAATGCAACTCGAGTCCGACTCCTGGACTCAAGTACTACAACACTGCTATGGAGCAATGCTTGTAAAGGGTACTGAAAGCACCCACACTTCCTGCTTAGCTCCTCTTCCCAGGTGGCTGTTCAAATTTAATTTAAGAATGTTTGCTGGAATTAGTGTAAGGTAGCTTTGGATACTTTAGTCTTTGGACATTTCACAGATGCTGTCTTTTTCTTGCAATAATATTTTAATGGTGGGTAAGTGTGCTGCGTTGTACCACTGTTCGACTTGTCAGCATTATGATTGGTTGTTCCCCCCTAATCAGTAACCTTATTGCGTCCCAGGGATTATGAGCATGTGTTAAATGTTCCCCACCATGGAATGATTGAGTGTGATGTATTGTGATCCTGTCCTTGTGTGGGTCTTCTGGTTGAATGGTTTCCCAACCTTGGGGGTGGGATTGCAACCCCAGGTGGGATTGCCTGAAATTCAAATGGAGTCGCCTGAAATATCTTACAACTGATCAACAACTGAGGTTTCTTCACCCACCTGCGACCCCAATGACATCTGTAAGTGAACCTGAGAAACATCCATCAAAAATAATGTGAAAATATGAAGCCTTCCTGCAGTATGGATTTAAAAGTGTAATAGAAAACAACGAGGAAGAGCCTAAATGGGTCCTATGTGGAAACATACTATCCAGTGAGAGCATGAAACCAAACAAATTTAAAAGACATTTCGAGACAACACATAAAGAATATGTGGGCAAGCCAGAATCTTTCTTCAAAAGAAAATGTGTCGAGCTGAACAAGCAGCGAATGTACTTCAAGAGGGCAATGGCGGTTAACGAGCGAGCTTTGAAAGCATCGTTTGAGGTGAGCTATCTTGTTGCAAAGGCTATGAAGCTGTCAGGAGCTGCCAACGTTGGCCCCCGCTACCCCAGCACAGGTTCCCCCAATGGATCTGCCCGCCACAGACAAGCAGGACACCGGGAGTACAGGTATGAAAACTTTATTGTTAAAAGTGACAATTCATAGGTGGACGGCCCACGTTCTGCGGACCTCCCCTCCTAACCTCTCTCCCCCTTCACCACGGCGGCCCTTCTCTCGTCCCATCCTCTCTCCACGAGAGCCCAGCGCCAGGAGCAGGACTCCCCCAACACCACAAACCTGGACACACAGTAAAAATAATATCCCCCCGTGCACACACACACACACCACTCGGTGACCACTCACCTGACTCGTCTCCCGCACCGGCCCTCGCGACAGAGGTGAGACCCCTCTTGGCCCACCAAGGAGGAGGAGGTCCCCTCATGCACACATACACAAGCACACAAAGGCAAGAAAAGGTGGGACGCAACACGGCCCGCGCCTCTATGTCAGCCCTCACTCGCATCCCAAAATGATAAAAAAACAAAACCCAAACAACAAAAAAAAAGGGCGGAGTGCTGCTGGTGTTCTTGGTCCAGACCGCTGCTTCCAGAAGCTGATGTTCACGGCTTGTCCTCCTCACGTAGCTCCGGAGCAGGAACTATGACCGTGCTGGGGGAGGACTCAGCGGCACAAATCACCCTCTCTGCTAGGCTGGGCAGACACACACAACGGTAACACCGCCAGTCACGTCCCTTACTGCGCGGGGGCACTGCCCCGATCCGCCTCCTGCCCAGCCTGGGGCTCTGTTGCACCGCCGCTCTCCAGCCTCGCTTCCCCTCTCCTTTCCCAGCTGGCCTCCGTTGTCTTGCCTGCCCCGGGCATCACTGCAGCGCTCCGCTGACACTCACTCCACACACACACTGCTGATAAAATGAGATCCCCTCCCGGGATCTCCCTCCAAATTAAACCAAAAAAAGAAGAGAACACGAAACTTAACATTTACAACTATGCAGATGAAAGGAAACAACCGGCCGAAAACGCAAAACCAAACCAAAACCGAAACCAACCAAAAAAAAGCAACAACAAAACAGACATAACCGACGAAAATTAATTATTCCCATAAAATCCTTTTCCAACTCCAACTTCATTCGTCCGACTCCCGACTGCCTAAATTGTCGCCTTCTTATACCTGCACCCCCGTTAATGACAATTCAGAACGGCTGCGAGCCCCACCAGTTCGACGGAGGAAATCATTCAGTAACCCCCAGCTCAACAACGCACCCGCGATTCTCAATTACCATCGTGATTGAGAGGCTCAACATGGTGGCAAGTGTCAGCTTACCTCCTGACAGATTTCCCCCTTGCTTTACCGGTAGTCGTCCCGACTACGCTTCCTCAATGTACCAGCATGAGGGTTGCCCTCTCGTCTCATGTTGAGAGCGACAGAGGGGCGCCTATTCCGACAGCCAAGGGGGCTCTGCCGCCTCCTCCTGGGGCTGTTTCTCTAGGGCAACAGCAGGCTCATTCACAGGACCCCGGGCCAGAACCCACACTGGGTTCCAGCCCCACGCCCACCTTGGGCGTTCCAGCTCCGGATCAGTCTTATATGTCTTATATATCCAGTCTTATATGCTCGTCAAGCTGTTTCATGTTGTTAACTATCCAAGCCAACTTGTAGATAGCTAGCTAGCTTGCTCACCCATTCACTTCTTTAGCCACCAGGGCACATGTATTGATTGTTTTTATTTTTAGCCTTTACCTACGGCATTCAACATGTGTACATTCTAAAAAATAAGATATATTTTATATAGTTATTGCAATTCAGATAAAATGTTTACCTTGATGGACAGTCCACTGCACTGTTGAGGCAGGAAGCATGTGCTGGGCTGGCTGGCTGGCTTGCTTGGGGGTCTATTGTTCTTCATTTTAAGATGTATTTACATGAATTTTTTTATGTTTTATGGATCATGGAGAAAGTATTTCGAGTATTTTGAAAATTCAAAATTACTACACTCTATCTTGTTACAAATTAGATTTGAATTTTTTTCAGCCCTGTCAAATACAAATTACAAAATACTCAAAAGTAATTGAAAGTAATTGAAATACATATTTCAAATACAAGAAATACTGCCCATCTCTGCCAGCAGGTAGGGGTAAACATCACTGGGGTGCCCCAAAGCCAGATGGTCCATGGGCACTACCTCCAGGGGGTATGAAGTGGAGAGGGGGACAAGGGGGGCCCGCACCTCCCGCCCAGCCTTGGCCACCATGCATTGCCCGCACTTGGTGGTCCACTTCCGCACATCCTTCCCCAGCCCCGGCCAGTAGAACCGCCACCGCAGGGCAGCCTCCACCTTATTGGCGCACTGGTGGCCCAGGGCCTGATGGTACTGCTGCCTCCCTCCGAGGCACCAGCACCTGCCACAGCGGCCGATCCTCTACCAGATCATTCACCCGCCGGTACAGGACCCCCCTTCTACCCGGAGCCTCTCCCACTCCCTCCACCACCTACCCTCTTCTGGCAGGGCTTCCTTCCACTCCTCTCGCTGAGGGGACTCCCCCTGCCCTGCCGCACCCGCTCAGCCAAAGCCTGCAGATGGTCATCCTCCAGCTGCAGCGCCGACCAGTCCCACGTGTCCTCCACCGCTGGGCTGCCAGCCGCCTGCCCAACCCCCACAACCCCATGCCCCTCGGGCAGCCGGGACAGTGAGTCAGCATTGGTGTTGCGGGCCCCCGGATGATACTTGATTTCCAAGTCAAAGCTTGCCAGCTGGCCCGCCCATCACTGCTCCATCGCCCCCAGCTGCACCGTGGCGAGATGCATCAAGGGGTTGTGGTCAGTGAAGACCGTGACTTTTGCACCCCACAGGTAATCCTTGAACTTTTCCATCACGGCCCACTTCAGCGCCAGCAGCTTCAGCTTGAAGGCACTGTAGTTCTGGTCGTTGTGCTCGGCGGGGTGCAGGCTCTGACTGGCATACGCTATAACCCTCTCTTTCCCGTCCTGAACCTGAGACAGGACGGCCCCCAGCCCCTCCTTACTCGCATCTGTGTAGAGACGAAAAGGAAGGGTAAAGTCTGCATAAGCTAACACCGGGGCGGAGAGCAGGGCCGGCTTCAACTCCTCAAAGGCGCGCTGACACTCCGTCCCCCCACTCCAACCGCCAAGTACTCCTACCCCGGGCCGCGGTCCTCTCCAGCAACCGATGCAGGGGAGCTGCGATCTTGGAGAAAGAGGTGGATGAATCACCGATAGTAGCCGGTAAAACCAAGGAATGCCCTCAGCTGCCGCACCATCTCGGGCACCGGCCAGTCCCGGACTGCAGCCGTTTTTTCTGGGTCTGTAGCCACCCCCACTCGGCTCACCACATGCCCCAGGTACCGCACCTCCCTCCGGAAGAGGTGGCACTTCTGAGGCTGGAGCTTCAGCCCGTAGTGCCCCAGCCAATCGAACACCGCTTCCAGGTGATACAAGTGCCCCTGAAAGTCTGGGGAAAAGATCACGATATCATCCAGGTAGATCAAAATGGAATCATTTACCAGGTCCCCCAGACACCGCTGCATGGAAGGTGGCCAGGGCATTACACAGGCCGAACGGCATCCGCTCAAACTGGTAGAGCCTGAGGGGCATGGCAAACGCTGTCTTTTCACGGTCCCACGGGTTCACTGCCACTTGCCAATACCCGCTAGGTCCAACGTGGAGAACCACTCAGCTTTCTTCATCCCCATGAGTGATTCCTCAATCCACGGGGGCGGGTAGGCATCCTTATGGGTCACTGCGTTGAGGTGGTGGTAGTCCACGCAGAACCGCCACGTGCCGTCCTTCTTATGGACCCGGACCACGGGGCCAGCCCAGGGACTCAAGCTCTCGGCGATCACCCCGCTCTCCAGCATCCCCTGCACCAAGGACCGCAGCTCTGAGTACGGACTTGGGGGAAGAAGGTGATACCAATCGCGGCAGGACGGAGCATTACCAGTAGGTATCTGGTGGTATAGAGAATGTGAAGATACATCATGCCGTGTTGCATGTTGGGACGGGGGCGCCATCTTGTGAGGAACGTGCTCTGTTTACCTGTGCCTGCTACAGTGATTACCTGCATACCTTTTGTTTTGTTTGGCTAAAAAGTTGTTTAAGTCATTCAAATCTGATGGAGAAGAGAAGAGATGGAGAAGGGGAAAGGGAAAGAAAAGGGACCCTACCGGGAGAAATTAAATCACAATGCCAAGCAACAGTATTTGGACAAACTAATAACAATAAATAACATACAGTGGGTAAAATAATTATTTGATCCCCTGCTGATTTTGTAAGTTTGCTCACTTACAAAGAAATGAACACTCTCTAATTTTTATGGTAGGTTCATTTTAATGGAGAGAAACAGAATATCAACCAAAAATCCAGAAAAAAACACATTACATAAAAGTTATAAATTGATTTACATGCCATTGAGTGAAATAAGTATTTGATACCCACGCAAAACATGACTTAGTACTTGGTGGAGAAACCCTTGTTGGCAAGCACGGCGGTAAGACGTTTCTTGTAGTTGGTCAGCAGGTTTGCACACATCTCAGGAGGGATTTTGGCCCACTCCTCTTTACAGAAACTCTCTAAATCCTGTAGGTTTCTTGGCTGCCGCTGGGCAACTCAAAGCTTCAGCTCCCTCCACAGATTTTCTATAGGATTGAGGTCTAGAGACTGGCTAGGTCACTCCATGACCTTAATGTGCTTCTTCTTTAGCCACTCCTTTGTTGTCTTGGCGGTATGTTTTGGGTCATTGTCATGCTGGAAGACCCATCCACGACCCATCTTCAGTGTTCTGGCTGAGGGAAGGAGGTTCTCATCCAAGATTTTACGGTACATGGCCCCGTCCATTGGCCCCTCAATGCAGTGAAGTCATCCTGTACCCTTAGCAGAGAAACAGCCCCAAAGCATAATGTTTCCACCTCCGTGCTTGACTGTGGGGATGGTGTTCTTCGGGTCATACTCAGCATTTCTCTTCCTCCAAACACGGCGAGTCGAGTTGATGCCAAAGAGCTCGATTTTGGTCTCATCTGACCACAGCACTTTCTCCCAAGCTTTCTCTGAATCATTTAGATGTTCACTGGCAAACTTCAGACAGGCCTGTACATGTGCCTTCTTGAGCAGGGGGACCTTGTGGGCGCTGCAGGATTTCAATCCATTACAGCGTAGTGTGTTACCAATGGTGTTCTTGGTGACTGTGGTCCCAACTGCCTTGAGGTCATTAACAAGCTCCTCCCGTGTAGTTGTGGACTGATCCCTCACCTTTCTCATGATCATCCTCACCCCATGAGGCAAGATCTTGCATGGAGCTCCAGACCGAGGGCGATTGATAGTTATTTTATATTTCTTCCATTTCCGAATAATCACACCAACAGTTGTCACCTTCTCACCAAGCTTCTTGCTGATGGTCTTGTTCCAGCCTTGTGCTGGTCAACAATCTTGTCCCTGACGTCCTTTGACAGCTCTTTGGTCTTACCCATGGTTGTGGAGAGGTTGTAATGGAAGAAATTGATTCTATGGACAGGTGTGTTTTATATACATAACGAGTTGAGATTAGGAGTAGTTTAAGTGACAGGACTAATCTGTGTGCCATATGGGCACATAACCAATCTGTGGGAGCCAGAATTCTGGCTGGGTGGTAGGGGATCAAATACTTATTTCACTCGATCAAATGCTAATCAATTTATAACCTTTATATAATGTGTTTTTTCTGGGTTCTTTGTTTATATTGTACCTCTGTCTGTTAAAATAAACCTACCAAAAAAATTACAAACCGTTCATTTCTTTGTAAGTGGGCAAACTTACAAAATCAGCAGGGGATCAAATAATTGTTTTCCCCACTGTAGATCCATATGACTTGGCAGCCCAAGACTGGATTACAGACCCCGATGCACTACCTCCACTCACATACCCGAACATTGTAAATTATCTCATTTTTGGACTGAGTGCATACACTTTGCGTGAGTTTAAAAGTTATAAATCCGTAGAAGCTCATGAATAGTTTTGCAGTGGCTGGGTGCAAGATCTGCTAATTCACAAGCCAGCAAACTGCGAGAGCACAGTCATACTCGCAAAGATAAGGTGGCACTTATCTCTTTTTGGCCCAATTATTAAACCAAACAAAATACAAAACCTTCAAAAACATTCAGCAACGTGATTGTTTTATTGAGTCATAGGCAGTGGGTTTGATCAGTCGCATTATTAATAAAAAAGATTTGCTATAATCTTGGACCTTGGACCTTCTCTCCACCAGACAGACCTCCCCATCCAGCCTTTCCCACCCTTCAACCAGTACCCACTGTACCACCTCCGAGCGCGCCGGGACTTCCGAGTCCACCCCCCAGGTCAACCGAACCACCCCCTCCAGTGGGGTCGTCACCCAGGACCAGACCCTCCGGCACACAGCGAACGCATGCTTCCAAACCCGGCATGCTTTTCCCTGTTGGGAGGCGGAAAAGGTTAAGGATGGGTGGGTGATCACGTTCATGCCCAGGACCGCAGCCTCTGACCACAGGCAGCGATCCTGAAGGATGATCACCCCCTTTTCTGGAACCCTCACACCCCTGATCACAAAATCCATAACGACGTACCCCACGAAGGGGATGTCAAGCCCATTGGCTGCCCTTAAAGACAGCCACTGCAGGGCTGCCCGGTCCCGCAAAGGCGCCTCCCCGTACCAACGTCGGAAAAACGCCTTGCTGAACAGGGTGACCTGCGAGCCCGTACCTAGCCAACACAGCACCTTAACCCTCCCAGCCTCCACCTCAACCTGGGGACAAGACGCCAGAACCTCCTCATTCCTTGGGAATTCCCCACCTCCCTGCTGGTACACCCCACCCACGCGCCCTACTGCGGACGGGGCCGGGAATTTAATGGCACCCTCTGGGGGCAGTCATGCTGCATGTGTCCGGCCTGCTCACACTCCATGCAGACGGGGCGGCCCTCAGCGTCCCACTGGAACCGGCCCGGCCAACCACCCTGGCCCAGTCCCACTGGGCACCTGCTCCCTGGGTGCCGCATCCCCCACAAACCTGGAGGCCCGGGACCCGCGAGAACTGCTGCTAAATCTCCCACAGTAGGGTCTTCCCCAGTGTGGCCATCTCCTCCTGGAGCTCCTGCCACAGCTCTGTCTGCACCTCCTCCTTCCACCGTTCCACATCCCCGGCCGGTGATGGAACTGCAGGCGTCCTGGAGGGCTGGGAACAAGAAAAATATCGCCCCCAATTCCAGCTCCAGCTCACGGGCTTCCCGGCTCACCTCACGGAACATGAGGGCTGGCTGCCGCCGCACCTGCTGCTGGAGCTCCTGTCTAACAGGGCCCAGGAGGAACTGGTCCCGCAGGATCGTATCCTCAGCCCCCCATTCCCCAGCTCTCGGGCCCGCCACTTCGCATGTACCTCCCGCAGCCACAGGAGGTATACCTCCAGGGTCTCATCTGTACCCTGGGTGCACTGGAAAAACTGAGTGCAGACCACAGCCAGAAGAACAGGATGGGCAAACAGCTCCTCCAATATGGCCCACACAAGGACCAGCGTATCCTGCCGTTCAGCTGGAACCAGCAGCACCTCCCGCCGGGCACGCTTCTCCAGAGCCCCCACCATGAAATTCACCCACTGTTCCTCGGTGAGCCCCTGCGCCTGCAGCATAGCCTGTATCTGGGCCCGCCATTCCCCAAAATTAGTTGAGCCCTCCTCGCCCGAGAACTTGGGCACCCACAGGGTGCACATGAACCAGGGCACCGTCAGGCATGAACCCGCGCGCTGCCCCGTCCTGCCCGTCCATGGTGTCTATGGCTTCAAACAAGGGCAGATCCTGCCGGTTACGCCAAAATTGAAGGGTGTCAGGAGCTGCCAACGTTGGCCCCTGCTACCCCAGCACAGGTTCTCCCAATGGATCCGCCCGCCACAGACAACCAGGACACCGGGAGTACAGGTATGAAAACTTTATTGTTAAAAGTGACAATTCATAGTAGCGCTGTCAAAATTAGCCAAAAATGACGCTTGATTATTCGTTCTAAAAAAACACATGGGTTTGAACCATTCGAATATTTATTTTTGCGCATTATGTCCATAAGGCTGTTTTCACACTTCGTCCGTTTTGCTGGTCCGAACTCGAGTGCGATTATCCCCCCGCTCCCCCTGCCTCCGCTGGTCTCCTTTCACATTAGGCTACATTTTTTGGTTGCAAACCTGGTCCGTTTACGCCATCAACACGTAAGGAACATGCAGCTTTTATTTGCCAATGTCGTTAGGCAACAACGCAAAAGGGAGGCAAAATGGAAAGCCACTCTATTTTTGTTTTCTTATTCATCTTTTTTTAATATGGTGTCAGCACCAAAATAACCAGTAACACTTTATTTTGATGGTCCTCCTGTAGATTTTCCACAGACTAGAAGTAGCATGTCAACAACATATCTGTTGACTATCAACAAAGGATCATCTGTAGACAGTTAAAATACCATTAAGAAATATACCTACATACTATCAACTAACTATATTAGACATGACCTTAATATTTCTGATGATGATCTACAGTGAGATGCTAGTAGATGATCAACTGACTTTCAATAAGGTATCAACAAATGATCAGGTAAACACAGGGAGATACTGGGAGATGATCAACTGACTACAGATCATACAGTATCTACAGATGATCAGGTACATGTGGTAATCAGTTCAACCCTCATCTGTAGATAGTTAGCATATTATCAGTATTATTTCTGTAAATTGCTACAGACTCTCTGTAGTTTTCATGTTGATAGATCAGTCTTTCAGCAGACTCTCAGTAAAAGCTGCACATCATTCTTGGCTCTGCTGAAAAGTTGTCCCCTTGTTTTTATACAAATATATGGGTGTTCAGTTAACTATCAATGGTGTATCAACTGCTAGTCTACAGACAGTCACTAAGGGCTGTACCAACTCTCTGGTAAAGACCTGTACGTTTGAATTTGCACCATCCAAATAAAGTGAAAAATTATTTAATTAAGTGTACAAGCAGGCATTTGCCTCATAAGTGATCTTTCGGTGAACTTGCCATTGCCACCCAGCCTCCAAATAGTATTGTTTAACAATAGTGTTCCTTTGCGCAGTTAATTGTATTTTGCAATCTATGTAAAATGCATTAGCATTTCTGTTTTATGCACATCCTTCTGCAGTGGTGCTTGGAATTGATAAAGCATAACTGAATGGTATTTCCAGGATTTTAACAGTTCAGCTTACTGCCGTTTCCAGATTACTGAGTTACGAATTAGTGAGGTTCTGGTGTATAGGAAATCTGACTGAGTGAGTGAACCAGTGAGAGAGTGAGGTATCAAATATACAAACCTTGCTTTATTTTATAGTTTTCTTCTCTCCTCTTGTTCCACTTTTTCTTTTTCTTTCTCTTCTTTTTCTTGTTCTTCTTGGACTTCTTTTTTTGTGATGATGTTCTTCCTCACTTGTGGAGGAGTCTTCGTCACTTGTTGATGAGTCCTCATCGCTTGTCGAGTCTTCATCACCACACAAATCCTCTTGCTTCGAGGAGATACTGGGACCAGGACCGTCTGACAAACAAAGGACACCATAAGGATTTTCTGATGGAGAGAGAATGTGCAGCGCACCTGTACGCACACAATCTTTCTTGCTTATACACACTCCAACACACCCACACACACACACCAAAAAACATGAACAGATACATTTTTAAGGCCCTTTTGGAATTCCCTGCGCAAGTAAACAATTCATTAATAATTGTCAATGCATAGGCTTTTCAATGGTCAAGAATCAATAGTTCCACCATAATATCTAATTAATAAATGAATAATCTAATTAATAATATCTAAGGAATTCATAAAATTGTCAACTACCTTTCTTCGCAATAAGCTCCTCAAGTTGCTGTTGAAGTGTAGCGTTGCTGGCCTTTAACTTGGCTCTGCAGGATCATTGTCTTGCTCTTCCATATGAGAAGTTCTTGGGTCACTGGTGTTAGCTTAACCTCTTTGCCTATAAATTTATAAAAATATAATGGAACCAACATGAATTGGTCAAATAATAATTCCCAAGTCAAATTGAACACATTCTTCCTTCCATTAAGTAGTGTTGTCTAAGGTTCTTCTTTCCTATAAACAGGACTTTACACTTAGGCGTATTGAACGCCATCTGCCAGGTATCTACACACTTCTGGATTTGCCTATCTTTAGGTCTTCCTGAATCACCTTAGTTGGTTCCAAATTGTTGGCTAGACCCCCTTGCTTTGTATCATCTGCAAATTTTACTATTTTCCTACTAAGCTCTGTGTCTAGATCATTTAGCTAACTAGCTATGTAGCCAGATAATGAAGATCAAAGGCCCACACACAGTGATCCTAGTGGGATTCCACCTCATACATAACCATACTCTGATACCATCCCTCCCACAGTTACACTCCTCTACCAGTCAACTAACTTGCTACAAACCAACTAAGTGATAACCCCCGTAGAATTTAGAGGAACAGTTCAATTACGACAAAGTTAGCTAGCTAAATAAAACAGCACAAAGTGCCCACACACTTGCATTACCATGGTCTTTGTCCTGCTCCGCTTGCTCGCCTGGTCTTCGATGTGTGTTGTATGTCGACATCTAAAAATAATGAATTAACATGCATCAGCAGAGCCCCAAGTACTGTACTGTATATATCCGTTTAAGTAGTAAAGGCTCAAGAATTCCTTCACAGCAGCGAGTTGATTTCAAAACGCGCGCTGTATGCAATAACTGGACAGTGAAGCGAGGGTGAACATGATTTAGAGGGCCAATGGAAACCGACACAACACAATGTCCCGGAATTCTAGATGAGACCACACGATTGCGTTGAACATGTATGATTATAAGCTGGTTTAAGACAATTTTTGCCCACAAACCATCCATTAGGTTCACAAATATTTCATGTTATATATATATTTTATATTACATATATATATATATATATAGATATATATATACACACACACACACACACACACACACACACACTCTATGCTTAATCCCATCTACATGTCTGCAGGAATGTTACTGACCTTGCTCCATTCTGTGCGTGTTTGGGTGTGTGAGACAGAGATAGCAAGGTTCTCCCACCTACAGCAAAAATAGTATTCCACACATATTTCTATGGCTGCATTAAAGAATGGGAGCCACAAGAATTTAATGATCATTAATCATGCTTTTACAAGACTTATTTCTAGTATGCAAGAGGTCGTTTTGGAGGCACATGGGGGAGGAAATCATGGGTGTTTGGGATGTTGGAGATCCATCCCTCCAGGAAACCAGTTCCTCGACTAGTGAAGAGGAAAGACAAGATGACCCTTCTTCCCATCATACAGAAGCATGTTAGGAGACGCAGTGTTATTATTAGTGATGAGTGGCGTGCATATTCTGAACTTTCTCTGAGGGGATATACACACCACACAGTCAATCACAGTGTGAATTTTGTAAGTCCAACCACAGGAGCACACACACAAAACACTGAAAGGGCCTGAGCAACCTTCAAAAAAGAGGTGTGGCGTTTGCGTGCCAATCGATCTGAGTGGGCTCTCAGAAACCAGCTTGTGTTCATTGAGTGGACATATTGGTTGGGAAGGAGACACAAAACAGTCCTTGGGAGACTTATAAATGACATCAAAATGTTTCACTAGACAGACACTGGACATTGCACAAAAAGATACTGTTTTCTTTTGTTTTTATCTTATGTTCATTAAACAGTTAAAGTGGAAAAATGATGACTTTTGATTTGATTGATTCCCAGGCACTGCGTTGACTGGATGACTGTTGAGCCTTGACAGTATTCATACATAGTATTTTGTCTTTTGGTTTGTTCATCCAGTAAAAATGCAACATAATTTTGATTAAACATCTTAATGTGAAACAATGATGGCCTGTGCTTTTTAACTTCCTTAAATTGTTTTCCAAAGACTTTTTTGTGCTGATTTTAAAGTCAGGATATTTTGAACTGACAGTATTACGGGCAGTAGGTGATTCGTCATTTTTTAACAGGGGGGATGGCCCAATGGTCACTGACACTACTCTATAGAGTATGTAGGGGGATGACAGGTTAACAAGGGGGATGCATTTTGGTCATTTTGCTAATAAGGGGGATGGCATCCCCCCTCATCCCTCTACAAATCACCTACTGATTACAGGTAACTGGTCATTATCAGACATGCCGATGAAATACTCCCGAAAGTCAACTGAACATTGAACTTGATATAAGCAAGTTGTAGATTGTACACTTAAATAATTTTTCACTTTATTTGGATGGTGCAAATTCAAACGTACAGGTCTTTACCAGAGAGTTGGTACAGCCCTTAGTGACTGTCTGTAGACTAGCAGTTGATACACCATTGATAGTTAACTGAACACCCATATATTTGTATAAAAACAAGGGGACAACTTTTCAGCAGAGCCAAGAATGATGTGCAGCTTTTACTGAGAGTCTGCTGAAAGACTGATCTATCAACATGAAAACTACAGAGAGTCTGTAGCAATTTACAGAAATAATACTGATAATATGCTAACTATCTACAGATGAGGGTTGAACTGGTTACCACATGTACCTGATCATCTGTAGATACTGTATGATCTGTAGTCAGTTGATCATGTCCTAGTATCTCCCTGTGTTTACCTGATCATTTGTTGATACCTTATTGAAAGTCAGTTGATCATCTACTAGCATCTCACTGTAGATCATCATCAGAAATATTAAGGTCATGTCTAATATAGTTAGTTGATAGTATGTAGGTATATTTCTTAATGGTATTTTAACTGTCTACAGATGATCCTTTGTTGATAGTCAACAGATATGTTGTTGACATGCTACTTCTAGTCTGTTGAGCATCTACAGGAGGACCATCAAAATAAAGTGTTACCAAATAACCATGTTCGGCATTTTCACTATGCCATAAATGCGTCCCGCTGTCTGAGAGTGATGTGAGCTGCTCGGATAAGGAGGTTTTTGTGGAGACAGGCGGCAATGCGAAATGAATTTGCAGCTTTGCTTGCAGAGCATATATGCATACCCTCAAGGTGAGCGAACAGTGTGGCTACCTGCAATTACTCCGCACACACACTGCTGATAAAATAAAATCCCCTACCAGGATCTCCCCCCAAATTAAACCGAAAAAAAAAGAAAAACGAAACTTAGCATCAACAACTAATCACAAACGAAAGGAAACTGGCCGAAAACGCAAAACCAAACCAAAACCAACCAAACAGAAGCGCCACCCCCAAAAAAAAAAAAAAAAAAAAAAAAAAACACCATAAAATCCGCCACGCGGAGCCTTCCTTCTCCCGAGCTGTCCGACTCCCAGCTACCTAAATTGTCGCCTTCTTATACCTGCACCCCCGTTAAGGACAATTCAGAACAGCCGCGAGCCCCGGCAGTTCGGTGGAGGCAATCATTCAATAACCCCCGGCTCAACAACGCACCCGCGGTTCCCAATTAACATCCCGATTGAGAGGCTCAACACGGCGGCAACGGTCAGCTTACCTCCTGACAAAGCCACACACCATTGCAGAGACTTTCATATTGCCAGCTGCCGTTGAAATGGTAAAAACGATGTGCGGGGAGGAAGAGGCTCTAAAACTGAAGACAATACCATTGTTTGATAACACAGTGAAAAGAAGGGTAGAGGCAATAGCTAACGACCAAGAAAGCACGCTAACAGTGCAACCTCAGAATTCCCCGGCTTATGCTCTTCAAATGGATGTCAGCACAGAGGCAAAAATGCCCATGCTTTGACATTTGTTCGCTACATGCAGGGGAATGCGATTCATGAGGATATTTAGTACTGTCTTCCTCATTCTGAACATGAAACTGCCAAAGCAATGTACGATGTCCTCCGTAGCTACATGGAAAAAACAACATTTCATGGGACTGAATGGTCGGATTCTGCACAGGCCTGCAGACATTGATCATGGATTTGGCCCCCTCTGTGGTATGGACTCATTGGATAATTCACTGAGAGCAACTTGCATGTAAGGAATTTATTGTGCCAATGGCAGATGTATTGCAGCAGGTAACAGGGGCGTCGGACCGCGGGTAATGGTGGACCTGACTAACCAGGGCCTTGCCTGGATGGGGGACCCTCCAAAAGCCTTGGAAATAAATTGATTTTGGTTTCTAATTTAGCTAATTTTGATACTTTCTGATATTATAGAAATAAATAATAACTTCCATGATAAGTTCTGCTTATCTGCCTGTTGTTTCCTTTATGTGCTTATCTGCCTGTGTCCTGCCCCCACGCCCCCACCCCCGCCTCAAAAGCAGAAGTGGTTTGATCCTCCGGTGCATAAATTTATCGTGTAAATTAGTGGTGTTCAAAACGATTCTTTTTAGTAATTCGCTTCCTTTCGTTCAGTTCAATAAAACTGCCGCGGTCCAAAAATATCAAATGGAAAATTCCAGAAATAAACTATTCATAAGTTTTAAATTGCGCGCCGTTCTGAGTAGCATGATGAAATCTTGTGCCATCCCGCCCAGGACGTGAATCATCCCTTTGTCCATCGTATCCACGCAGTATACGCTACCTGCCCGTTAGTCACTTAGTAGACGACTCGGTTATCTGATCGATTGTCGCGGTGTCACAGTGCTTGTGTTCAAGTAACCTTATATATTGTTCTATTTTACTACTAGTTATTGTTGTTAATCTCTTATTGTGCCTAATTTATAAATTAAACTTTACCATGAGTATGTATGTATAGGAAAAAAACATAGTATATATAGATACAGATAGCAAGTGTAAAATCCTCATTTAACCACAGTATGATTGATGAAGCATGCTTACCTTGTTGATTATTAGCTGTTTATATTGTACTTTTTTGTTTTTCTCTTTTGAATTCCTCTTTAATTACATTGTTTTGAACAGAGACTAAGTTTAAGTCTAATCCTCATTGAACTACAGCAAGATATGATTCAAAGCACACTTACCTTATTGATTGTAAGTTGTTTAAGCCTTAAATGCATACCAACTAACCTAATTACCAACCTAATAATTAAATTTAACATAATAAATACATTTAAATACATAATAAATGCATAAATACATTATGTATTTTTTCCGTCCCTTTATTTTCTTGGGGGGCACACTACTGTGTCCGGGGCCCAAAATTTGGTGCTACGCCCCTGGCAGGTTATCAGCATGGTGAACTATATCAAGCCACATCCACTGCGTGCACGTCTGTTTACGAAACTATGCAGTGATATGGGCTCGGAACACGTGAATTTGCTCTTTCACACAAAAGCACTGTGGTTGTCTAGTTGGGGTGGAGCCAAATATGGTATTCGGCAAAGCACAAATAGTGGGTTTTTTTGAATATTTATTTCGTACAAATATTTAAAATTATTTGTTTTTGGGAAGAAAAAAAAACATGTCAAATAGCTGGTGTTCCTCATAACTTACCTTAACTGGTTTGCTGAGGTAGTTTATTATAATGTTACTTGTCTTTCGTTTTCCTGTTGGACCTGCAATATGTGAAGCAGAGTTTGTTTTCCCAGGAGGACAAGATTAGCCTACGTTAGCTCTGGCACTGTAGTGTACTAGCTAGTTCACCTACATGCTGTGCTCACTGCTCAGTCAGCCTGTCACACAGTTGCAGATAACACACTGGAGAAATAGAGCGCTATTTATAGCCATTCTAGCAAAGTTCCTGTGCCAGTATTTCAACTTAGAAGATGCAGATGCAGTGGAGCTTGTTTGACCGGGGGGAGATTAGGCTAGCGTTAACCTGTTAGCCCTGTAAATTAGCCTATATTGTTGGCAGTGTAGTAGAGGTAGGTCTACCTTTTGTGTTTCGATTGCATCTACACTTGACAAGGATTGAGATATTTGCATAGCCTGTTAGGCCACTCTCCTTTTTGCAGACAGCAAGATCTATAGTTAGCTCCATTGTTAGCTCCGTTGTCTACTAGTTAAGTTACATGAGACCGTTATACATGTTTATTGCTGGGTTTATGAAAACCATAAACCAATATTACATTTAAGTGTTCATAATTATTATAATAGTTTGTTGAAGAACACTTATATTAACACTTTAATATTCTAGCAGTGTAATAAAAACAAAAACAGGATTGTTATGCCTATTTCCACTTTTACTCAAATACAAATACAAATAATTTTGCTGCCTCAACAAATACAGATACAAATACAAATACTAGCCTCTCTGCACATCCCTATTGTCTAGTGGCAGGGTGCTGGAAAGATTTTTCAAGATGCGAAATGAATTGTTGGCGTTTTCCATGGATGTGAAAAAAAAAAACTGACTTTGTTGACTTTTTGTGTGACCAACAAAAAATGTGTCTCCTTGCATATGTGACCAACATCTTTGGGAAACTTAATGATCTTAACATAAGATTGCAGGGGAAAAACAAGAATATAATGCAGATGAGTGACTGCATTGATGAAAAGAAAGCCTTTCAAAGGCAAACTTCACCCCTTTCCCTCAGCTGTGCAACTTTCTGACAGACAACAGCATCAATGAGTGTCCCACACAGATGATGAGTGACCACCTGAAATGCCTTGAGGAGCACTTCTCCACTTACTTTCCAGACATGGATATGTCAAGGTTTGACTGGGTGAGGGACCCATTCCACTGTGATGCAGGCTCGGAGCACCTGCCTGCTGCCACTGTTGAACAGGTGATCGAACTATCATGATAGAACACATCAGGGATTGCATTTGCGAGTGGCTGTGGAGGAATTCTGGTTTGGAGTACCCAGAGATCGCACTGTGCGTTAAAAGTCTTGGTTCCTTTAATTCAATTTGGTCAAAGATTTCTCTAATAAACAGTGTCACATAATTTACCAAAGTGGAGCTAACTATTATCAACACAGAGGAGGGGCAGGGATGTGAGAAAATTGGATATTGTGAGCCATGCACATGGTTTGTTTTGTTGGAAACTGATTTTTCCATTACTGAAAATAAATTAATCATTATTTAACAACACACAAATGCAAACATTTGCATTCCAGTGTTTTTAACTTTTGACTTTTTGTGTATTTTAACCATTTTTAAAATTAATTTAAATTACCATGTATTTCATACATTCTCTCTGTAACATACAAAGTGGGATGTACCTGTATTCTATTACTGAGCTGTGCGATGTGTGTAATATTCCCTGGAGGTTGGTCAAAGATTTTCTTGCAAGAATACTGGTCATTGCAGGGGCACAGCTATTCACACCCCAGTTTGATACTGCTGATCAAAAAACGGCTGGTCAGAGGCTATGGCTTTAAATAATTACATTTAAGCCCAATTCTGTTTTTGAGAAATTCAAATGTATTTGAATAGTTCGTCTATTTTAATTCTTGGTGGCTCTCAAAGGCCGTATTTCACATATTTCAGTATAAGTGACAGCTTATTTAAATTTTCTTTTTAAACACAGAAGTGAAGATAAAAGTGAAATGAGGAAGTGATTTGTGTCTACTTTTAGACCAGCAGGGCCATGATACCCATTTTAATATTTCTGTCCCTTCTGAAAGTGTGAGGAGGAGCTCATTCCAGAGTTCTAATCTGGTTGGACTTCTATTTGGTAGGGCATTGAAATTTGACTATTTTAAGCAGAATTTTAGCGGAATAATCCTTATATATGTGAGACTGTCAGCAGGTCAGTGAAAAGGACCGTTTTCATAAAACCTACGGAAAAAGTTCTCATGTGAAGAAATTGCCTCAGATTGTTCCCCAGGTAAACCATAACGTGAGAGATTTTAGTTGTCTCTAAATGCTTTAACATAAAATTGTCAGCATTTTACATTTTTTACACATTTTATCCCCAGTGCTTGTAAGCTCCCTGACTACCAAATCTTAATATTAAGCAATAAAAAGTAACATGAAACAATATCAATAAGTAGACTTGCCATGAGAAATAGTTTAAATGGTACAGATGTAAATAACTCAATATGGAAAGATGCAGTGGATTTGAACAAATGAAAGATTTTAAATCAGGAAATTACATTTTTGTAAATGCCATATCATATCATTTTCAAGTTGAATTTTGTATTTAATAAATTAATTAAACATCATTTAACATCTTTTTTTTATATCAAAGTTTCATAGTTTTTAATAGACATTTCAAAGTCAAGGTGAAAAAGGCATCCCCCACCCCACTCCACTCCATACAAAAGGAGGATGAGCAATTTCTGAGCAAAATATCTTAAGAAAGATGATAAGCGCTGATTTGACAATAGAATTGGTAAATGGCTCATATGCCATTGCCCATCTGGAGCAGAGTGAAAGGGGTAGCCACCTTGCCAGGTGGTGATTCACAAGAAAACGGGCTCCAGATGGCGTGTTTGGCCAATAGCCATTTATTCTCCCACTCTGGGGTAATGGAAAGCAAATGAAACAAATGAATTCATTTTTAAAAGTTTACAAGACAACCAAAAACCCTTCCTGCCTAGTGCCAATTTAGTAACACATGACCGCAAAGCAACCAAACAGGCCATATCCAGGATGCTCTCCACCTATGCAGGCAATGCTGGCTTTAGAGTAGGCCTAACAAAGGCCGCAAGCAATACCTGGGCTGATTAGCAATCACCTTCAGCTGCACAGGTGCCTGTCTGTGAGGCCACTGCTGTCCTAGGTCATAAAACCTCACAGGCCATAGGAAGCAGTGGAAAGGACCAAAACAGCCAAAAAAGGGCAGGAGCAGCCCTCCATACTCCACCCATTATGGAGTTCATGAAACCTCATTCTCCTCATATTTGTACACTACTTTACAAGTCAGCCCTGTAGAGTGGTCACAGAAGTTAAACCCCCTGTGCTACGCCATGTCATCCTACGCACAGTCAGCCAGCTGTAAGCACAGTGCTAAGAACATGAAACTTCCATCTTGTTCCAACCTAGCAAATATACTATATTTACACTGTTATAGAAATAACAATCTTGTATTACGTTGTGCACACCATATATTTCCTATCAATTACCTCTAAAAATAACAGGGAGAACACTTTTTACATATAGTAGTCATGCTGCAAATTATTTATGGCCAAGCACATACGTATTTGTACACACATACGTTAAAATACATTATAATTACACCTTATCAAATATAACACACAGTGCTGATGATTTCCCTGTTTCAGTATGTGGCATGACTACAAATACTTTTAAAATAGCCTTTTGCAAAAGAATCACCATAATGACACCGAACTGAACACAACACAGAAGGAGCAGATATATCATTTGAAGTGCTTAATATTATTGATGTTGTTTTCTCAGAGTTTACTTGTATAGCTGGTCCATAGATGAGCTGTGAGGCTATGTTTTTCCAATCACTCTATTGCTCACTGCAAGCTGCTCAAGGACTTCCACCTTAGGGAGATAAGTTGTAAATCATTTTCACTGTAACAAACTGATGTGCCACTGCATCAGTGAATTAATGTTTTTTTTTCTGTATGAAATTCTAACATGCATGTGACTGCACATTGTGTTTCATATAAGGGACTAAAAGCACATGAAAATCTTCCTCTTATGATTCTCACACATAGTGGGTAAGTCACTGCAGCAGGTGAGTATCTAGAAAGGATATTGAAAATCCAATGGTCTTCAGGCTGAGGTGCTTCCTTCTGCACCTCTCTGGATCACGTTTTGCTAATCTGCCTCAAACAATACCATTTAAAATATAGACACTGAATTAAAAATTGTGAACAATATGAATTTGCTCTGTTTAAATGCTTAGATAATATAATTAATATGTTTTCTGGAAATTTATAGCAGAAAGCACCAGAAATTCAGTACATACATTTTCTTCTATTATATTTATTTTAAATAAATAAAAAAAAAAACAGTTGCCTATGAGTTTACTACATATTACAGTTACATACTAACAGATGTTGTGGCACCTCTTTGCATTACCATCGGCTAGTGACTGTATAATAGCATACATAATAGAGAGTGCAAGGCTATGAGTTTGTACCACAGACATTGTGATTAAAAGTACCTGGTGATAATGTATTTTAAAGAATTAATAAAATCAATTCTGATGCCAAACATCCACTCCATACATTGTTGATTTTATTGCATGCCATTAGTATCAACTCCAAAGTTCACTGCAATGGAATCATGTTCATCAACACGTTTTGCAATCTACACCTAGCTCTAGAAAGAGCTGCTCACCACCAACTGGAAATAAATATGGAAAAATGGTATTTAGCAGATAAGCAGTCTGTGTAGGTAAATAAGTGATATGTTTTTTCTTATTTACTTTTGAAATTTCCTAAGCTAAAGGTTTAATCAAAACGCTCCATTCTTCAAACCTTGGAATAAACGTATTCTATGATTAGTATTTTGGTTGATTGGTTATTTTGTGAGATATTGTTTGCTCTCATGTGATTCCTTTTGATTGGATTCAAAAGGTGCCCTATTGTCCTACCCTTAAAAACACTGTATTTACACTGTAGTTACTGCTTATCTCTAATTACACCCCAGTGAAGACTGTCATAATAAAAGTATTTTAAATCTCAGAAGTCTGTCTCAGTCATGTATCGTATTTATGTGCACTCTGTTAAATAAAATACAAATAATAACAGTCTAGAGACTGAAAAAAAATGTGTAGATCAATAAACTCTGTCATCAGAGTGAGACGCTATTTTTCCAAAAGCAGTCAGTCCCACTAGATTGTGGCAATGATCCAGCTGTCTTATGAGTGAACTTCCTATACCACCATCAATAGCCTTGGGAGGTTTGTTCCTCAGTGGTCCCTTGGTAGACGTATGAGCTGTGGCTATATGGACAAGGTTTGACAGGTTCTAATATCTGAAAGTTGCTACCACCCATGTGCCTAGGTGTTGGGGGCTTTCTGTTTGGCTCCCTGCAAAAGGATGCAATTTAAGGGCATAGGCTGGCCTCAAGAGTTTGTTCTGATGTAAGAGACCTTGAGCAGTGTCTCAGTGTCCACATTTGTTCCTCTTTGAGTCCACACATTATGTCTGTGGCACTCTTTGAGACTTACCAAATCAGTCTTTCAATCTGTCATACAGAGTATTGCACTTTGTCATATAAAGCGGAGGCTTTCTTATAATGATACAGAACTAAGGGCTAACTAAGAGTGCTGTCTGTAAGCAAAAAACAGCCACTAGCCTGCCTCATCTATAGGTGCATTCAAATGCAGTGAGGAAGATTTGTATGTGCAGCATCACTTATGGAATGCAAGACATACAGTGGTGCATGTGTACATGCATGTTATTTGTATCTCTCAGAAAAAAAAATCTTATGTTTGAGGCTGCAAAATGGCTCTTTGTTATACAGCTCAGAGGTTCTCTCTGTCTGAGAAAAACATGCCTTAGTTGACAGTACTTTCTGAAGTATTCAAGTTTTAGTTATGCTGACTTAGTTATGCTGATAGTGTAGCAGAGCTGAAGTAGTGGCTCGTGTGAGCCCTGCATAAAGCCTTGGGTAGCAGGTAGCAGGTAGCCGAGCGGTAGCAGCAGTTACGTCACTCCCTGACAGACCTAGTTAAGTAGCGTTATTGCCGACAGACTAAGGGCAATTTGCCTTTAGCTCAACTGGCAACGATGCTGGCTGTAAGGGGTTAGCAGCGAGCAGTGAGAACGTCGGTTCGAAACTCGCTTGTTTGCTGACCCCCGTAACATCTAATTAAACACAACGAAGTCTGACTACGCCCGTTACAATAGCAAATGCTGTGCAAGTCTTAGGTACACCATTAGGTACAGTGATTTCACTCTCCCAAAACTTACGACATTCTTATTGTATATAACTTACATGTATACCAGATCATAACATTATGCATCACTTGTAGATATGTAGATTATGTGCAGTGATGTTCATCTCTGCTCAGGTGTTATTTTGATACATAGTTCACTGTCTTGATTTATATAAAACAAAGGATCTAAACATAGTTGGGATGTAGTTTCCTATCACAGAAGCTAATTTCTAATACATTACATCAAACTGCACTTAAATTACTCTTCATATCTGAAAAACATTGCCACAGCAGGGGACAGTGGGAAAATGAGAAAGAGCAATCCTAGGGGTGTGCTGGAGTGTGCGGTCTGACACAAACAGAAAACAGAATGACTTAGCAGGACTGTCTCATAGTGACACCTATCGACACACTGCTTCCTACTGTGTGGAGGCCAGGCGTGCTCTGTGGGGTGTTTTGGGGAAAAAACCTGTAGAGGAGTAATAGGAAACACCAACCCTGACAGCACATAGCTAGTGATGAGATAGTGAGGCTGAATAGGTAGAGTGTGTGACTCACAGATTTAAAAGAATCATTGTCTTTTGCTGTGAAGAGTAAAGTCTTTTATTTAGTTCATCTAAGTAAGTGAAAGACAGCATGAAGTAGCTCCACCCACTATTGGTTTCATGAAGGCTCACTCCTCTGTCACTAGCTGCTGTGTGCTTGTCGTCATTTTGTCAGAGTCATCTGATCTCGTAATTCAGCTGCAAATGGGATGGCAATTGATAAGTAACTGTTAAAGTCAAGATCTCCTCCAGGACCAGAACTACCTGCCACTTGTCTGAGGGAACATTCATTCTTGGCAATATTGAGTACCATTCCATGTGTTGTAAAGTCATATTTCATTGAAGCACTTCCACTCAAAAGTTTTGGGATTACTGAAACAAGTATGAAAACTTGTTTAATTGTTAACCCTTCTGTGAAAAACACAGATTCCCATTTATAAACTCTAGGATTACCTCCCTTAGATCAGTTTTCAGTGGTTGCATCTAATTGTGGAATTTAGCTGACTGTCAATTTCACAGTACCAACTGTTATTTATTTATAGGTTTCCTCTGTACAAGGCTATTCTGGCAAAGCAGTTCCATAACCAGATGGTTAAAGGATTGAATCCTGGGTCAGGTACACTTCACGTACCTTTGAGCAAGGAACTTAATCTGAATTGCATCAGATAACTTCTGTCATTATTCAAGAACAACAGATAGAACTGTAAGTTATGGATAAGGGAATCTGTTGAACAGATACTGCGATAATGGAAATTATTTTAGCAGTGAGCTCACGGTAATAGGAACATATAATTCTTTTATTCCCTAAATATGCATCCCAGCACGGCATATGCTTTATAGATTGCTAAATATGTTAACAAATGTAAGCCAAGCAGTCATATTAATGAGAAGAGGATTTTTCCATCTGAGCCAAGGGATTTATATTATGCAGGTAATGAGCCATACAGTATGCGAATCAAACATCCCCCTGCAACCTTGAATTTGTCAAACTGATTTACAGCCGAGAGTAGCCAACCTGCATCAGCACACATTGTCCAAGGACTCTCACTCTATCTCTCTCTCTCATTCCATCTCACATATTCTGCATTATCCCCATTGTTGCATTGTTGCAGCACCGATTTTGTCTCCACTCCATACACTATACTGCATTCCAACCTCCCACTGCATTAGGGTCTTAATGGGAAAAAAACTCATCTCAAACATTCCAAATGGGCGTAGTGCTAACTCCCAGACTGCCGAATCAACCCAAGAGCTGAACCATCAACATCCTAGACTCCCCATATTGTATTTGATAATGATTTAATGATTCTCTATCATGTGTTGGTAATTCAGCAAGTGGAGACTATTTGCCAGGGTTTGTTCAATCACAGCTCTTAATTGTTTAATTAAACCCCTAATTTGGATAGGAAGTGGCCCTCATTGAAGCTCCAGTTATTAGGCAGGACATGTGATCCCTGCAGGATGGGAAATGGCCATCCTTGCCATATGCATAAGCGGATGTTCCACAGAGCGGTCCTAGGCTTCAGCATGGTGTTTGGGTTATCTCCCCTTCTCAGCACCGGGCGTCAGCTGCTCACTTCAAAGGGTGCTGCGGGCCTCAAGCTTCTCTTTACGTCTCTGGCCGCAGGGTGGAAACCATAAACATATGAATTTTTGTTTGCAAGTGAGAGAAATGAGCCATTTTGTGCTCGCCATATAGAAAGCACACAGGTGAGTGGTCTGCACAGGCAGAAGCAGAGTGCATTAAAAGCCAGTTTTCCTCAGGCATACGTCTTTTGAGGCCCATCAAAAATATATAAACATAAACACATAAACACATAATTTTAGGCCAATTTCCAAACTCCCGTTTCTTTCAGAAATTTTGGAGAAAGTTGTACTTATACAATTGCAATCTTTTGTAGATATACATGGCGTTCTTGAGCCACTCCAGTCTGGTTTTAAAGCCCTTCACAGCACTGAATCTGCACTGTTAAGTTTTTAACGATCTGTTATTAGCTACTGACTCTGGGGATTCTGCCATTCTTATTCTTTTAGATCTCACAGCTGCATTCGACACAGTAGACCATAGTGTCCTTATCTCTCGCCTTAAGCATTGTGTCGGCATTAAAGGTACTGCTCTGGAGTGGTTTAGGTCTTACCTGTCTGACAGAAGTTTTTTCTGTCAGCCTTGGTGACCTTGCTTCCTCCTCAGAGTCTCTCCCTTGTGGAGTCCCCCAGGGTTCTACTCTCGGGCCAATCCTTTTTTTCCCTTTATATGCTCCCCTTAGGGTCCATTCTAAGAAAATAGGGCATCTCTTTCCACTGTTATGCAGATGACACCCAAATTTACCTGCCTTTGACACGGAAAGACAGGTAAATAGACTAAAGACTCGTTAAAAAGACTCGTTAAAGCCACTGTTGGACTGTCTTGAGGACATCAAAGTTTGGATGGCCTTAAATTTTTTTAACTTTAATGAGAATAAAGCTAAAGTCCTGATATTTGGACCCAGTGGTATCTGTGATGCCCCTCATATGGACCTATGCTCCCTGGAACCATATGTAAAACCCACTGTAAAAAATCTGGGTGTGATAATGGACACTGATTTTAAATTGGACAAACAGATAAACTCAGTGATGAAATTTAGCTTTTTCCAACTGAGGCTCTTATCTAAGGTCAAGCCCTTTTTATCATTTAATGATTTCGAAAGGGTTATACATGCTTTTATCTCATCCCGGCTTGACTACTGTAAGGCTCTGTATATTGGTGTTAGCCAGGCCTCCCTCTTGTGCTTACAGTTGGTCCAAAATGTTGCAGCTCGTCTTCTAACAGGAACACGCAAGCAAGAGCTCATCACCCCTGTACTGGCCTCCCTTCATTTTAGGATTAATTTTAAGATTTTTTTTGTTCGTCTATAAATTGTTAAATGGGCTTGCTCCAACTTATCTTTCTGACCTGTTGCAACCACACGTCCCATCAAGGTCACTCAGGTCCACTGACCAGTTCCTTCTAGTTGTCCCAAAATCAAGGTTGAAGCATAGGGGTGCCTTTGCAGTTACAGCCCCTAATCTCTGGAACGAGTTGCCTCTGCATGTAAGGCTGGCCCCTACACTGCCTGTTTTTAAATCCCATCTTAAAACACATTTTTATTCATTGGCTTTTAACTCAGTATGAGAGTTGCTTTTTCTTTCGTTTTATTGCTACAGTCTCATTGCTTTTATTTGTTGTCTTTTTTGATTTTTAACTGGTCTCTGTGTTTTATTGTGTTGTCTTATGGTTTTTGCTATTCCGATTGTACAGCACCTTGGTCTACTGCTGTTGTTTTTAAATGTGCTTTATAAATAAACTTGACTTGACTTGACTTGACTTGACTTGACATAGGCCTATTAGAAAGGTCAGCTGTGGCTGTGTGAAATATCAGTTGTATTTAATGGAGCAGTATTAGAAAAGTGGCAGGTATGTTAACGTCATAATAAGATAATTACAAAAGGTTACACAGCCCTTGCCGTGTATGTCAAAACATAAGTCTTCATGCTTTATTGGTTTTGTATTCTTAATGCCTGGTTAATCACTCAAGCATTTAATTAAAAATCGTGAAATGTAATTGAACAGTGATTTGTTGAGGATAACGTGTTATTATTTTTCTTTGGCACAATTTTCCAAGGGCTTACTACTACCTGTAATGTCACTTCCATGCATCCATGTTTCATCCTGCTATTTGGTGAGATTAGAAGTTTTCCCATGATCTTATTTAACATCAAATCAACACTTGATGTTTAAAAACCAAATATCACATTCTGCTTTAAGACAATATTTTCACCCAGTGTATCACATGATGTGTATATTGAGACTTGCTTTTTAAAATACACACCTGTGACACTTCTGAATATTGTTGCATGCAGATTGCCAAAGGGTCGTTCACCATGCAATGCACATCAGTTCATACACACCTTAAGTGCAAAGAACAAAGGCAACAGCTACAACGTGGAATCCTGTATAGAAACATGTTCTTTACTCACCTTGTTTCATTATACAAATTCTGGCTGTAAAATATAAAATTAAACAATCTATGAATCTACAAATAAACTGTAAATAAAATAAAAAATGAAAAATTAAATAAAAATTAAAGTATCATTACTTACATTAAACTTTTTTTTTGTTTTTCTGTTTAGGTTGCTTCACTGAAAATAGATTTAAGCTCAGTTACATGTGCAATACTGCCACCTTTTGAAGGCTGAAGGCTGCCTGAATGTTTCTACTCATATATTCTCCTGTAAAAAGAACATCCACTAATATTCTTTCTTGTATTAGTATATGTAATTGTTTATTTTCATAAAAGTACAGCTTCATAATGAATACAAAAATTTATTTGTATAGCTGAGGATGCACAATATAATGCAACAGATGAAACGATGTGATTGTACAGATTTTTTTTAGTAAAAGTATAATATCCTTAAAAGACATTATTTCTGTAATATGTTTAATGTCCCCATATAGCAAAACTAGATTGGCTAGGGTTGGCTTAACCCAGTCTGAGGAGTACCATATTGAATATAACATCTGAGAGTGTAGCTGGAGACACATGTGTGGCATGGTACATAGCAATCAATTCTGATCAATAGTAGGAACTGTACAGGTATATATGTTTGTAAACTATTTGAACTAATAAAATGACATTTTTGTAATTAAAAATGTCTATATGTATACAAACTGTATATATTTCTTTGGGGCATTCAGAGCACCAAGGAAGTCATGACTGTGGATTCTTGTGTGTGGACACAATGAAACATTTTTGCACTAAGGTGCTGCTGTGTCATTGTGCCTTTTTCTAAGATCCTTTGTTAGTGCCTTGCAGGCAAAATTACCTTAACCCGTACCTGGTGTGAACATGCTGATCGCCAATGCATCTGTTGAACTGTCTTTGGTGAGTAGGCAACACACTGGCATCACAGCTTCAAGTCTTTCTGTGTAAGTGTACAAGCTTTGCACATCTGTATTTTGGCAGTTTCTCCCGTTCTTCTGGGCAGATCCTCTCAAGCTCATTCAGGTTGGATGGGGAGTGTCTGTGAACTGCCGTCTTCAGGTCTCTCCACAAATGTGGACTTCCTTGGTGCTCTGAATGCCCCAAAGAAATATATACAGTTTGTATACATATAGACATTTTTAATTACAAAAATGTCATTTTATTAGTTCAAATAGTTTACAAACATATATACCTGTACAGTTCCTACTATTGATCAGAATTGATTGCTATGTACCATGCCACACATGTGTCTCCACTACAGGTGTCCCCCAGGGATCTGTACTGGGACCCCTACTCTTCTCCATTTACACTAACTCTCTTGGTTCAGTTATTAGCTCGCATGGTTTCTCCTACCACTGCTACGCTGATGACACTCAACTATTTTTTTCTTTCCCCCCCTCCACCCCCAGGTCAACGAAAAGATCTCCGCGTGCCTGGCTGACATCTCCAGATGGATGGCCTCCAACCACCTCAAGCTTAACCTGGACAAGACCGATCTGCTGCTTATCCTGGCCAGGACCTCTCCTCTTCAAGAGCTCTCGGTTACTGTCGACGGCACCACAGTAACTTCCTCCACTTCGGTGAAGAGCCTGGGCGTCACCCTCGACAACAGGTTGGACTTCACCGACTACATCTCCCAGACGGCACGCTCCTGTCGATTCCTCCTCTACAACATCAGGAGGATTCGCCCTTTTTTGACCACCTACTCCACCCAGCTGCTCGTCCAGGCCACTGTGCTCTCCCGCTTGGACTATTGTAACGCCCTCCTCGCAGGCCTCCCAGCCTGCACTATTCAGCCGCTGCAGCTCATCCAAAACGCAGCTGCTAGGCTGATCTACAATCTCCCCAAGTTCTCCCGCGTCACCCCCCTACTGAAATCCCTCCACTGGCTCCCAATCGCAGCCAGGATCCGCTTCAAGACCCTGACTCTCACCTTTTCCGCTGCAAGAAAGACTGCCCCGACCTACCTCCAGGACCTCATCCTACCCTACGCACCCGCTCGTCAACTTCGCTCTGCTACATCCGGACGTCTCGCTCCACCCACCAACAGAATGAAAGGCCCACGCTCCTCACAACGACGCTTTTCCATCATCGCCCTCCAGTGGTGGAATGATCTCCCCACCCCCCTGAGAACAACTCCTTCAATCCAACCCTTCAGACGTGCGCTGAAGACACACCTCTTCAGACTCTACCTGGACTGATACCTCTCCCTCTTCGACCTTGTAACTTTGATGTTGAGAATCTGACTCCTGTCTTGTACTTGTTGCTCACTTACCTAGGTAGTATAGCGGTACTCCATTTTTTCTGTAATTGTATTTGAGATGCAATCCTAGTTCAGATTAGTTGGCTCGCGTCACTGACCTTGCGCTCAGCTTCAGCACTATTGGCATTGTATGACCTGTACACATCTTGCTCTTGTGCCTGTTGTTTGCTCACTATTTGCACTTTTGTACGTCGCTTTGGATAAAAGCGTCTGCTAAATGAATAAATGTAAATGTTCTAACTGGGCCACTCAAGAACATTCATAGACTTTTCCTGAAGCCACCCCAGCATTGTCTTGGCTTTAATGCTTTGGTCATTGTCATTCTGAAAGGTGAACCTTCATCCTAGTCTGAGGCTGTGTGCATTCTGGAGCATGTTTTCTTCAAGGACCTCTCTATATTTGGTTGCATTCATTCTTCCCTCAATTCTAAGCAGTCTCCCCATCCCTGCTGCTGAGAAGCAGCCCCATAGCATGATGCTTCCACCACTATGCTTCACCGTAGGGATGGTGTTAGCCAGGTGATAAGCAGTTCCTGGTTTTCACCAGACATAACACTTAGAGTGTAGCCCAAACACCAGAGAATCTTTCTCCTCATGCCCTCAAACTTTAAATGCCGTTTGGCAAACTCCAGGTAGGCTGTCATTCCTTGGACTTTGTGGCTTGGTTTTTGGTCTGACATGCACTGTGAATTGTGAGTCCTTATATATACAGGTGTGTGCCTTTCTAAATCATGTCCAATCAATTCAATTTGCAACAGATACACTCCAATTAAGCACAAAGACATCTCAAGGAAAATCAAAGCAATCAGGATGTGCCTGAGCTCAATTTGGAATGCCATAGCAAAGGCATATATATTTGTGTGTGTGTGTGTGTGTGTGTGTGTGTGTGTGTGTGTGTGTGTGTGTGTGTGTGTGTATAAAATTTGTAAAGTTAGCACTAAAGTTCACAATCTCCTAACTACCTACCTACCTTGTCTACAAACATAAGCTTAGTGTTGGCTAACTTGCTAGCTGAAACAAGTGAGAATAAACCAAATTTTGGTTGGCAAACATTACTGCAAGCCAGCTTGGAATAATACTTAGCTAGCTGGTGATTGCTGTAATCAAGCAAAAATGTGTGTTTTATCCATGGTGTTCATGATAACTTAGCCTGATGCCATGGGTCGTGTACCCAGTCTTGCCTGTTTGGTGTTCAGGGTGATATTGTGTAATTGTCATGGGTAGTCTGATTGCTTTGCCATATCACTTTAGCACAAAGCATTCTTTTGCAAAGTAGAGTTGCAGACTGAAGGAGAATTAAGGGGAGGCTTCCATAACACACATTTTGCAAATAAGGAAACAGCATTTCACGTCAAAAAGCATTGAACTCATCACAAAAAAAATATTTTGTAAATCCTCCACTGGTGTGGAATACACTGGATATACAGTTCCTTACGTTTTCTTATGTTCTGGCACTTCTGAGAGGGCTTTTGACCATTCCTCCTGGTAGAATTGCTAGAGGTTCTTCAGATCTCTTTGTTTTCCTTTATGAACTGTTTTCTTAAATTTAAACCACATGTTTGATGATGTTTCATGCCAAATGGAATGCCAGTGTTTAAGTAGAGAGCAAATATAAATTTCACTGCACTGAAAGACATGCTTCCAATTGTCATTAATATATATATATATATATATATATATATATATTTTTTTTTTTTTTGCAAATTCAAGATGTCCCTTTTTGTGGTTTGCCTTTAGGCATCTTCCTCCATGATTGTCACATTCATGCAAATGACCATTGCCATTTCATGTCCTGAAGATGCCGATTTGTTTTTTTTTTTACCAACTTTAATTATTGCCTTTGGATGCAGTTTCCTCCCACTTATCTGGCAGCCCATTGTGGCAAAATACAATTCTGTCCTCTCCCTGGCAGGGTTACAACTATACTTGTAGCCTTAAAATTTTTACAGTATTTTTTTCTACAGTATAAAGTGGTGGATTCAGCTTTTGTGATTTTTCTTTTTATATATAGGCTTTATAGAGATCAATGACCACTTGCATAGGGTCTTTGGAGAGCTCTCTGACCTTGATGATGAATGCTACCAAAGAATTTCTTCTCTGTGTTACATTATTTTATGTGGTAGGGAAACAGGGATCCTTTGGATGCATATAGTTTTACAATCTTCCATTGAACTTTAAAAAGAGTATTGTGAATCTGGTCTTGCTGGATATGAAGTTAAAATAATATTTTTAACTTCAAATAGTAGCCTATGTACATATGTGCCTGCATGTAGGTAGGACCAATGAGCACAATAGGGTAACACGTTGTTATTAATCACACCAGTTGAGTTAATTATTAAAAATTTGTTAATTAATGGAGAGTGTCTCATATATGCGTCCACATTTCAGTCCACAGACTGTTTGACACATGATCAACACTGTGGGACAATTTTTTCTGTTTGTTCCTGCACAAAGATTGTAGAGAGAAACAAGATCTCTGTCAAGTCAGAATGCATGTATCTTGGAAATTCATGAGTGAGACACACCATAATTGCAAGCAAATTAGCTTCAATCTGATACAAAATACTTCCCAAAAATCTCCCACATGTGACCCATGTCTGAATTCATTTAGTGGTATCAGTAGTGGCAGAACAGTGGCATGCAATGCTTTTGGGATGCGCTAATGTGGGGTTTACTCATGCTTGTCTCAAGTCTGAATTGGCTCCTGAAAGGCTATTTTCTTATTTAGCCACTAGAGGGAGACAAAGTAGCTACTGTATCAGAGTCATAGATCACTTGTTATACAGTACTCTGTACAGTGTCAAACCTGTTGTATTCAGCACCATATTGGCATACTGACATTTAAATACCTAGATATAAAGAGCTAAATGAGTGTACAGGATACAGGTAGAAAGTGCATTGTGCATGGATGCTCTTGGATTCTGTAAAGCTCAGCTCTTTATGCTGTTCCCAGTAGTGATATCATCATTTGTCACTAGATGGCAGCAGGTAATAACAGTTAAGATTATGGAAGCCAAAAATACATGATTACATGATTAAGTGTGACAGTTTTAAATAAAGATTGCCCGCTGATTTCCCTTTTGTGTGATTGCAAGTATGGGAAATCACCTCCACTGACCCTGTCATTGCACTGAAAAAGACCCCAACAGATGTAAACACAAGAGAATGGCAAGGGAAACTGGGAAGATGAGTGCCAGTGGAAGGGGAAAATAAATGTGCTGGTGACATCATTTCATTCCACAACCCTGTTGTGTTTTCATACACACAAGCATACACACACGTAAATACACCACAGCTGTCCCTGCCATTCATTATATTAATCCTTTGGTTTATATGAATCAAGGAAAGCTGACCATGCTAAGAAAAGAATGAGGTCCTCTGCATTGTAGACATGACTTCCACTGACATACTGTCAGTCGTCCCCAGGCTATATTACAACAAAATCATTACAGTAACACCTTACACATTGATTTAATTTCACCATAAATTTATTTTTACATTTTATGCCAGCTTTTCACATGATGCAAGTTTGGTGAGGAAGACCATATGCCAACACTGGGGGTTGAGAGTATTTGAGAATGCTAATGATTTTCTGGAGACCATCCATACTAATCATTGTACAATGTCCTTGATTATTTGAATAGTAAATATTTGCAATATCCAATGTTGTAACATTTCGAGATTGCGTCAATTAGTGTCTTGTGACAGATGCGAGTAGGTCTGCCATGCGAGTCTGTTAGCAGTACTGTTTTCTTTTGCTCAGATAAGTTGCTTCTACTGTTAGGTAGCGACAGACAACTAATTGCTTTTGTCAACCTGCACTTCTCCAAGTATGATCCCCTGTCACCGTCTCTTTCTTCCATGTCCGAGCCAAAACAAAGCTCAGAAGCTGCGCACGCTACAATGTATTTGTCCAGTTGCATGCCAGTTCTCCCCTAAAGGAGTGCTACGTCATCCAGGTGATATTTTCACAGTAACAGGGGTTGGGTTAATGTGATTTCAGCCACACAGACCTTTGATCCAAAATGTTTTAATGGTGATTTCCAGGTGTCCCTGTAGGCACTCAGCAAACAACACAGGACCAGTTGATCAATTATTTGCTGCCTGAGTGTAACAATTGATGGTGCAAAACAAAAAATTACGCAATTATGGATAAGGGAGGTAGAAATGAAACATGGACACACTAACAACATCACGTGCAACAATGTCTGCCTGGTGCACTGCATACTGATGGATGTAATTTATTTTACACAGCTTACAATGTATCATTAAATCACACACTAAAGATAATAGACCTGCATTTTAAATAATAAAAAAAAACACAGAGAAGCAAAGTTTGACTTTGCTGTGGGTAGGGAGGGAATCCTCTATCAAAAATGCAGGGGGAAAAGGATGTCCTTCATGATTTGACTGATGTGTTTGTCTGCTCAAATATTCCCACTGAAAAAGTGTATAAGAAAAAATAACGTGCATTTTTAAACAAGCATAAAAGAAATGGTTAACTTCACAAGGTATATCTGCTGTGGACTGCCGACTTGCATGAAATCAAAACCAAAGAACTGAAAACGTCTCACAGTATAGAATGTGTTACAGTGTCTTCATTGGTAAATCAAGAGATGTGAACGATTATTGGGAATAGCAAATTTTGGAAGGATAATGAATCACAGCAGAGATGATAGTTATACTGGCCAACACACTGCAAACTATGTTTAAACTACATTACATGAATTACGCCGTGGCAGAGGGAATTGTTAATTCTTTAAATGCACCTGAAGTCAATTTAAAAACACTGAATGATGGCAGAATCCACAAAACCTATCATAAACTGCCAATATGTTAAATCATTCAACAAGGTTACAGAAAAGCTAATAACATATTACAACCCCAAAGAAGTTAAGAAAAGATCTCTTTGTCAACCAGCTCACAACCTAAGGCTGTTACACCTTAACAAATTTGTAGTTCGGTTGAGGAAAACCTCCCACTAGATTCTATTCCCTGTTTTTAGGAATTAGAATCCGAACAGAACAAATGCAAACTATAAACAAAAGGAAATGGCAACAGGATGTCTTTGGATGAACTCTAGGATAAATCTGAAAAAGTGTATTCCAGGCTAACAAGGCTATACTTGTCAGTGTTTACCAGATAACACCTACACTTGATAAGTGTATCTATGGGCAGGTTTTCACTGTAACACATAACATTTAATTTGATGTATTAGTTTATTTCACTTGCTCCTGCTGCAGACAAATGACCATTTCTGTCACGGCTCTGGCAAGGACTCAAATGCGGACCACGAGAGCTTCAAGGTTCCATGCAGCTTTATTTAAATCCTTAGACAAAATCGCGAATCAAGAACAGGCAGGGTAGAGACCAGGCAGACAGTCCGTGGGCAAATCCAGGGGCGATAACAGGAACAGGCAGAGTCAGGAAAAAGGCAGGCAGGCAATCAGGCAATCGGGGCAAGGCAGCAGGCAGAAACAAGGTCGGGGCAACAGGCAGGGTCGAAAAACAGGCGATCAAACTGGCAAGAAACGGCGGGGACAAAACAGGCACAAACACTCTGCAATGAACTAGCAACAAGACAGAGACAAGCAGGGTAGTTATAGGGCTGAACTGATGAGATGATGGGAAGCAGGTGAGTAGGCTGGCAGGTGGAGGTGATCAGGTAATCAGGCAGGGACCAGGCGGGGATCGGGGCAGGGCTGGAACTTAAGGAAAACAATAAACAAAAGCACATGGACAAGAATGACAGAAGGGGAAAACACAAAAAACAGCAGCTACGGGGCTGGAGTACTAACAATTTCTTGCTTTGAATTACCTTTTACTGCACTAATGCCAACGTGTCACTGCTCTAATTTTTTTCTTTATTTTCCAACCCGTTCAAATAAAGAAAAATTCCCAATGAACATTTTACTTTATTGCAACATGGCTGAAGAATACATCAACAGATGTAAATATACCTGTCAAATGCCATGCCTATACATACACCGATAAGCCAAAACATTATGACCACTGTGATGGAGTGCTGTCACTACGGTTGAGTATGCGCTCTGACTGCCATACCAACGAGCCTGGTGTCACAGTCAAAGTCGCATGTTTGGTACCCTGTAGACCCGGGTTCGAGGCCGGGTGGGGTGACTGCTCTCGCCCTTCACTACAACCACCTGCCTAATATGCTGTTGGTCTTCCGTGTGCCACCAAAACAGTGCCGACTCACCGAGGCATGGTCTCTACAAGACCCCTGAAGGTGTCCTGTGGTATCTGGCACCAAAACTTTAGCAGCAGATCCTTCAAGTCCTGTAAGTTGCGAAGTGGAGCTGCTGTGGATCGGACTTGTCGGTCCAGCACATCCCACAGATGCTCAATCGGATTGAGATATGGAGAATTTGGAGGCCAGGGCAACAACTTGAACACTTCATCATATTCCTCAAACCATTCCCGAACAATGTGTGCAGTGTGGCAGGCCACTGCCATCAGGGAATACCATTGCCATGAAGGGGTGTACCTGGTCTGCAACAATGTTTAGGTAGGTGGCACGTGTCAAATTGACGTCCACATGAATGGCCAGACCCAGGGTTTCCCAGCAGAACGTTGCCCAGAGCATCACACACCCTCCACCGGCTTGTTGTCTTCCCACAGTGCTTCCTGGTGCCATCAGTTCCCCAGGTAAATGGTGCACACTTACACGGCCATCCATGTGATCTAAAAGAAAACGGGACTCATCGAACCAGGCGACCTTCTTTCACTGCTTCAAGGTCCAGTTCCGACGCTCGCGTGCCCATTGTAGACGCTTTCGACGGTGGACAGGGGTCATCATGGGCACTCTGACCGGTCTGCGGCTACGCAGCCCCATACGCAGCAGGGTGCGATGCACTGTGTGTTGTGACACATTCCTTCCGTAACCATCATTAAAATTTTCTGTGACTTGTGCCACAGTAGACCTTCTGTCAGTTCGGACCAGACGGGACAGCCTTCGTTGCCCTCACACATCGATGAGCCTTGGGCACCCAACACTCTGTCGCCGGTTTGTGGTTTGTCCCTCCTTGGACCACTGTCAGTAGGTACTCGCCGCTGCTGAGTACCCCACAAGCCTTGCATTTTCAGAGATGCTCTGACCCAGTCATCCAGCCATAACAATTTGGCCCTTGTCAAAGTCGCTCAGGTCTCTACTCCTGCCCATTTCTCCTGCATCCAACATGTTGACTACGAGAACTGATAGTTCGCTTACCATCTAATCTACCTAGACCTTGACATATGCCCTTGTTGAGATGATCAACGTTATTCAGTTCACCTGTGAGTGGTCATAATGTTTTGGCTCATCAGTGTATAATTAGTTGTGATTAAATGATTAATTGAGATGTTCGAGGACAGCAATCACATAATTGTAAAGAAGGGCCTTGAAAGGGAGGCTATACCAACCTCTTTGTGGAGGATTTAAATACATACAATAAAACAAGTGGAACAATGAAAAGGCTTTGCTATCAATAACAATGAACTATGATTTGTTCTAATCAGTGAGTCATTGATAGCATAATCTATTTAGGGGTTCACAAAGCCTCATTCTCCCATTGCTAATTCATACTTAATTCAATTAATATTTTAAGTTAAATAAATCTCAAAACCATTTTATATATTACAAAATATTTCATACTATACTGGGATATTAAAACACAATAAAATCTACTGACAATGTATATATGAAGATTCTAAATGTAAAAAAAACTCAAAATGTCTTTGATGCCTTTTACAGACCCAAACAGATATTTGTCTAAAATGTTTTTTTGTAAAACGTGTGTATTTATTGTTGTTTACCATCTAATGCTTTTCAGGTCCTCACTGGAAATGAGATGACATCCCTTTTTTTTCTAAATGAGATGGCATTTATGAACTTCACCCTTTTCTGCTGAATGCTCAATTCAGGCATATTGCTTTGTTATGTTTTGAAACTTTTGTCTGTGGAAGATGCTCTGTATACACTATGTTTCAGGGGACAGCATTAATTTTCAGTTTAAGTCAGTTTAACATAGTCTTCAATAAGAAGTCCTTAAAAATTAATAGCCAGTGAAAGCAAGAAAAGTTGAACACAGATATATACTGAGACTGATTATATTTCTGGCATTATCAACATACTTCTATGAATACAAGTGCCACTTGCACCTCCTACGAACCATCTAAAACTTCCTATTAGATCTGGATGAATATGCAATACACATGATATTTTCAGGCTTTTATTAACATAATTTACACAATTTACATTCAACCAAAGAGTCAAAAAATAACATAAGGCCTTCCCTGGATTGTGTTTTGATGACCAAAAAACAACAAAGAAAAAGGAAACAGTGTGATAAAAAATGTTCAGCACTGACCTACTTAGGTTCTCTGGTCACATAGTGTTGCAAATTTTATGTTAATTACTGTTGGAATCAAGGTGTTTGATACCATCAAAGGTTTTAATGAGGTGAGCTCAGCAGTGTAATAGCAATTAGGATTTTACTATCCACTGCAACATCTGTTACCTGTGACTTGACTTGAGCAGCAGTAGTGAGATCATCTAGCAGATGTACTGATGCAGATATAGACACAAAGTGATTTAACATCATGTACAGAGGTTCTGAGTGTAATCTCCCAAGGTTAATCTTACTCACAAATGGTTCCCATGAAGAATTAAGGACGAAGCCTCTTCAAGAGGTGGACAGAACCACTTATCTACCGAAGGGTAAATATTGTTCTCGGAAACACACAGCATGCATTATATCATTATATCGAGGAACAGGTGTTCACTGAACCATGCCAACCTGGATTTTAGGATCATATTTTGAGCCACCTTTTTAACCCTCCCTAATTGCCAAAATACCCATCTCTTTTATTTGGGTTGAGCTGGGACAAACCAAAGGAGAAAACATAAACTGCACATGGTGAAGAATTTTTAACTCCAGGCACAGGAAGTGGAAAACACACCCTTGAATTGTTAATTATCCTTAACTTGTTTTTGAATTTTCTGTGGAATTAACAATTGTGCCAATTTAAAAACGGCAGTTTTTTTCACATTTTACACATCAAGTGTGGTAGTCTTACATATGTGTGCCTTACACAAAGTCATTGCAGTTATAACAGAGACTAGGTTACATAAAATAAAGCTGATACTTAGAAAGAGTTCTGATGCTATATTACAGTGTCTTTGCTATAGTACAGTATAGTTTAATTGTTTTGTGAAGTACACATTACAGGCAGGCACAATGAAAGTAAAAAGGGAATTAGCTGAACACGACCAATACTTATTTATACTATGACACTATCACACAACGCTATCAAAAGCATATTCAGGATGATTAGTATTTAAAAGGTATGTTTTTAGCGTCCTCCGTGTCACATTCACTTAGCCTCCACTGATTGCAGTGTATAATTAATGGTGAGATGTGTTGCGTGCATGTCACACCACATGGACAGAGAAGGCTTTTTTGTAATGTGTGCTGCTCTGTTGAATCTCATCTTGCAAAGATCTCGCAAAATCTTACTCAGGGTCCCCAAAACCAGAATCTGAACTGTTTGCATTGCTGTATCAAGAAAATATTATGTAACACTTACCTATTGTAAAAAACACCATATGGAATGCAATTCCATTGGAAAAAAAAAAAAGTCTGGATATGAATCAGTGCAAGTAAATGCATTTTATATATCACTGGTATCTTCTCTGTTATACAATGCATGTTGCATAAAATAGTACTCATAATAACAGTATACAATAAAAAGTATCTTTACATTTGTACATTTCTGTGCACCCCACAGTAATATTCAATGCCCTCTGTCATACTTTGATCTTAATCTCACTGCAGAGTGTGAAGTCTTGTGCTCAAATAATACATTTTATTCTCAGAAATATGAGGGTCAGATTTATTACCCTGACAGTTTGCATTCCGTAAACCCTCTTCCAGAAAGAATTCCACATACACAACACTTCTGGGGTTATTCTCCCATTCGCACGTAAGTCCTTTTTCGCACGCCTCCAGTTACGCGCATTTCAGTTACGCGTATTCTCCCCTACGCGCTCCGATCACGCCCACAGCACTTAACTTCAGAATGAAGGCGGGCTCATGAAAGATGTGTGATTTATTTAAAATACAAGTAGACTGAGTCACAACCTCGTTTATTTTGGCTGTTGGGAAAACGTGGAACGTGGACTCACGCATTTACCATGTGAATGTCATTTAAATCCATTCAAACCATAAACCAGACTCTGATTTTGAAAATAAATGCAAAGGGAGAGCTATATTACGAATCGCTTCAAAGGAAAGCATTTGTTTCTATGTATGACATAAACCCAAATATAAAGTAAATATACCAAACGACACATGTGCTGGGCCTATGTATAAAGACATGTTTGAAGTGTGGAGATTCATGAACGCTTTCGCACGTAACTTATTTTTTATGCTATGTAGCCTGCGTGTTATGTTACATGGTTCGTTATGTTTTCAGTAGCATTATTAAGCTTCTCATAGTTTTCAGTTAGAATTTGCTATATTTTTAATGTTAAATCGCTGTTTCATCAAAGCTAAAATTAGCTCGAATTTTTCCAATCTAGTTTTCTAATCGCACCGGTTTTAGCATACGCGCTAAACGGCTAATCACACCGGTGTGACCGTATGCGCGAAAGCATTTGCCTCGTAATAGCCGATATTTTCAATGTTTTAATCGGAGATGAAAAGTAATTGTGTTTAATTTCTATTGATAGCCTGACTAGCCATGTCATGTCTCAAGTAGTTGCTGGCTAGACATGAAGGATAGTCTCCACTGTTTTTTTAGATTAGATTAGATTAGATTAGATTCAACTTTATTGTCATTACAGATGTAACAAGTACAAGGCAATGAAATGCAGTTAGCACCTAACCAGAAGTGCAATAAGCAGCAAGTGCAGAGGATATAATATTTACAGTTATATGTATGAACAGTATAAGATCACTGCTATGAACATTTTGTACAGATGGGTATATACAATGTGATATGTACATTATGAGGTCAGTAATTATGGACAAATTTACAGAAAGATACATACAGCTGATATATACAGTGAATTAATATATACTATGATATTTACAGTTGTATAATATATAAAGTGGATCTGGATTAAAAGGGCAAAGAGATGTGCGTAGTGGTGTAGGGGGAGTCAGCGGGGGACAGAAATTCAATAAGGAGACAGCTGTGGGGAAAAAGCTGTTCCTGAATCTGCTGGTCTTGGACTGGAGGCTCCTGAAGCGCCTCCCAGAAGGCAGGAGGACAAACAGTTTGTGAGCTGGGTGAGAAGAGTCCTTGATGATGCCTCGGGCTCGATGTAGACAGCGTATCCTCTGTATGTCCTCAATGGCCAGAAGCGGAGACCCTGTGATGCGTTGGGCAGTCTTCACCACCCGCTGCAAAGCCTTGCGGTCTGAAACCGAGCAGTTCCCATACCAGACTGTGATACAGCTGGTCAAGATTCTCTCGATGGAACAGCGATAAAGGTTCACCAGGATTGCTGAAGAGAGATGGTTTTTCTTCAGTGTCCTCAGGAAGAAGAGGCGCTGGTGAGCCTTCTTGACCAGGCTGGAGGTGTTGGTGGTCCAGGACAGGTCCTCCGAAATGTGGATCCCCAGGAACTTGAAGCTAGAGACACGTTCAACGGCCATCCTGTTAATGTGGATGGGGTCAAGCGTGCCTCCTTTCTTCCTCCTGAAGTCCACAATGAGCTCCTTTGTCTTTTTTGTGTTAAGGACCAGGTTATTGTCAGCACACCATGCTGCCAGGTGCTCTACCTCCTCCCTGTAGGCTGTCTCATCGTTGTCCCTGATGAGGCCGATCACCGTGGTGTCATCTGCGAACTTGATGATGGTGTTGGAACCATGTACAGGCCTGCAGTCATGGGTGAAGAGGGAGTAGAGGAATGGGCTCAGCACACAGCCCTGTGGTATGCCAGTGTTCAGTGTGATGGTACGCCAGTGTTCAGTGTGTGATTTTATCGGTTAATTTGGGGAAAAGGAGCATAGTCGCTAGCCTAGCAGTGGCTATCGGTAGCCTAGCAATGTTGCTTGCCTTAAGCATTTGTAAGGTCGTGTTGTTGCATTATTATTATTGTCATCGCTATTGTGCTTACAACTCCTTTCATTTTAAAACATAATCAGCTAACAAGCCGACTAACTGCGTGCTTTTGTTAAAGTGACGCTTTGTATATGGTGCCCCCCCCCCCCCCCCCAACATTGTTGATGCTATTGAAATGTCGGTCTGTACTGGAATTGTAGGGACATTCTAAAATGCTTAACATGAAAAAAGCTTTACGTGGCTTAATGTACCTAAACATCGATCAAAGAAGACCAAATATCTCTCACACATCTAGTGTAATAAACGCTTTCACATATCAAAAAATCAAAACCGAAATCCAAGGAATATTCACCTCCACTGACTGCCACCTCCACTGGTTGGACATGTCCTACCAGCGAAGCCTGCAGCCGGACTCTCTTGATGTAAAACGTTTTTTTTTCTGTTTAACAATGTAATATAGGGTTACAAGAAATGTTATGGTAGTTTAAAAATAATGGCACACAAATATCGTACATTTTGAAATTTATTTGTAACAAAGTTATAATAATGTTAAAAGTAGGCCTACCGCCGACTTAAAAGGCAATATGGTATTTCACCATGTAGTGGCGCTTGACTTACTACAGCCCTCAGAAGCGCATAGCTGAAAAGCACGTAAGTCAAGGGCAGAATACGCATAAATGGTGTTTACATAAGAAACGCCCAGATTTTGCTCTGCCCGAAGCGCGTAACTGCCTTCATGGCGCGCAGATCATAGACTTAAGGCAAGGGGAGAATACGCATTGGCTGAAAAGTGCGTAGCTTTTTTGTCTTATGCGCATGGGATAATACGCCCCTTCCTGCTCAGTTTCTTTAGGTTTTGATACATCTGAGGGCAGTTTTCTCATGTGTGAACTGCTTTCTTGGGTTCAGACAAAGAGTATTTGATTGTATTGAGGTGTAGTGATTGTAATTGTCAGTGGAGAACATTTATTCTGTTTTCATTTAACCTTTTCGACATAGATTTAGACATAAACACTGGATCATAGTCATGCTGGCCCACTTTTCAGTCAAGCTTCAACTTTTTTGCTGAAGAAACCCAGTTTTTACTCAACATTTCTGAGTGTCCCTGTAATTGCCATTGCAATCTCAAAACGCAGCAACCATCAATGCACATTTCATTGAAGCTGATGAGCATGTCCATAAAGCTCAATTTTCACTTCACTCAAGTGAAATTTTAAAAACACAAATGGAGGTGCACAGAGATTCAACTATAAAGAGAAAAGCATTCACAAGACCCATTTATGGTAAAGTTGCATGAAAAGGAGCACACTTTGAAAAAAGAACAGCTGATACAGACACAAAAGGATTGAAGAACTTTGGCATGTAGTGGTTAAACAGCTGTTTGGATAGCTGATTTATGTACATTCATATGGAGGAAATAACTACTGAATCAATTCAGGCTATGTGACAGTACAGCAGAAAAGAGGCACCTATAAAAATGGATATTCTGTTATAAAATATATCTGAGCAAGTTATCCTGGATAAAGGCATTTCCTGAGAAATAATTAACTGTTATAGTCAGTCTCAAGTGGTAAGTCTCAAGTACATATGACTTCAGCTGAATTATTATGGTTAAAACACGTAATAGGTAAAAAGTTGCAATGTTAATGAGAAAATACAGAAATCATTCAGCAGTATTCCACGTCATATCATGTAAAATATCAATGGCAGTAGTTTAACACAAACAGAAATAAGTGGGTAAAAATAACTCAAACATCATCCTACTGCAGTGATACAAAATGTTCTTAAAACCATGGAACATATCACATCACTCTATTTCGTAATGGAAAATTCCGAAATACTTACACATATACAGTATTTTCCACAGTGTTCATTTGAACTCTGGTTCCATACATCACTCTTATCCCTTGCTAAGGACATGTTGGTTATTTCTATTCATTTCAATGATATTAAATATTCATGTAAGCATCTCATCACATCAGCTCTAGTGTCCTGCTGTGCCTGCTGAAGGTAATGTATTCAGAATGTAAAGGTTACGTTATTCGATCCAGACACTGCAGAAATCTCATGCTCCTTGGGCTCATATGATGAAAGGCCATGCAAACCTGGCTGTGAAAGTGGACTATGATGATAAATTTGTGACTTCACACACAGAAACAAATTAGAAATGGTTTCTGGTTCTGTAATGGGGCTCCCTGGATGAAGCAGAGAATTATTATTTATTCAAAATACAAAATGAATTGTAACATACCACACCATTTACAAAATCAACACTTAAAACAAAAACAAATGTTTGTTTTGTCGAATAATTCTATGCAAATCATTTGTGGAGTGACTTTAAGTGGCCTTGTTTGTCCACTTTTGAAGTTGATGAACAAAAAAAAACATTTCCATCATACCAGTTTCCCCAACAGTGCACATATATCCCATTTGTTCTTCATTTGTATTATCAGCTCACCTTGTTAAAATGATAATTTTACAATCATAAATAACAAAAAACATATTATCATTTGACATTGCTTGCCATCTTAAAGGCCATCAGGCACCGGAGTCACGAGGTGAATATAAGTGAAACACCAGAGCTAATGTGTGCGTCTACTTCATTTTCTCCTCTTTGAAGCCATTTAAAATAAAATACACAAGCACCAGTTGTTCTTGTTGCAATTATTTTGGCTGGCTAGTTAGGCTAACTTAACTATAGACATGTTCTATCATATAAATGATAACATTTGAGTCCAGTATCTCTGCCCACGTCTGGTAAGGAAACACCTATTTATGACCCACAGAATTTCAGAAATAAAATTCTGCCCACCCTCATTTCATGTATGAATGCCTTAAATTAAATGGACAGTTTAGGAGCTGGGATTCTGGGATTCACACACACATGTAGAATCTGAATAGAAACAGCAATTCTTTTCCTGGGGGTTGAATTCTGGTTTGATGCAGAAATAAATTAGGAAGGCGACTTTGATTCTGAAGGTTGTTTTCCATTTGGATTCTGGGCTCAGTGCACTGGGCAGGAAAGATCAAAAATACTGTAAATAGACTCTTTCAGCAAGAGTTGCCCCACTTCTTCATCACAGCAGTTTAGAGTGGGCCCCATGCAGATCTACTGGTCCTTATTATCTAAATGTATTAATCTCATCATCTGTGTTCATTACCAGAAAATGCACGAAGCTACAATGGGAGCAAGTCCTTCTGTTTATTCAAGCAAGATGATGCCATGTAGGAGACTGCAGCACAGATCACACTGACTGTATTCATACAATGGCTGCATTTTGTACTCAAAAACAGAATGAGAGCAGAATTCACACTCTGGCATTGACTTTAACATCCAAAGAAAGCTGCAGATCTTCATATATGAACTCTACCCTATGGCTGAATATGAATGTGTGGCACAGCTTTATTGCATAACCAATTAACATGGTATTTCAACTACTGTAAGTTAATCTAGTAATAAAAATCAAGTTGTATTTAAATTTAACAGTGATGTATGCTAAGACATCTTTTTTTTAAAAAATCAGACAAGGAGATCTGCTAAGGGTGTGTAATATATTTTATTGTAATAAACATTTATCTACATGAATGAATGTACATACCTTTATGCTATGTAATGAGTAATGTCTGTATTCATGTAATGCCATTTCCTGCTGCCATTGAGGTAGATTTGATTTGAAAGGCCATACATGGATCTTTGAATGAACCCAAATAAAAATATATGCATTAAGTTTTTTGTGTCCATTAACAGTCCCTTAATAATATGTTTTTCTTTATTTTACAATTATGTATTACCTCTTCACAAATAAAAAATATAAATTCTTCAAGAAGCCAGATGTACACCAGTACCTACCCTATGAGCTAATGCCTGAGGTTGTGTCTGAAACACACTGAAGATGGATACTTTTTGTAGGAGATAGCGAAGACTCAATCTATCTATACATTGACAGGTCCCTGTGAATTTTAGAAAATATGAGCTGCAGCACTGAACAGAGGTCTCATTCTTTTCCGTGTCCAGAGACAAACTCTACATTTTGTCAAATAAATCCTCCACAGGGTTATCAATCCCAGTCCAGTCCCAGACAAGCATCCACAGAAACACAATTCTTAACACCAGTACCTGAGGCGGAGGCTGCAAAGCATGTCAAAACCTGCTTGCTGAAATAAGATTGCCTGCCATATTGAATTTGCTGTCTGCCTTTTCTCCTTGCCACCCAGACATTTACATTTAATGTGTGGGGAGGGGGGCTTGCTGAGGGACTGGGGTACTATGACAGTGTCATATTCGCAACTTAGAATCAATAAACTGCAACACTGTAATATTTTACTTTTCTCCATAGTAACCAATTGACCTGAAAATATCCTAAGACAACTGACAAAGACACTTGCAAAGCAATGTGTGTGTGTGTGTGTGTGTGTGTGTGTGTGTGTGTGTGAGAGAGAGAGAGAGAGAGAGAGAGAGAGAGAGTAGAATAAGAAGATGAAACTAGCTGATGCTTCTGACAGAGAAAGAGTAAAATTTATAAAAAAAGAATTAAATTTCAAAAATACAAAAACTACTCTGGAAATACTAACTGAATTTAACATCCAAAAAGGATTAGGTGCGTTTACATGGATCCTAATATTGCATTAATAATCGGATTCAATCGGATTCAAGCTCAATCGGAATAAAAATGCCTCGTGTAAACACCTCAATCGGAATGAAATACCCCAATCCGATCGAGAATTCAATTGGATTTAAAGAGGTGGTGTAGATTTCTGATAATCTGTTTGACAGGAAAATATTAGCCATGTAGACGCTCAATCGGATTGCCTTCTGCACTTGGAACTTTCTGCACTAGATGGGCACAAATCCTGCAACAACGAGCTGTTTAAGCAAGTTTTGGAGAAGCTTAATGAAGCGGAGGTAAACAGGTCTATTGACCAAATTAAGAACTGCTGGAAGGGGCTGAAGAGTGGGTATTAAAAGGCAAAATCTGACCAAAACAAAAGTGGTGCAGCCCCTACCAACCTTCCATTTTTTGGCATAATGGAGAAAATTATGGGACACCGGCCGCTGGCTACTGCAGCCCAACACGGTCTTGATGTTGGGCTCAGCTCGCCTAAGACACCGGAGAGTTCCGTCTCCAAGGAAAACATTTCAAGTCACCTCTCCCTCCCACCTCACACACAGTATTTGTAAATTTAGATTACGGTTGTAGGCTAGATTTTTGTGTTCAATTTGCCGGCTACTTTTCAGGTTAAAGTCGGAGGTTGCTGTTTCTATTCAATATCCTATAAAGCAACCGGAAGTAGTAGGTATAGGCTAGTGTAGCCACCAGTCCACTCTAGAATGTTAGTTGGCTAGCTAGAGTATCTATTCCAATTGTACGCTTGTGACATGTAAAAGCGCATGAACTATCCGATCGCTTTCATCTACACAGTACATTCGGAATCATCAATCGCAATGATTTCATTCCGAATGAAAAAAATGTGTGCATGTAAACGTAGCTATTGGCTCACTAACCAATGGTTGGTCAATTATAATATATACACACAATGACAACCACAATTAACCTGATTTGAAATGAAATCAATGAAGTGAGATGTCTTTTAGGGTGGTATATGGAAAGACATTTAAGGATCCTTATACAGTTAAACATGCAATTAAAGAATTCTCACATTTTAGGGGACAGGTAAAGGCTCTCTTTCACAGTATGTGTTTGTGTTTATCTATGTGCACACATAAGTGTGTTCATGCATGTATGTGGGTGGGAGGGTGGTCTGAGTGCAACACTGGCCATTCCAGACCCCACCTCAGTGTGGAATGCTGGTGACAAATAATTGTTTTCTGAGGACCTTCATCTTTAATACAGCCAGTACCTTAAAATTAGTTTTTATTTATTACAGTGATAGAGGAGCAGTGGCAAACTGAATTAGAAAAATGATCCTATCATGCATTGACATATACAATATAGTGTATTATCAGTGTATTTGCAAAGCTCATATTGGCAATTTACCAAAGAAAATCAGCTCATGAAAACTTTTAAACTGTATAATTACTTATTAGTTTACCTGTATCTGTTTCAATTTATCTCCTGATGACAGACCCAAACAGCGAAAAAATACATCATCCATATTTCAAAAATTACAGTTTATATTTGTCCAGTAATAATTCCCAGAATATTCAGATGATAGTACAGACTCCTAATTTCCGATCTGTCATGTATGATTATATATAATAGTTTATTATTGAAGTATTAGACAGTGTGAAAATGAATCACTTACTAGAATTCTCTGATTTAAGTGTACGTAAATTTGTATTATCAGCTCAGTGAGTAGAACGAATGCAAACAAAACTCTACAATTCTGTGATTTAAGCATATGTAAATTAAAAACTGTTTCATTTGTTCTTCTTAATCATTGTCCATCCAGTGAACAATAAGCACCCTGCAATAACTGGTTGATATATAAAAAATATGATTCATTGTCTTGCTTGAAAATGAATTAATGTGTATTTTCAGAATTTATTGCCAACGAATGAGCTTGATGATCATTGGAATGTTACTGGCCAAGCCATCTACTGCTACTGATTTATAAATACAGTAAACAAAGCAGCAGCCCAGATCCAGTCTTGTTAGTTTTAATTGTTATAACTGTTGTGCATAAATGTTATAAAATGTAAGTCTAAATGCCTGGTCACCCCTGGAACAATACAAAGTTTAAATTGCTCAGTTTCAAAAGTATTTGATCACATTACAATAACTAGGAGCTAATTGGCAAGCGTGTTGAATGATAAATTGTTCTTGCTCCAACTTTGCAATACACTACCATTATTCCACCTGAAATTACAATGAACAACATATGTAAGTACTGTATAATTAACCTGTATTTACATGCAATTACACAGTACCTACATGGGCAGTTCCAATTATTTTTTGTTGTGCTTACACAGATGCAATAGTAGTTGTAAGTTAAACACTGATTATCTTGTAGATTTGGGTAATTTACTACATATAGTTACACAGGGATTGTTGCAGTTCAGAAATATGTCCTTGCTGTTTTTGATATGCAGATGAACCTTGTTTCAACTGAACTGGACTAAACTTGCTTGAACCCGTTTGAACCAAAACTTGTTACAAAGCCCTCGTTCCACAGGTGTCCTTAAGCATTAGACCTCTTTCTTGTTACTATCTTTGTTACACATTGGACTTACAACTACAAATCACCGTAATTACATGATACTTCCATAGGTTTCTCTCCACTATAGTTCCAATGGAATAAGCGCAGTGTATTGCAAAGTTGGGCCTTGTTCTTTGGTGTGGCAATAACAGTAATACTGGATTTACTGTAAGTATTTTTATAGTTATTGTTCTCAATCACAAGTTTGATCAGGGCCTTACCCTGGAAGATAGATAACTATGTCAGCAACATAGAGTGGCAACATGTCTTTTTATGTCAAACGTGTAATTAGCTAGTTTTGTTTTTCTGATGGGTTTGGATATCCTACTGATACTGCACCAGATTGTTTATCTTTATTTAGATTCCCTAAGTATAACAGAATGCAGGGCCATATATAAATTTCTTTAAGTAATTTATTTGCTGCCATTCACAAACACATGGGTCTTGGAGGTAAACAATGAAGAGTTTGAACAATATGTATTTTTAGCAATACACTTAAGCACTAGTTAAACAAAAAATTCGGGACCTTACCTTACTGTGGCACCCTGTCATACCCCCAACTCTACAGGCTGCTTATCATACATCCTGGAGGGGCAGGACTGGTTAAGCTCAGCCCTGGCAATGAATGGGGGAAGAGCGACCGGGTACCCACGCAAGGAGATAAAGTAATACCTTCTTGGGGATTGTCGAGCACGTTGGTGGGGAAGGTATCCCCATTTAGAAAAGGGAAGCAAGTATTGACTCACGATGATGGTGTGTGTGTGTGTGTGTGTGTGTGTGTGTGTGTGTGTGTGTGTGGTGTGCGTGTGTGTGTGAGAGAGAGAGAGTGTGCAGCACAGGAGGAGACTTACCTGTTGGCAAGAATTACAGGTGTCTAGCGGCAGTGCAGTCAGTAGAGCAGTAGTAGTCTGTAGAAAGAAAAAAGATGTGAGGGGCCAGCAACAGACTGTTGAACTTTATTTCTAAATTTTCATGGGGTGTCTGTCCTGGGGACATGGTGCAGGCCAGACTACCATCCATAACTTTCATGTTTGTGTGTGTGTGTGTGTGTGTGTGTGTGTGGAGGGATTACTCACCTTGTAAGAATTGCTTTGTTGCACTTTGTAAGAATGGTATACTATACTCCACCCTGTAACGCTACATATGTAATCGTATACTTCTGAATCAAAAATTACACATAGTAGGCAATTAAGCAATAATATACAGTGGGTAAAATAATTATTTGATCCCCTGCTGATTTTGTAAGTTTGCTCACTTACAAAGAAATGAACACTCTCTAATTTTTATGGTAGGTTCATTTTAATGGAGAGAAACAGAATATCAACCAAAAATCCAGAAAAAAACACATTACATAAAAGTTATAAATTGATTTACATGTCATTGAGTGAAATAAGTATTTGATACCCAAGCAAAACATGACTTAGTACTTGGTGGAGAAACCCTTGTTGGTAAGCACGGCGGTAAAACATTTCTTGTAGTTGGTCACCAGGTTTGCACACATCTCAGGAGGGATTTTGGCCCACTCCTCTTTACAGAAACTCTCTAAATCCTGTAGGTTTCTTGGCTGCCGCTTGGCAACTCGAAGCTTCAGCTCCCTCCACAGATTTTCTATAGGATTGAGGTCTGGAGACTGGCTAGGCCACTCCATGACCTTAATGTGCTTCTTCTTTAGCCACTCCTTTTTTGTCTTGGCGGTATGTTTTGGGTCATTGTCATGCTGGAAGACCCATCCACGACCCATCTTCAGTGTTCTGGCTGAGAGAAGGAGGTTCTCATCCCAGATTTTATGGTACATGGCCCCGTCCATTGGCCCCTCAATGCAGTGAAGTCATCCTGTACCCTTAGAGAGAAGAGAAACAGCCCCAAAGCATAATGTTTCCACCTCCGTGCTTGACTGTGGGGATGGTGTTCTTCGGGTCATACTCAGCATTTCTCTTCCTCCAAACATGGCGAGTCGAGTTGATGCCAAAGAGCTCGATTTTGGTCTCATCTGACCACAGCACTTTCTCCCAAGCTTTCTCTGAATCATTTAGATGTTCACTGGCAAACTTCAGACATGCCTGTACATGTGCCTTCTTGAGCAGAGGGACCTTGCGGGCGCTGCAGGATTTCAATCCATTACAGCGTAGTGTGTTACCAATGGTGTTCTTGGTGACTGTGGTCCCAACTGCCTTGAGGTCATTAACAAGCTCCTCCCGTGTAGTTGTGGACTGATCCCTCACCTTTCTCATGATCATCCTCACCCCATGAGGCAAGATCTTGCATGGAGCTCCAGACCAAGGGCGATTGATGGTTATTTTATATTTCTTCCATTTCCGAATAATCACACCAACAGTTGTCACCTTCTCACCAAGCTTCTTGCTGATGGTCTTGTAGCCCATTCCAGCCTTGTGCTGGTCAACAATCTTGTCCCTGACGTCCTTTGACAGCTCTTTGGTCTTACCCATGGTGGTGGAGAAGTTGTAATGGAAGAAATTGATTCTATGGACAGGTGTGTTTTATACACATAACGAGTTGAGATTAGGAGTAGTTTAAGTGACAGGACTAATCTGTGTGCCATATGGGCACATAACCAATCTGTGGGAGCCAGAATTCTGGCTGGGTGGTAGGGGATCAAATACTTATTTCATGCGATCAAATGCTAATCAATTTATAACCTTTATATAATGTGTTTTTTCTTGGTTCTTTGTTTATATTGTACCTCTGTCTGTTAAAATAAACCTACCAAAAAAATTACAAACCGTTCATTTCTTTGTAAGTGGGCAAACTTACAAAATCATCAGGGGATCAAATAATTGTTTTCCCCACTGTATTTGTTTTAATAATATTATCAAATCAATTACATAAATATCAACATACATGAGGTGGTCCTGTGGTGACACAGTGTTGTGATCAAGCTGTTTACACAACATGTTTAAGTCTCATAAATAAGTGTACTTTTCTGAAGAAATTAAATATCTTTTGTGGGTGTTATCTTATTTTGGTTTCTCAGTAGATGTGTTAGCTGCATTATCATCAACCAATTTCATCAACTTTTGCTTTTGAGTCCAAGGCCATTCTGAAAATGTCATAACCTTCAAAGATTAGAATCTCTATCACATGTGCCACCACTGGAAAAAATGGATGCAATCCTTCCTTAAATTACCCACAGCTAAGGACAAACTGCCTTTGGAATTCAATTTTGCCAATACTGTCATCAAGAAAATGATGCTCCAACACTTCAGAAATGTTCTGAAATGTTACCATTTACTCACCTAAGTTACTAAGGCAACATTTCAAAAGAGCATTGGTTAAGTAACAATTATGTACATCAATACTTTTTTGATGAAACATTTTCCAAATGTGTCAGCGAGTGGTGAGGAAGCTGCAGTGGAAGGGCAAGAACCGGCAGGGAAGGACAGGGCACTGCAGGGCTACACCAGGAGAAAATTTAGTCATCAAGGTTGGTGGTGTGAGGGAGATAAAAAGAGGTATGTTTTATTCTTGGGAAGAGCTTGCAGCAAGAGGAAATGGTGAGTAGCAAGCGGTTAAGTTACATGTTTTAAATTGCAGTCAGCTTTGCTTGTGTTTGTTTTACTTTCTTTGTAAGGTGAATGTGTTTATTGGGGATGATGACAGTGCACCTGAGAGTGGCATGCCTGGCGATGAGGGTGAGGCAACTCCAGAGGGAGGAACCTGTGGCTCGGATGAGACATGGAGGGTTAAATGGTGACAGTAAACACTAGCAGCACCCAGAATGGAGCACAATGGTGTGATTTGGGAGAGCTCTCCCATACGGTACAGAATGTGCTCCAGCAAAGGGCTGAATTACATGCAAGTGTTTGAGGCTGGGGCTATAAGAGTGGCACAGGACGATGCTACACTCCCCTTATTTTTCTGCTGTTGAGATGGCGTGTGCATGAGTGGGGGTGTGTGGGATCCCTGAATGCAGTGCTTTGCCCCTCCTGTAGGGGGCAATGATGGAAAGGGGAGCCATGTAGTGGTGTGGAAAGGTAGCTTTTTGGGGGGAACTTTGAGTGTGGAAATGCTTTGCTTGGAGCCCTGCATAGTTATACATGCACTTAGCAGTGTCAGAAGGAAGAGGGGAAGGCAAAAATACAGTGACCACATGGCAAATGTACACTGTGCAATGGGATCTGATCATTTCATGTCAATGCAAACAGCAAAAATGAGACCTGGTGTGAAGTCCAGTCCAGTGCCTACCTGACAGTATGACAGGGAATGTTTGATCAAAAATAATGCTAAACTATGAGAGAAGTGGAAGAAGTGTTTATCATCTGATAAACACTAGTATTTCATTTACAGTGTTCATAACACAGATCCCACTCATTTTTAGGGTTAAACATCTTAACTGAGTGCAATTAGTCCCTAACCATTCATTATGAAAGAGGCAAGAACAACAAAAACCAGAGATATTTGCATAGTTTGTAGCATTGTTTTTATTGCCTCATTGAGTCCAGACTCTGCAAGAACAAAATAACCAATTTGGCAAATGGTCTTTATTTGTCGTTTGCTGAAAAAGAACAAAGATGGTCTGGCACCACAATCAGAAAGAATATGTGGGCAAACAAATGAGTGAATGAACGAATAAAGGAATCAGAGGACAAGGCCATCATGATAACCAAGTATCAAATCTGACTACAAAACCATGCAATATAAGGGAAGTATCATCACACACAATGTCCTTCTACTCACCATGTGTTACTTTCATATACAGTGCATACATAAAGTTTTCAGACCCTTTCAAGTTTTGTTATGTTTCAGACTCATCTGTTTTTGCTTTGTCATTGTGGAGTATTGTGTGTAGATTGATGAGAAAAAAATGAACTGAATCCATTTTAAGATGAATCTGAAACATAACAAAATGTGGAAAACTTGAAAGGGTCTGAAAACTTTCTGTATGCACTGTAAATGGAAGAAGTGTGGAGAAGTAGTGTGGTGGCTGATGTTGAGGATGTTTGGTCCCATTCCCACTGTCCCTTCTCCCTACATCTTAGGGTGTACTCACACTAGGCGATCCGTACCGTGCCCAAGCACATTTGACCCCCAAAGTCCAGTTCGTTTGACTAGTGTGATCGCTCCGTACCGTGCCTGGACACGGTACGCTGAACCGTGCCCGGGCCCACTTGAAGAGGTGGGCTTGGTCACGGTTCACTTGGACTCGGGCACATTACGCATCAGTGTGATCGCTAACCGTGCCCAAGCATGGAACATGAACATGACGTCAATGATGCGACTGTCCCATTTAACAAATATATAATCCGATATAGCAACAGTTAACTGGATATCTGTTAGTTACACGCCCTGTCATAATAAATCCTTTAAACCATCATTTCATTAGCTCGCTGACTTCCTTAAATATAACAAGCTGGCTACCTCCAAAATGATCTTTGATTGGTTAGTTCTGTAGACCTATACCTAAAAATAACTCTGTGGATCCCCACATTAGCTTGATTACTAGCAAGCGAAATAAAACTAACCATACTTTACGTGGTGATGTAAGCATTGCTGGTTTCAGGGGCTTAGTCAGAGTATCACAAATGAAGCAGCCAACCTGTTTAAGTAGCTAGTCTTCAACAATCGTTCAGATCGGTAGCCTGTTAGTTAACCAGCTATGTTTATCAAATCTATCGCTAGATAGCTAACGTTAGCTCCCCAGCCAGTTAGCATCAATTACGCAATGCAGCGATTTTCAGTTAATCGTGCTGCAAGTATAAGAAGATTTTTACGGAGGCAGCTGACGTTGAGGGAGTAATTCAGAGCTTTACTCGCTGACTACAATTCACATTCATCAGTAAGGTGAGAACCAGACTCGTTATTAACCCAAATATTCTCAAATGAATTGAAAAGTGTACTATCCAAGTAGTAATAGAAGATGTTTGTTGTTGTAATGATGACAGTTGCACACACACAAGTAGTAGCCCTAACTGGTTAACATTATTGTGATTAGGCTACTGTAATCTGACACAAATCTGACACAAAATATTGGTCTGTCCCTTAGCATAATGACTGAAACGTCAGCTGCCTCCATAAAAATCTTCTTATACATGCAGCACGATTAAATGAAAATCGCTGCGTTGCATAATCAATAAATCTATAAGGCATGTGAGAGGGCTGTGTGTCACTGCGCCCAAAACGACTCCAAATAAGCCACAAAGTACAATCATGAACTCCATTGTGCTGTGCGAGCGAGAGTGCTTTTCTTCAACACAAAAAATCGAATCGTGATGACGTAAGCGTGCTCGGGCCCGGAACGTTAAGCGCAATGTGAGCGCAGGCCAGTGGGGGAGTGGGGAGGGGGGACAATCGTGCTCGGGCACGGTACGAGGCAACCGGGCCTAGTGTGAGTACGCCCTTAAGGTGATAGCAGCTTTGTCCTTCTGTGCCACCAGGTCATTTCAGCACACAGTGGGGTCCCTTGTTCATATTTCCAAACTGGCTATCGGTTTGCTTTGCTTAAGATCGCATTGTCCTTAGTCTGGCACACAGATTAGCATATTTTCTTTCCTTACTCACCTGGCATTCAAAAAGAGACTAAACAGAAATTATGCCCATGCATGGTCTCCTTAATGTCCTTGGTGCCACGAACTGCAACCACTTACAGTTGTGGTCACCATTAGTCCATTGTGTCACGTATGTAAACTGTAAGGGGGTCCATTCCAAGAACATTTGCAATACCAGCTCTGTCATTACACATGTATTTGCTACCCACCCTCGATCAGCTTGTGACTCACTTATCCTTACCAATTCTGACACACCTGCAGCTTTTTCAATTTCAATTCAATTCAATTAAATTTTATTTGTATAGCGCTTTTTACAACACCAGTTGTCACAAAGCAGCTTTACATTGTTCCCAGGCCTGTGACCCCCTGAGAGCAAATCTAAGGCAACAGTGGCAAGGAAAAACTCCCTGAGTAACAGGAAGAAACCTTGAGCAGAACCTGGCTCAGAGGGGGAGCCCATCTGCTTCTGGCCGGCACTGGGCAGATAGAATTAAAGACAAAGCTTACAGTTGTACAATGTACTTTAGGACATTTGAGTTTGGTAGACAGAAGTAATTAACAGAAGAGTAAATTATAAAAATGTCTCCTCGGATGTCTGGTTCTTGGAACACAGGTGGCTTGATAGGCAGGGCAGCGAGGTAGCAGGACTGGAAGTCGGAATGTGACACTTGGGCTGCAGCTCCAGGCAGGAGCCCGGGGCAGGGATAGGAAAGAAATAGAAGACAGTGATTAGTGGATGATAAGAATGGCAGGAATGTAAAACAGAGAGGCAGGAGAGGAGGGGCAAGGAAGAAGGTGCCAGTGTGCAACAAGGAAAAAACCCTGGCAGGCTAACATTATGGCAGCATACCTAGGGGACGGGAGGCAAGGGACCGGCGTAGTCATGAGGGCAACCCTAAGGCAGTCAACACCAGATCACAGCACAGAGTCCATGATAAAGTGACAGCAATGACCACTTAGTCCACCAGAGACTCTATGATCCATGCCAGCACCAGGCCATGTCCCTCAGCTGAAGGATTTACTGTATAGATATGTTTTGAGCCTAGACTTAAAGGTGGAGAGAGAGTCTGCTACTCGAACCTCGGTGGGTAAGCTGTTCCACAGGAGAGGGGCTCGATAGGAAAAGGCTCTACCGCCTATAGTAGTTTTGCCCACTCTTGGAACGATGAGAAGCCTGGCATTTTGGGAATGAAGGGCTCTTTGTGGAAGGTATGGGTGAAAAAGGTCCTTAAGATAGGGAGGGGCAAGCCCATTTAAAGCTTTAAATGTGAGTAAGAGTATTTTAAAATCGATCCAGTATTTAATGGGTAGCCAATGGAGAGAAGCTAGAACTCGGGTAATGAGCCTTTAGTTCTAGTTAAGATTCGAGCAGCTGCGTTTTGTACCAGTTGAAAGGGTTTTAGTGAGACATTTGCACATCCTGACAAGAGGGCATTACAGTAGTCTAATCTAGATGTTACAAAGGCATGGATTAATTTTCCAGCATCATTAATTGATACTATTTTCCTGATTTTGGCTATATTTCTCAAATGGAAGAAGGCTGTCCTAGAGGTGCTAGTTATGTGAGTTTCAAAAGAGAGCTCAGGATCAATAACGACACCAAGGTCTTTGATAGCTGTACTCAAGGCAAGGGAGACACCATCAAGGTCCAGTGTAAAATGAGTGAATTTGCTCCTGATTGAATTTTGGCCAACGACCAATATTTCGGCTTTGTCTGAGTTGAGGAGGAGAAAATTTCAGGCCATCCAATTCTTTACATCTGTTAGGCAGGCCTCCGTGTTTGATATATTCAGAGGGACATCGGGTTTGACTGATATGTATAGCTGAGTGTCATCCGCATAGCAATGGAAACTAATGTCATGTTTACGGATGATATCGCCAAGAGGCAACCTGTATAATGAGGAGAGCAGAGGTCCAAGCACAGATCCTTGTGGTATACCATATCTTACTCTGGAACGAGCGGAAAATTCATTGTTAATGGAGACAAACTGATATCGTTCTGATAGATAGGACCTAAACCAAGATAGAGCCTGTCCACTTATGCCAACCAGGTTTTCAAGGCAGTCAAGGAGGATACGATGATCGATGGTATTATAATAAAAGGGGTCTTACAAGAATGTAAATATCAGAGCCTGCAAATGATCACACCAACCACCATCCGGGATAAGATAATTAGCTTTATTAATTCATAAATATACCTTAAACTACTTGGAAGAGTGGGGGAATCACAGGGGCACAGGGGCGACATGCAACACCGGCATTACACAGGCTTCATTAAACTTAATCACACTACACTGCAATAAAGCACACTGAACCTATGCGCACCTAACACCCTCTAGGCAGGAGGCACTGCAAACCATTTAAGTAAACACTAAAGCACTGCAACCCACACCAATATTGAGAAGCCATTCGAACCCACTGTGTTAACAGCTAGCCCACTAGCCCCCGTTACCCACCCTACATCCACACACTTGCACAACGCACGCAAACACAGACACTGACACGCGCGCCCACACACACACACACACACACAAGTTAAAATATACGCTTAACTCGCCCAATTGGCGACACCCCCCCTTGGGGTCTAACTTCGAGACAGCGTCTTAATCCCCCGGTACAAAACTGAGCCAGATGAAGGGTATGCGGGAATCGCTCACCCCACACCGGGAAACACCACACTAATCCCGCCGCGGCTAGTCACTTCCTAAACCCCGGCCCTAACTCCTCTACAGGAGGCAACAAACCTCCCCTCCTAACGCAGGAACGTCTACCCCCCTAAACTTACTGTCTTCGTCGCTGGCAGTCCTAAACAACTGCGAGCGACACCCTCCCGCAACAACAGTGTCCAGCCGCAGCCGTACGGAAAAATCTCTCCCCCGCCTCTTCCGCATCTTCTTATACTTTAGGTCTCCGTACTCCCAATCAATCACACCTGATGCACATACCATTCAATTAGAAAGATCACATCACAGTATCAAAGGCTGCACTTAGGTCTAGTAGCACAAGAAGAGAGATACAGCCATTGTCAGAGGAGAGAAGAAGATCGTTGAACACTTTCAGGAGAGCGGTTTCCGTGCTATGATGAGGTCTAAACCCGGACTGAAAGACTTCCAAAATGTTGTTAGAGTGTAAAAATGCACAGAGTTGCTTTGATGCTGCTTTTTCCAGAATTTTTGAGAGGAATGGAAGATTTGAGATGGACCTATAGTTTGACATGTCACTGGGATCTAGATTGGGCTTTTTCAGAATAGGCTTGATAACTGCTACTTTGAAGGACTGAGGTACGTGAGGTACGTTTGTGGGGATGACCTTTTAATAGTTGACTAAATTGTGACAGTGACTATCCATTAAAGACGTGACTCATGATGACATACATTGTACCTACAGCACAATACCAGTGGTCTGGCAATGGTCTCTTATCACAAGTTCAGAATGCAATTGAGCAAACTTGGCATGCAGAAAATAGGTACTTGGATAGGTTGGCTGGTATGTTTACAGTACAGCACTCAGCGCACTCGTCATGGCCTGTTGTGCTCTAAACAATACAGCTTTATAAAATGGGTGATATGTTGCTCTCACAGTGGACAAAGCATAGAACCTGAGGTGACCTTGTGCAGAACTGCAGGTTCTGGTGGCACAGAATGACAGGCTGGCAGAGCACCACTTCCTGAATAGTAAGTATATTGTCACATCTGCAAAAACTCGACAACAATGTCCAATAAGACAACCTATTTGGGTAATGACAATAAATTTGATTTCATTTTTTCATTGTATTTGTGCATCTTCCAGTCTCGATCCCTTTCCCTCTTCTCTCCTCCTCCCTTAGGTGAGCAGCCTGGGTAAGGGAACAGCTTGACTGGGAGGATGGGTGGAGCTGGAGCAAATCAGACAGGACGACGTGCTGGCACATACAGAAGAGGCAGCTGCATCAGATGGACAGGGTGCTGGCATGTTGTTGGGCAGGTGAGTGAGGGTAGCACTGGAATTGGCTAGTCTTCTAAGGATGGTGGACAGCAGCAGCACCAGTGTGAGTTTACTGGATGAGATTACTTCACTTCTTTCAACACTGAAGTGGGGTTATTGGGATCCAGACAAAGATACGGCGCATGTGTTATGGATTTCTTCCAAGGATAACTTGACATGGGAGGGTTGAAGTGGGTTTGGGCAGATGCCATATATTGTTTCCCACCAAGCTTGTACCTCATGCAGGAGGACATTGAACTGTGTGAATTGCTTATGGCAAATCCACAAGTCTATCTTGCTGTTGCAATCCATGTTTTTGGTTGTGTTTTTTGTGCCAAAACATTCATTGTACCATAGTGCTAGGGCATGAGCCCTTTTAAACATTCCAATCTATCAATACATGGTCGCAACATCCTCAAACCCACAACCAATTAAACTTTTCCTTAGACCACTTTCTGCTTGCACTACACCCTGTGCCAAGTTGTCAAAATACCATATTACCCTCACCACACCATCACACATTGTGTTAGCATTTTGCATTTTCACCTTTAGAATTGGGCCCCTGTCTCCAATAACACAAGTTAAAGGCCAATGTAATGAACTGTAGTCAGAAAGGGATATATATGTCAGTACTTCAGCCCCCTAACGGTTGTTTTTGTGTTACTCCCTGTCTGTCAGTGTCGTCCATGTGCTTTTGTTTACAGATCCCATGTGTTCCTGCCCTGCCCCATTCCCCGCCCTGTCCCCACCCACCTGATTTCCTGTCCGTCTCCACCTGCCTGCCTGCCTGGCCACCTGCATTCCATCTCCTCGTTAGCCCAGCCTTTATATACCCTGCTTGTCTCTGTCTCGTTGCCAGTTTGTCTCAGTTTTTGTCTGTTTTGTACCCGCCCGATTACTCGTGTGTGGTTCCTGTGCTGGCCTTTGCCTGACATCCAACTCCGTCCCTGCCTGCCACCCTGCCTTGGTTGCCTGTTCTGCCTGCCTGCCAGTTTTGACCCAGCCTGCTCCTGTTTTCGTTCCCTGCTCCTGGTTTATTCTGCCTCAGACTGCCTTTCTGGCTTTTGACCCTACCTGTTCTGCCATTACGTACCTGCCCTGCAACTTCCCCTTCCAATAAAACATGGAACATTGGAACCTGAGTACGCCTGGTCTGCGAGTCCATGCCTGTGCCTCAACAATATAAGGAGACTTTCAACTGAGGTACATATAAAATACACATAGAGTGAAAAATACTGTCATTTCATTGACATATTCTGGAGTGTAGGTAGTGCTGTTGTGTGAGTTTAACATTTCCTATGGCTAGCCCAAGAATTGTTATTAGACAAGGTGTAGAGATTTCCATTTTGTCTGGTATTCCAAAATATATTCTTGTTTGCTTTTCCAAGACTAAAGTGGCCTATTGGAAAAACATCAATTATGAATGCCATTTCTCTCTTCAGTTATCAAAAAATGTGAAATGTTGGGCATTTTTATTTGCATATGTAATGTAGCATGAAATTTACACAGAAAAAGCCTATTACCAAATTATTCGCAATGACAGGTTATCTCCAGGTAGACACAGGGTCATTGCAGGTGTTTTTAAAAGCCAGCCACCTTAGAAAAAGCAGAACTATAGATAAAAATAAAAGGGACATTTTGAAATTATTAGTGTTTTTCCTGATCTGTAATTGAGGTTGCATCATCCATTATTTTTGTAGAACCTTGTTGTTTAAACTAATCCTCATCAAAGCTGTTTATTTTTTATCATACAGTCACAATTTTCTCACAATTTTCTATATATTCTAGCTTGAAAACATGATACTTCACTTTCATGCATTAGAGTTTAAAACGTTGCAGACTCACTCTACTGTATGAAAACAGACTGTATGAAATAACAGAAGTAGCAATGGACAAATAAGAGACCTTGACAAGTTCAAATGCAAAGATTTCAGTAATTTCACATCTGGGCAGCCTGGTCTTCTGGCTCCTTCATGTATACTGTTTAAATGAGACCATTAACAGCAGACCATTAACTCCCCTGCAGCTTTCAAGACCACAGTGACCAAGGAGCAATGTGGATTTACTCAGCTTCTTAAAGAAACTCACTGGTTCATTTAAAGTACCAACCATGCTGCTTTGTCCTTGGGTTTGAGTGACAAAGTTCATCTTACTTCAGCTCTCTTTTCAAAGTTAGGGACACAGCGCTATAGCTGATCAATTGAACATATCCCAAGGTTTTGGTTAAAAGTATCAGTAAAAAGTTCAAATAGAAAGTTGTGTAAGAATCACAAAATATAGTACTTGTGCAGATTTTTTTTTTAAGTTGACAAGTTGAACACAGCACCATAGTGTTTAAATTGACTGTCCCCCTATGCCTCCAAAAGAATCAAAACACGCTTAAAATATCTCACTCATTTCCTGGCTGTTTGCAAAAGAAAACAATTCATTATCCATCCATTTGGACTCAGTTGAAAGTATTAACTATTTTGCCTGAATAAAAAATGAACATTTGTCAGATAATTTCAAGTTTAAATTACGGGAGAGACCCTCTTGCGTGCTTCCAGATTACCATGGGCACATGATAGCAGACTACATTACCTGCTTGCATGGATTAAGTTGAACTACAATCTACCAAATAACAGAATTTGTACCAAGGACATACTGTTGGCTGTCCCCAGTGTTTCACCTGCTTATCTATTTATTCATTTGTATGGTGCCTTCTGTGTATCCTCCTGCCACTCAGTTAAGCAGTTTCATTTTAATCCCTGTTCCACCAGACAATTATACCTCATGGATAGGTGCCAGAATACAAAAAAATGCTTTGCTATTTCCCCTTCTCCTGTCCATGTTCGAACTCGTTCATGCACCACTGAACCAATTGTAATGTGTCCTTGAACGGATGTCTGCACAGGTGTACTGCTTACTCAACTCCAGTTGCCCTGGCAAAAAAAAAAAAAAAACAGTAATTAACACGAGTGCTGCCCATAATCAAATATTTACATTGTTATCCCTGACCTCTAGGTAGATTCTGATGGAATGGCAAACATGGCAGAGACAGACTTAACTTTGGATTCATATTTCATTTCAAGAGAGGCAGGAGGACTAGAAAATATGCAATGATTCATTGTTTATATCCAAGTGTCCTTTATTCATTGTGTTGCCAGGCAGCAATCAAAGTGCAGCGCCCTCTAATATTTTGTGTGCTGTTTTTAGTCTGGGTATGAGAGGCATTCCTTTTTCCAGTTTTTAGAAAAGGTAGAGATATGTCACAGGAAAAACTCCTTTGCTGATGAAGACAAAGCTGCTCTTTTGCAGGAGACATCTTGAAGGCATAGTGCTAAATGAAGTAGTAACTGTTTTCAGGACTATTTTTGGTGGGCTGAATTTGGCGTAAGTGTGTCTTGCTCCACGCAGTGAATAATCTGTAACTTTGGTCGTGTTTTGTCAATCTGACAAAAATGGTCTTCATTGGTCGTGTTGTCAGTCTGGCAAAAATGGTCTTCATGACCAGCTGCAATTAGAAGTGTTTAAGTAGATACTCCCATATAAACAAACATCACATGGACATTGTAACTGCTTTCCTTCTCACCATGATCAAAAGTACATTTTAGTTCTTAAGCCTTGGTAAAGCAATGCATAAATATAAATAGTGTTAATGACATGAAGTAGTCATACTGAAAATAAAAGAATCATTGAAGTAAAATAACGATGCAAAGGAATAGTGTTTTACTATCTTGTAAAAGATGAGGTCCTCTTCAGCTTGCACCACACACAAACCACTGAATTCAACCAAAACCTTTGTCTTTGCCACCTTCCCATATTTATCCACAACTTTGAGTCAGTCAAAGCCCTCAAATTGTTTTATGAAAAAAGACTGTTACTGTTGTAGCACTGGACATAATTAATCTTGGGGGAGGAGGTTTAACCGAATAGCTGTTATGAGTAGTGATGGGAGAATCAAGCTACAAACAAAATCACATTTTCAGCACCAGAAATGTCTGTCTTGAGATTTGTGGTTGTCCCAATGCAAGTATCTTGGCATAGGGTACAACAGCAGCCCTTACCTCTGTTTTCTCACCATAATTCTTTCACTTAGGACAAGGTCAACTAAATTGTGTGTTGCAGTGGACATTATGTGTAACAACATTGTTGGTAACGAGACAGGCAAAGTCCAGTGAAAATAAACATAGAAAAATGAGTTTCTATTTGACCTATATTGAATTTTACATTTAATTTCTGTAAACACAGCATAATGTTTTCTCTATCATCTCAAACTTAGAGTCACAAACAAGAAGACAAATTCATTAATGAATTTTCAACTTAACCAGTGTAATTTAGCTATCCTCACATGCTGATTGGTCATATGTGCATACACACACACATTAATATCTGCAAATAATGTTCCCTGTCATAGAGTGATCTATAATATCAAATCACCATGTGCCCTGTAGGTAGTGTGTGTTGCTGAAATTCATGAATTGGTGGTAAAATCTCATGTTTTCTCAGAAAACAATGCTTAGATACCAAATCCAAAAGGAAATAATTGCACTGTAACGCTTTATAATACTATTTGACAACACCCTCTATTTAAACAGTAGATGGCTCCAGACAACACACAGGTCTGTGAAATCAGTGCAAAAAACAATCAGTGGTCTTGCCACATAGTTGTTCCAGCTCCAGACAAGGTGGGTCATGGAATCTCAAAACCATGAGCCCTAAAGCAGTGGCAACACTTTATGAATTTAGTACATCATCCAGTGGTTCAGCACCCCTTTGTTACTTTTGAGTCTGTTGTCTCAATACGCTGTAGAGATGACCTACACCATGTCCTGCAAGCTTTTAAATGGTACATTTTTTTAATCTTGAAAAAATTGCAGTAGAAATATGTAATTCATATGGCTGATATCTATGTACAAACTTCCATATGGTCTATTTCCTTTTGATGTGTTATCTCTATGATGACAAACATGGGAGAAAACTTTGAACTAAGTACACAGTGGTGTTTTTTCATTAAAATAAAAATTCCAGAAAATTTCAAGAAAAATTTGACACCCTATTAATGATTTTTATTTTATGCAGAAGTATTGAAATGTCTGATCTCGATTCTGGAACTGCTTTATTTTCTGTGAAATAACCTCCTCAGTTCTCATAATTAAAGTAAGAGCATTGCAGCTGCATTCTGAAATGAGGACTAATAGGTGTGGTTTTCCAGGGCAATTTACATTTGTTCACAGCATGCAACTTTGTACCATCCATTTTAAGAGATACAGTGTATGCGGGTGCATAAGTTAAGTCTGAATCCCAAAAACTGACAAACATGATAATGAGGCACATAGGAATTTGAGGTAAATGTTCATCCTGTTTATGTCTCTACATTACATTGGAAGTTCAACTTGACATTCCTAACATAAATGGTTTTTTAGTCAAATCATGGTGAATACTGAATACACTCTTGTTTACACTCTTGTCCACTTAGCTCATTATTTTCTACTCCCTCATGTGGAAATCAATATTTTCAGCTCTTCTACAATTAGTTGCATGTAAATGAGTTATAGTTTAGCAAGATTTATTCAACTCTTTCCTCTACCTTGTGCCTCCAAAGGAAAAGGCCAGGGAAGGTAAAACCATTGCTAGTGCTCATGTGTTGAGGAAGGTTTTAAATGAGCAATGAAAGATGGATAATTATATGATTCTTTTTCAATTGGTTAGGGCCCCTGACTGTCCGGGGCCAATTTAATAGAAATTTGTGAAACAGCAGGTGAACATTGAGTTACACAGCATACTGTGTGAAGAAAATAATTATAATAAAAAAACCTCTTGCAAAAAATCCTCATGCACAGCTAAAAGACTAAAATAAAAGTTTCTGATCAGATTTAAGAGTGGTCTGTTCTTTAAATCATGAACATCATTTCTGATGATGACAAATGTCACTAAAACAATTTTCTGAAGCACAAAGGCAGAAAACATATTGCCAGATAGGTACAGGTATTTCTATGAACGCTTTTTGGTAACTCTCTGGAAAATGCTTTCAATACCTCTCCCTTATTTTTTTCTTTTCTTTCCTTTTGTTCACATCAAGGTTGAATATGTCATGTGTTCTTGATGAAATAAAGACTTCTGGTGGGGGGGTAGATGTCAGAGATCAGCGCTGAACATGCCCTCTAATTTTAATTGAAAGTGCTACTAGACAGTAAGTATAGCAGAGTAATCTATTTCTCTTCTTTTTGAGATTTTGAATCCCCAGGGCATACAAAATACAAGGAATGAGGTAATGACTTCAGTCTTTATTCTTTATTAAAATTGGTTACAAAAAACTGCATCAAAAACTTTGACACTATCACATATGAAATCAAGTCCCACACACAGGCTGTATGCATGAGGCACCAACAACAGTGTCAATATGTCAAGCTACGTATTATAGCTGGGATTGCCCAGCAGCTGTACAGCCCAAACCATTTCCTCTGTCTAAACAGCAGTCTTAGATGTGTCACTGATCATACAAGGGCAATGGTAAGCAAAAGCAACCCGTATGTGACATTCCGCTGACACAATCATGGCATTTTCTAAGACTGATGCATGCGGCACTCATGCCCTTAAATGAAACGTTTTTAAAAGGCCCCACACCACATGGACATTTTAAATTAATCTATTCCCAGCGTGTCACCTCAATGGGTCTCCTTAGTGGCTCAACCTGCTCTTATGCCAATCTCTCAAAAGCCTGAGAGGTGCTGAATGCTTTTAAGTTACAAGAACTCAGGAACTTGGATACAGAGACTTGGTGGGCTTTTATGTTGTTTCTTTGACTAAGTATAGGTGTGAAAATGCCTTTAAAAAGTAGTTTTCTTTCACATAAACTAAAATGGAACAATTAATTTGGAGAAAACAGTATTCAACAAGAATAACAGTATGTTAAGTGTAAGAAAAAAAAAACACAAACATATTGGGGCGACTATAGGGTGATATAGCTCACTAAAACATTAATATCTACTCATTTACTTGCAGTTGGCTAACAAGCTAAGTGGAAAAACAAACCAACTCAACAGATTTTCACTGTGGATATAAATATGTAATGAAATGAAAATGGATGTTTTCCCTTCCTCTTCCACAGAGCAAGAGGTTCAATCTTTACTTCTTCAATAATTTACATTTGTGGAAATTCATATATTGATTGTTCACGTGCTGCTGTGCCAGGATGATTTCTTCTTCATTTCCATGAAAAGAAACTACTCATTCCAAACTTAATGTGACCACACCTGGACCACACATCAATTACTAGATGGTTAAATATATTTGCTTATAACCCCAACTCACATACATCTGGCTGTGAATGGAAATGGCCTTGTAAGTGTGGGGAAGTTACAGTGCATCTGGATGCATGATGCATGAGACATTCTGAAAAGGTCTTGCAGAAAATAATGAATTTCTCTTGAAAACCCCAAACCCTACCAATGCAAGTTCTGTCAACAAAAAAATCCCCTTTTGGAAGTCAATCCTGCTATTTATTGCACTAAAGAGATGGCATGACTCATCACCAAAAACAGCCAAAAACAGGAAGCACCCCAGGTTATGACCCAAAATGACCATTCTGCTTGTTATAAGAAGGTATTTTCTTGAACCTGAAATTTGATGGTATTGTGTCCAAAATAGCATCCTCTGTACAGTTGCTACAGATACATTGTGATTTTGTGTTATTGTTTAGAATGTGGGTTTTTATTTCCTCTCTGTGTTTTCAGTTCTGTCTTGGGCCAGTCTGATCATCACTATTCTGAGACCTGTGGCGCTCATGAGATTAGACCACAGTGGAACTAGTTCAACACTGTGCAAAATGGCTCTGCAATGAACAGGAAATTGAGCAGAGGAAAATGAGAACAGAAAATGGTTTCCGTCCACCGAGATCTGAAAAGCTTTGGCTTATATAAGTTATACTTTTGTATGAAAAGGAAGGGGAGCAACATGACACCTCTAAGAGAGAAGAGACTGAACAGAGAATGCATTCTTTAATATGTGGTGAGAATCTTTCTACAGTGTTTTGTCTGTGAACCTTCACATATGGCATCTAGTGTATCCTTTATCCAAGCCTGCTTATCTATTGCTTTAGTATAACACTTTTAACACTAATAACTACATTATGCCTAATTAAAAAAAAACATTGTTGATGCATTATCCTACATTAATAAATGTTTGTCAATGTGTTACTAAAAAGGCACCAAGGGTGGCAGTTCTGAGAGACTTCCACTCAAGACATGGTGCGCTGTTGCCATGGCATATCTGGCCATCTCAATTCTATGCTATGGATTGTCTCAATCTGACAACATTTGCTGCTCCTTCATAACACATACATTATATTAACATGAACTGATTTGTAGTTATGTATATTGTAATTATTAATGCTTTACATGAGACAGACCACACATTGGTCTGGATAAAAAGTGATCTGAACCACTGTTTTAAAACTGATGACCATGTTCCTACTAAGTGTCAGATTCTAAATAATATAGGATCACCTTTGCAATAAATGATTTCTGCATTTACAATTAGCTACACAGAGTGGTTATTGATAAGACTATTTTTTCCAACTGCCAAGGGAGCAAATGACTTTATGCAACAAAACAAAATTAGCTTATGAATAACACAATTTAATTTCTAAACAAATCACTGTAAAAAGATTAATTCATTTAACTGAAAGTTCTCTGGAATGTTTCACCAAATGGGTTTTATTAAAATTTTAAAACGAAATTTACTCTTCCATTCCATGCATGTAATTAGGCCTCCTTCAAGACTGGCCAGCTTCCAAAAAAGGGGTTTTAATGCTTTAATTACATTGTTTGGGTTGATTGTGGGTCAGAACTTTTGTCCCGATAAAGACAAAGCTCAAACTTCCCTCACAATCTGAAAGAAATTGGGCTTTTGTGAAATTGTTTTATTTCTCTAAAGAGTTCAGCTAGGTTCACAGACATCCAATTAACTGATAACATCATAATGACAATTTGTGATATTACAGCAGCGTCATTTTACTTGCACCTCAACACAATAAAAGTCATCATCATGGACAGACAATCTTTTGAAATATCACCCGGTTCATGCCAACTCAAAAAAGCATAGCAGAGTTCTGTGTTATGTCTTTCAGTCCCCAGAGTAGACTGTTGTCAAACAATATCAGGACAGCTGTACTGACAAATTTCCTGTCATCATTAAATTCTATGTCTCAGGTCCCTGGTGTTCAGATGTTAACTCAGATGTGCTTGAGGTTTTTATTAAAACACAGAATCCATTGCCTGAGCTGGAAGTATGGAACTCTAGAGAATGAGCTATTTATAGGCCCTCAAAAAACCTTTCCTGGTTGTTTATTTCTTCCTGCAGTGAAAGCAGATGCCTGTTTTGAGCAACAGTTAGCAGTAGTATCTTTAAGTAAGGTGCTCAGCCTTATGTGGAAATTACAGAATTATTCCTTAGCCCCAACATGAGACAATGAAGGGTAGGGGCAGTGGTGAGGTGTAGTGAAAAGGAGCAGGGCTCATGACCCAAACATTGCCGGTTCGATTCCCTACTGGGGCACTGCTGTTGTACCCTTGGGCAAGGTACCTAACCCAGAATTGTCTTAGTAAATACTTTGCTGTGTCAATGGATAACATGACGGGATTATCACATATGGGAGTTGCTCTGGGTAAGAACATCGAAGCAACTCAATGTAAATAAAAAGGAAACATGGTGGAACAGAAATGAATCCATCTTTTAATTGAAAACATCCATAACTTCACTGGATAAATATGTTTTCCTGCCTGAGGACCAATCTGGAAGAATTGCCTCAATGCTATGACACATAATAACCTGTATAGAACATGATACAATAACACAATAACCAAATCAATAAAAACACTTCACTTTCAATATCTGATAACTTACATTTTAATAGATCAGTCCTTCCTGAGGAATTTGTCTTATAAGTGACATCCCTCTGAGTCATAAATTTAAAAAATACTCCATGAACAGAATGTGAAATTTTCATTCAGATAATCTGGAGACTAAAACATGCACTTTTGTGTAGGATTAATTGCTCTGTAGTTACACAAACAAACTCAGTAATGTCCTTCGAACAAAGCCTGATATCCTTCTGAATCCTTAAATGGTAAAAATGAATTGCCACCCTAACAATCATACTATACATACATTGACAGCAGAAAATTCAGGTAAATCAATCATTTTCAAATCAAAACTTCAGATTTACTGAGCATGATATGTGTCTTTAAAAATCTTTATAGGTGTACCCATCAACTTACTTAAAATAATTTCCCTCTGTGTATTCTGATTTGGCATCATGATTACTTGTAGAGCAGTGTGCCAGATGACACAATGCTGTTGATTTCTAAAACTTGGACTATGATGAAAAGGCTTATGGTCCATAGACTAAGGAAATACAGGCTTGGATAGGCCTAACATTTCAAGCATTTCAAGTTTGCTTCTATTTGGGAAAGCAAATGTGCCTTGGTTCAGTCACTGCACAGGTTCATTCAGCCATTTTTTAAAGATAACATACCTCACCAGACCAAAGCCTCCCTCTTGGTTGGTCAATCAAATAAAGTACAATTTTAATTGCTTAAAAGATCAATATATTTCTTTGCAGGAATGCACCAAGAGTCAGTAAGGTGTGGCCAGGCTATCTATACCCCTCTCCTGCAAACAAAAATGGCAATTGAGGTGCTACTCCTCATTTGGTATGGTGCATTTACACTGCAGTATTCAACAACATTCTCCAAAGAATAGCCCCACCACAGCATTTAGCCAGGAAGCATGAGAGAGGCTACTGGAACTTATAAAATTGCTTAGAAGTAGAGTCACTCAGGCTAATATGCACACTGGTAGACAGGCCTTGGCCTGCAACAATGAACTCCATGGCCCAAAGCAAGCACGAGCTGGAAATGCAGCTCTCTGAATAAATTATTGAAAAACCGCGCACCTGCTGACTGATGGCTATTGGCTCCCAAAGCCTGTGATTGACGAGTGTGCTGCCAGGAAAGGGAACATTTTAATCCACCTCCTCGTCAAGGCCATGCATGCAGTGCGCCCTGCTTCTGAGCTTGGCTATTTTCCCATCAAAGCGCTTTAACCTGGACCAGCTGAGAGCCGGGCGCTCTTTTGTCTGACATGAAGTATGGTATTTCTGTCGCGCGCACCTGCCTGCTAATGAGCAGAGATGGCTCTGCTGGGACCTCCAATTAGCCACGGAACGGAGGCTTCACGCCGGCTGCAGCGGTGTTTGCGCTTGCATCGGAGCGGCTCTCCCATGGAGCCAGACAGCTGCACATTTCATCTCGGAGATTAGTGTGCTACATGAATCACCACCGCGGCCCTGCTGTCAATCTGTCCAGCATTCCCGCTTTTTATGCTTCCAGCAAATGCTCTCATTTGCATTTTGGACCGAGCTCCCTACCAGCTCGCACCGGTAATGCTAACCCAAAGGAAGTGCATGACGTGATCAGTAAAATAGTGCATGCTAAAGTTTAACAGTCACAATCCATACAGGGTGAGTTTCATATATCATCAGTTCCTGGCCCTATCTATGTCAGAGCTGGACAAAAATGTGATATATCTTGTGTTTGCGCACATGTGGTTTGGAGGACCTGTGAGAGTTCATCAGGAATAACCAAGGGAATTTTATTTGGAAAACCAATCAATCTACCAAATTGTATTTGTCATGTGTGTGTTATAAAATATACTTCTGGAAAACAAAAAAAAAAAACAGAAAAATAGAAGCAAAAAATTTCAAATGAAACTATCCATCAGTTCACAACCTAAATCCAGAGACAGCAAAGTATCTGGAGGGATGCCCATTATTGACATAGGACTAGTAATATTGGTGGTAGTCTTCCCAGCTAACAGACACAGAGGATATATTTCAACATACCATTTACCCTGCCTGCGTCAACAAATATGATTGTATATCTTATTTGATCAAAATTTACTGCCTGCACTACGTTGTTTCTGCTATTCATTTGATTTAGATATCATTTTCAGTTTTTTATAAATTATTTATCATTCAGTTACTGATCCACTCATTATGTATTTGCTCAGTACTGCTCAGCCCTTACTGACAGAGTGAGCTTAGTGTAATGAATATTCCTCCATGGAGAGGGAATCCAGGGGTTTACTTTGTCTACAGCTACAAAGTCAAAGGCAAACTGTGTCAGGGTTTGCAGGGAAAGGACCCAGGCACAGACAATGCAGGCAGTACGAAAAGGCTAATCTTTGACAAGTCCAAAAATCACAAGCAAAACTGAAGTCAGAAAAACAGTCCAAGTAAGTAGCCAAAAATCCAATGGAAAGAAATCCGGGACAGGCAGAGTCTGTAACAAGCTAAGACAGAGCAGGCTTACAAACAAACGGTGGGAATGAAACAGCTAAGACACCGAGATGATCAGGCCAAGAACAAAGAAAACAGCAGGGTGTATGTAGGCAGGGGACAAGACACAGGTGTGCGGAACAGGCTTCAGGTGATGGAGGTAGCCAAGAACCAGGAGGGCAGGGAGGCAGGCAGGACAAGGAAACACAAGGACTGGTAAACAAAAACTAAAGAGACACCCACACAGACAAACAGGGAGAATCTAAGCAGCTCAGGCCAGAGTGCTGACAAACTGACAGACAAATAGGCAGGCAGATGACCAAAAGTAGTGCAACTTTTTGCCATTTTTATGTCATAATTTCTTAATTCTAATAAATACTTGATTTCAGTTCAATGCTTTCAAAAGTAGAACAAAACATTTTGTAAGAATGTCTGCAAGTAGTTGTATATTTTTGAATAACTCATCATGGACTGAAACAGTACTCTAAATTGCTTTGTGACTAAATGCTTTAAAAAAGGTAGGACTGTCACATACAGTAAAGCAAGGAGAAAACTCAGTTCTACAAAACAACAGCAACAACAACAGCAACAACAATAATAATAATATACATCAACCAAATTGTGCAAAAACTAAACTGGTCAGTCATTGCATTAATGAATGAATCTCGTTAGGCCAAATAGCAATATGGTGGAATGTTTATGCCACTGGTGGGTGGTGTGAATGTGGTGTTAGTGAACAATATCACCATTAAAATGTGGATATTTTTGTGGTGAAAGTGACTTTAATGAACTCAGGCAGAACACCATGTGGCAATTGCTCTGTCGTTAGCTTAGCTGTGATTTAGAGTTTAACACGGTTTTAAACACGCATGTTGCGGAAAAAGTCACGTAGCTTCTTAAACTCCATTGCTGTGTTATTGGTACCTGTCGTTTAACCTACTGTGTCAGTGCTGTGGCAACGTAGCTGGTTGTTTGTTTTTCCCTGCCATGTGCTTTTGTGTTCGTTTCTCTCCCTTGCCTGCCCCGCCCCTTGTTTCCCTGCCCGATTGCTTATCTGCTTCACCTGCCCGCTTGTTCACCTGTGTCTCGTCTTCTTGTTAGCGTGTTCCCTTTATATTCCCGTCTGTTTCTTAGCCCTTTGCGAGTTCGTCTCAGTTTATCTGTTTCGCAACCAGCGCTTTTCTCAGTCTTGCTTGTATTCTGCCTGCCCGTTTTGATCTTGCCTGTTTTTCCTCGACCTCGTTTTTGGATTTTGTCTTTGTACCTTTGTCGTGTCTACCTGGTTTTTGATATCGCCTGTTTTTCGACTCTGTCTTCTGGATTTCCCCTCTTTTCGGCATTAAATCATCGTTTGCCATTCTCCGCTGTCTGCGCCTGAGTCCCTGCCTGAGCCCCCCGTTGACATACTGCTGAGGTTTAGCTTGATCTCAGTTGCTGTGTTGTCAGGAAATCTCATATCAGCCACTAGAGGTCACTTTTTGTGCATATTTGCTTAAACCTGACACTGAGGTGGTTTAAGGAGAGACTAAACCATCTCGTTTGCAAAATGAGACCTACATCACATCCTACACACAACCTGTAGCCTCATGTCTGCCCCCATGTAGGCCTATGTCGTCACTTACTTTGACTGTGTGAAATAATAGCTATATAGGCATATCTCTTTACATACTCCTATAATTAAGGTTTGCGGAGATAACTTTCTACATCTTTGAAAATTGTAAAAAAATTTGAAAAAATTGTAGGCTTTTTTTTATAATCACAAAGACATACAAAACACGCTTAATAGTGCATTCTTATCACCAGAATTTTTGCACTGTGCGGCACTGCCAATTTTCAACAAAAAGAAATATATATACGTACAACAAACAATTTAGCGATCGAACACATTTATTTATTTCACAGCCACTTTTATCCAAAACAAACGTCTATGCAAGTCCCTGAGTAATGATAATTCAAACACAATCCAGACCAAAATGCTTATAAATAGAGGGTTACAATAAAGTCCTAACTTTAGTTCCCTTCTAGACACTTCAATGACGACAGGATCCAGGAAGGGTCTTATTTATTTATAACGGATATAAACTTTTTGGCAGATGTGAAGTCAATTGTATAAGAAATATATAAGCCTAATAACAATTACAATAGTGTATAATATTTATATTACATCGAGGATCCAACTCGCAAAGAATCCTAAATTATGTCATTAAGTGGCATTCTTGTTAACTCTATGTTCTGGCAGAGAAGATGGGCTCTGGTTCTGGGTAGATCTCTCCTGGGTAGGTTTCCAGACAGTTTAACTGCGAATCAGCTGAACCCGTGCGTGTTGTTACACAGCAATCACATTTAGCTTAACACACAGCTGCGCATTAAACTTGTGATACTTCTGGTTTAAGTAGTACAGTTCTAAAGTGCAGCTAAGCTAGCTGACAGAGCAATCGCCCCTCTCTGTTGTTGATCATTATTGTCGTTAGCATTGTGACAGAGTGACATCACTACAGGGACTACTGTCAGAAGCTGCTGACTGAAGCAAAGTTCAGAAAGGCAAACAATTTTTGATGCTGGCCTGGAGGTAACCAATAGGAGGAAATTCGGAAAGCTGCAGTCTCCTTCTTCCCTGACCTCCACAGTGATGAGAGGTGTGGTGATGACTAAAGACCTCCACTAGGGCCTACCTAAGATGCCTCTGGGTGAATGTCAGACCCTTAATGGGCCCTTTGAAGAGCTGACAGCTGAAGAGAAGTCACCAGGAATAGATGGGTTAAAAACTGATTCTTATGCAGTCGTTTGGCAACACATTGGAGAGGACTGTTTTAATGTGATCAAATTCAAGTTCAAAACTTAACTGCATGCAAGCAACAATGGAAATTTGCCTTCAACATTGTGCACTGGCTCATCACAAGCCATACATACAAGACAATACACAGCAAATACAATACAGTTAACAACTAATAAAAACAGACATCTAAGTACGTTCGAAATGCTAAGTGCAGTTCAACACTACATCTCTTGTTAATTTGTGTAACTGCAATGGGGACAACTGATCTCTTAACACAAAATTTGGAGCACAGTGAACCCTAATCCTGTCCAGAAGGCATCAGCTCAAAACAGTCAAAACAGTTTCCTCTAAGATTTTATCAGACATCCTACCAACTGCTTTTTTACGGTGGTCAAGGCATTGGGCTTACAGCCTGTTGTCACGCCCACTCCCAACCAGCCAGTTCAGCCAGCTCAGCCACACCCAGTTCAACCTGGTTTAACCACCCATCAAACACACCTGTAACCTTTCTGCAATCAAGTCCTGCCCATAAAAGGACTCTGCTTTTGTTGCCTCTTTGTGAGGTATTGCTCCCTGTTGATACCAAGCCTGTTCGCTGCGATTTTTCTAGTGTTGGTTCCCGGTGTTTGACCCTTGCCTGTGCTCTTGACTTTGCTTGTGTTTTTGGATCTCGAATTCTTGATTAAACCTGCTTGCCGCTCCTGGATCCCAGTCTGTTTCATTACACCTGTGATGTTACCCCACTGGCTAACCATTCTAGAGAGCTTGGCCTTGTACTTCACTGTGAGATGACTGAACCAAGACACAATGTTAAAGCTTAAAACAATGTTAAAGCAGAAATTGATAGACCCTGTTCAGGATGGCCTTGTCAACATTGAAGCCTCTAAGGCTTTGTAGCAAGTAAAGGCGCTGCTGGCTTTTTGCAGGTTGAGGGTGAATCCCTATGCAGAGATACTTGAAACAACAAATCTGTTCCATCCCCTGGCCAATGATGTGGAGTGGCTTGGACAATGTTTGGGGCATGATGCTCTTGAGGCCTCCCAGGCACATTTCATTTATTTTAGTGACCTTCAGTACAAGGTGGCTGACATTAAACCATGCTATCAATTCAGTAACAAAGTAAACAAGTCTTTTAATAGACAGTATCAGTTAGACAAGCTATCAGAGAAATATCATCAGCATACGTGATGAGAGTGAGGAAGTTGTTAGGAAGGTGGTGGTGTCCATACTGCCAAAGAAGGGGCCCCTCCATCACATAAGGAACTTGCTCACTGTTTAATGCAGTGGAACAATCAGGTATTTATTCTGACCAAAAGATATGGCATAAAGACAGATCTATTATAACTAAGGCTATGATAATCTGATTTTAAATTTGAACATGCTCCAGGTAGCACAGCTGAAAGACATTGGTACAGGATTGCTCTCACTAGATCTGGATAAATCATGTTACATAGTAGACCATCAAGTTGTTTCAAATTTGAGAAACATTAAGATTTGAAAATGGGTTTTATCTCCTGTGTGAAACTGCTGCATAATGGAGTTTATGGAATGCTTTGGATATGCATGGGCCATTTAGTAATGTCAACAATTATGCATTGCACCTAAGATTGTACACGGTACTTTTACATTTGCTGGGTATGTATCATTTGCCACTAGGTGTAAACAAAGTCTTCCACCGCACTTCAGTGCAATACCTCCCATAGTAAAGTACAATATGCATCTTTGACTGCAAAATCCCAGACAACACAAATGAAAATATTGAGAGAGGAAGTCAAATATCCAGAGATATTTAAGAATATCAGAATGTGAGTATGTTGCAAATGTAGCTGTAACTGGAAACATACAAAAAGAGACAGTTTTTGATTTTTTTTTAATGAATGTATTATCAATGGATCCCTGCAAGCTGTCAGCTCCTAGGCTGATGACATTGGCTGTGAAATTGCAGCTTAGTTCAGAACTTGCTCACTTGGTATAAATAGTTTTAAGCCATCTGACTACATCAGCCTAAACAAACGAAGGTCATGCCTAAAACCAGAGAATTGTATAAGCTTGCCATTGCAGGTATTTGACTTTTGAAGTTTATAATACACACACACAAAAACAACTGTACAGCTGAGCTTGTAAAAGTAGAACTCAAGAACTGTCTCAATTTAATGTCAATTCAATCTCCCAGATTATATTGAACTTTCTTGAATACATAGGTAAAATCAGTTAGACCCAGTGGAAGACAAGGGTTTAAGGCACCAGGTGTTTTTTTTTTTTTTTCTGATGCCTTAAAAATGAAGAACTGGGAAGGTGTGGGGGACAAAACCAAGGAACAACTACAGAGGTGGTAAGTAACCCAACTCTCTTTCAGAGAGAGTATTAGGTACTGTAATTTGCTAACAAGTAACCTGGAAAAAGAAATAGCAAGCTAGCTATATAGGTAACAACCTAATGGTTAGGGCTCTATATATTTATGCATCTGCTCCATTTATATAAAATGATAAGGGAACTATCATAGTATCCGCTTTACACTGATGCTGAATTTCACTTTATTTGTTCATTTGGAATGGATTTGGAACATAATGTTAGTGTAGCGAAGGGTGAGAGCAGTCACCCCACCCGGCCTTGAATCCGGGTCTACGGGGTACCAAACATGCGACTTTGACTGCACTCCGTCACACTGCCCTCCCCTTCGGGAAGCGCACCCATGCGCTTCACGCACACAGGCGTCCCTCACGCATTCCCCCACCATACTTCTCCCATCCCAGGGTGCCCCACTCACTCGTACGATGGGTGCGCTTCCCGAAGGGGAGGGCAGTGTGACGCAGTGCCGTCACTACGGTTGAGTATGCGCTCTGACTGCCATACCAACGAGCCTGGCTCTTTGGCGTTGCAGTCAAAGTTGCATGTTTGGTACCCCGTAGACCCGGGTTTGAGGCCGGGTGGGGTGACTGCTCTCACCCTTCACTACAGTTAGTTACTCATGAAAGGGCCAGCTGGATATATGGGAATCAGATTCAGAAGGAGTTGAAAGCAGTTGAAATATTTTATAAACCAAAATTCATGTTTTTAGAAGAATTTTGAAGCACATGTCTTCTGGATAACAGTACAAGGGAGCAATTGCATGAAAAAAATGATGAAAAGTTACAACTTTCACTTTCTGGTGCCTAGATTTTTATGCATGTGCCTGATCTTCAAGATACAAGAAAGATGTGCTTAATACCCTTGTTAAGAACATTTAAACCATGAGGTTATGTGGCATCTCTGTTAAAATGATGTGTATATGATGTCAATACCCCCCCACCCCACGGCCCCATAAAAATGCATTCAGTTAATTCAGTCAAAAAACGCATTTGGTCAATTGTGCTTTTCCTGCTTGTGTAATGACACGTGCTCAGTCCCATAAATATGGAGACGCTGTGGATTTGTCTGATTCATTTCTTGCCTCCCCTGACCAAGACACAGTTTTGGAGGTATCGCCAGTTGCGGACTCCGTGATGAAATGTCCTAAAGACAACACTGATTCTGATAATAGAAGGGACAAAGGGCTTAAGCTGTTGATCACCCGTGAGCAGCTTATAGCGGCCCAACATGCTGATCCTTCTCTCGCTTCGTGTTTGTCTGCTGCCGGAGAGTCCAAGACTACCCGGGGAAAGCCAAGTGCTTATTTTGTTGAGAAGGGCTTACTTATGCAGAGGTGGTCACCAGCAGTATCTGATGACTCAGGGTGGAACACTGTTTTTCAGATTGTGGTACCGATAGAGTACCAACAGTATGCTCTACAATTAACACATCATCATCATCTTGCGGGACACTTAGGTGTCACTAAGACTTACGGCACTTCTTTTGGCCTGGTGTGAAGTCTGTGGTGGCTGACTACTGTAGAACCTGTCCTGTCTGCCAGTTTGTGGGAAAACCAAACCAGACTATTCCCCCTGCACCTCTGTACCCCATACCAGTGATAGGAGAACCATTTGAGCATGTGTTGGTTGATTGCATGGGCCCCCTACCTAAAACCAAGTCCAGTAATCAGTACTTGTTGACTGTAATGTGTGCTGCTTCCCATTACCCGAGGCTTTTCCTCTGCGTAAGATTATGGCCCCCGTCATAGTCAAAGCACTAATGCACCACCTTTAGCTTGCCTAAGATTGTGAAAACCGATGAAGGCACAAACATTTTGTCCAAAATGTTCGCGCAGGTTATGCAAATGCTCTCAGTCAACCATAAGGTTTCACAGGGTGCTTTAAAGAGTTTTCCACGCTGTTTTAGCCCTGGGGACCAAGTTCTGGTGTTGTCACCGATCCCTGGTTTGGGAGCTCATTTTTCTGGCCCTTATGTGATGGACCGTAAGATCTCTGAAACTGACTGATGTGATTCGGACGCCTGACCGAAAGCCTCAGACTCGCGTGCGCCACATCAACATGCTGAAGCCCTATCATGTGCGAGGTCAAGATCCAGAAGCTCCATGTCCAGAGGCGAAAGCTTCAGTTCCCTCTGCAGTCGCTGTTCTGGTGCTGACTATCAGCGAGAACGAGGATGGTCTCATGCTGCAGAATGTTACGTGCGGCGTACTGTGCATTTGTGGGGTCTGGGCCACTTGAGTCTTGTTTTTGTCCCTCTCTCCTCTTTCGCTACTCTCCTGATGCAGGTATCCAGCTGCGAAGCGGAGCTGTCAGTTCCCATCCGGTTTGGCGTTGCGTCCCGCCTCCTCATTCCGGCCCAGCCAACCAGAGACGGAGCGCCCCAATTTAAAAATTCCGGACTCTTAGAGTGGATACTTGCCTGTACTGTGTTTGACTTGCATCATTTTCTGCCTTCGATTGTGGATTGTGTCTCGGTTTTGTTTGCATTCGGTTGTCGTGGGAGGAGGGCAGGTAAGGTAGGGGATCCCCGTGTTAGTGTCTCATTCTGTATAGGGATAGGTTAGAGGAAGGTGCCACTTCTGTATATTTTGATTTAAGGTAGTTAGTGTAGTTAGGTTTTTGTTTGGCTCTGCCACCCTTTTGTTTTGTATTTAGTCATATGTTTTGGGTGAAGGTATTTAGGGATTGCTTCTGTTTTGTTAAGTTCTTTTCGTTGGTACTGTCTGTTGTCCTCTCCCCTGTGTATATTTGTCATTGTAAATAGCTTTGTAAATATTGTAAATATGTCGCACACCCTTGTACATTGTTCCCGTGTCTCTGTTTTTTTTCGTCTCTGCACCGTCCAAGCTAGCATTGGTGGTGGTTTTTTTTTGTGTTGTGTCCCTAACCCATACCCCTGGACGCCATTACACCCCTGGGACGTAACAATAAACACCCCAATCATTGTAAACAACATTCACAAATTACAACTAATACATCTCCTCGGCTAGGCCAACTAGCTAAATGAACTAGAACAACTGGGGTACTTAAATCACATTAGTCCAATTGCTCAACAAGCAGAAGGACATGATGTGCATGAAATATCTCTTGTATGATGATAATGCATTAAATCATCAGCACACAAACCCTTGTGCTGAACAGTGCACATGGTGCATGCTCCATAGCGTGTGGTGTGGCACTCCACCTGAAAATCTCTCTAAAATCTCTATGCTAGCCAGCTGACTAGCATAACAATATTGAAAGTCATAAACCACTCAGTCACTTGATGCATTGGATGTTCTAAATGACACAGAAGGACAGTAATTCCACTGTAAGGTTCCTAAATGGTCACACCACTCAAAAACAAACAAACAGAAATACTGAAACATATTTCCTTTGGTAAAGTGCATATAACAGAGAGAGAATTAGCATGAAAATGATGCCTACATGGATGGTATCATCCACACATTTTCAATTCACAGTACAAAGAAACCTATATACAGTAAACCAAACTTGAAATACTCCTACTTTTAGAGGTCTTATTTTGAAAGCGGCACTAGATTTGATTGCGTATTTCAAGAATTGATAAAAAAGGGCCCATATGACCATGACGTGGCACTATCACACTTGTTATACTATATTGAAAGATCTAGTTCATTCCCCTTTCTGCAACGTAAAAGCACTTAGGCCTAAATGTATGGATGTGTTTTCTGACTTAATTTTAAGAAATGAATAAAAAAGGACTTTCCACTTTTCAAGCATACAAGAATGTTGAAGAACATTGTTATTTATAAAGCCTAACCACCATGGTAAATTTGCTACCTGCCTTTTGAGATTGATAATAAAATAGGAGCAGTTGTCATGCCCCTTTCAAGAATGAGTTTGACATGGAATCCAGCAGTTCATCGTGCTAACTCTGTTGCTAAAGTCATAAAATAACTTTGCTGGGCCAGTTTTCCAGACCCAGATTACTTTTGGTCTACATGTAATTTTGAATGAAAGCTTGGCTGGTGGTTGTAGCTTTGTTTAGATTTTTCTATAAAATTCACAACTCCTTAAGAAACACACAGACACAGCACATAATTACCTACAAACTCTTTACTCAGTTTGCCACATTGGTAAAGTATTCTGGTTTGCCAGATACTGCAATTTCTCCTCTCTGTTCACTTTCTGGTTTGCTTCTCTATTTATTCCCCATACTGGTTGTGTGTTCTTCTTCTTGGTTTTAATGGTAGGCTAAATTGCTGTGAATCATATTGCTTGCCAGCCACTGGTCTGGAGTAATGCAGTCTCAGAACCTACAGTCAGGTTTACATCCTGAAATGCAAACCTGTGGCACAAAGGAAATCCAAAACCAGGGAGAAAACACAAGCACCATTCTCGCCTGGTCCCAAGAGCTTCCCCAGAGAGCAGGAGGAAATTCCTAATATTGGCCAGGCAGCAAAACAATTCCCTTCTTTCACTAGCACAGCTCTCACACTCTGACAGCACAAATGCTACAGTTTCAGGTACTCCACACCTATCGCAGGGTGGGTGTAAAGGATGTACTGGGAGGTACAATGCCCCAGCCTCAACCTGGTCACAAAAACCCCTGCCCATCAGTCCCCCACCAATCACAGGCTCATTCTCCCTGATAGATCAATGGATAGAATGAAACTGTCTCCTCTTAACGACAGTGTCCTACTCCTGCTGTCATTGGTGATCTCAGCCAACCCCTGTCCTACTCTTCACTTCTGTCCTGCTAAAAGGTATGCACACCCCACATTAGCAGCTTGATCTGCCCTTTCATCGCCCTCCACCCCCACATGTGCTAGAATGCACACAAAACCCACCTGACATCCTGCCCTCTGAATTCCATGCAGAAGCAGCAGCAAGTCCAGCAGCAGATCAGAGCAAGCCACCAAGTGACTGATTTGTTTAGCTGTCAATGCTGCTGCAGAGTTAGAGCATATGACTACCTCAGGCAGGCTAACCTCCTTGATCCACTCCTGATGGCGGGGCTGCATTTGTGTTCTGTGTCCCCTGGTTCCTTTGTACAATGGCATTTCAAATGGTGGAGATTTGCTGTTGACGATCAATGGCAGGACATAAAAAAAGAAATTATTCAGACAGATAGATCATCATCCAGGCCATTGCCCAACGACATTTGTAAGTGACATGGTGGAGTTGCAAATAATTTGGACATTGATTGAATGAAAGTGTTTTCGATTTACAAAAACAACTTCATCCTCTCTTGGTGCCCATATTGCAATGTGAGTGCAGTCGATTGTGCCGATTACATTAGGAAAACCAGACATCGCTGCAAATTGCATTTTGATATTGGCCTGTTCCTCCACAGTGTAAGGAAACTTTATATACCTTGGAGTAATTTGGGTGATCCCTTCCCATACTGTGGGCATGATACAGCTCAGAGAAGATTGTGATATTCCCGACCTGTCCGCAAGCTCTCTTTGGAATGTCCCGGTGGCGAGAAAACCCAAGGTGGTTAGAACTTGGAGACGAACCAGTATTGCATGGGTTCTCCGCGTTTCTCTGAGGAGAAGAGGCTCCACTTCCTCACAGAGGCTGAGGAGAATGGCCCTTGGCAATCTAAAGCGACTTATTAGCCATACATCATCATTGGCGAAGATGTCTGCCTGGTCCCTGAACACATGTTCATGCCTGATTAGGTTATTCTCGATATCCTCTAAAAGCGCTAGCACAGCCATACTGATTGTGAATGCTTTAAGCTTATATGTTGTAAATGAGCCTGTTATATAGGAGTACTCATTAAAAATGTTTGATTACATATGGTGATCTGTGATGTTTTAATTTTTTTTGACTACAAGGCCCACTTACAATGTTAATATAATAATGCCAAATTGACAGTCACAGTTTTGGCATAATTTCCAACATGGTTCACAGTTTACAGTTAAACCAGTATTTCACATGAACCAATGCATGCGCGATAATACTCATCAATGATTGACACAAGACCTGTTTACTTGCATCACCGTTAGTTCCTCTTGGTGTCGCCAATCTGCAAATTACAAATTTTCTGCGTACGCCACCTCGAGACCATGCACAGAGGTACGCATGTTTTCCCGGCAAGTATCTTTTCATGAATACTGTTTTATGTGTAGAAAAGTGCTCAGCACGATTTTAGTGCGTATGCACCGTTAATACATGTGGCCCATATACTTATTCAGGTGGTGTACGACACTCATTAAGCAATTATTAGCCTCCCATTTTAAAGAACCATAAACAATACCTGATTCACTCCAAAATGTTCATCAGACCTTATACTATGCTGATATCAGACTGTGTTGAGGATACCTTGTAAAAACTGGCAAGTGATTTGTTCTCAGTGCTGCTATCATTCATACAGACAAGTAAAACATACTTTTCTCCCAACTATTTTTGTCTGTTGTCTCTGATGCAGCAAGTAGCTACATCTACATAAGTGTCTACATGTTGGAATTCACTCAGTTTCTTTAGACAGCATATAGGAAAATGGAAGGATGAGTCAGTTCTTGAAAAACACTGGAATAGCAAAGCATGCCCAAAAGATAGTGTTTCATTTCATTGTTGAAAATAATAATGTCAATTTTAAATTTGGAGCAGGGATACGCAATGTGCTCTGGCTGCAGATTACAGAGAAATTGAAAGACCCGTGAAATTCAAAATCCAACAGGTACTGTATATGGATGAAAAAGTTTCATACAAGCTTCTCTGTAATTATTTTCACTACCGTATTTGCATATATATAGGAAACCAACCAGGCATGCTTAAGCGTTGGTGTTTTCTCTCTGCAAGGTTTTATTTATTTGAAAACAATTATGTCACATAGATAAGGCCTTCATAACTGCTACTTGTCACTCATAGCCATTATGTTAGTGCTCCTGCATTAGCATAAAACACAGCTTGTTGTCCCAATAGAACCCAAAACCCAGGGCATGTTATTATTTTTTTTATCATTATTTTAAAGAAAAAACCAAAGAAATTGTTTACCGTATTTTACCTGGCCTGATCAAAAAGTCTGTGTCTGTAAGTGGACATTACACTTTTTTCCAAATGAACCAAAACACTTCACCCCAGACATACCTTGATGCAAATGTAATGTTAACCAAATTGGATATATCCTTCCGCTTCAACAAACTGTTTATATGTGAGCTCATAGTTGTTGTTTTGGAGTTTATTTTATTTTGTTGTTGCTTTCTTAAAATGGTGTGAGATGTCTGAGAGATTTCTGAATGATTTGAATAACAATTACTGTGTAACCTCTACCTCTCACTAGATCTTGGGATAAAAGTTGACACTTTCTGGAAAACACAGCATTTTGACCATAAGCTAAGGGTTGCAGTTTAGTTGCAAATACAGTACCAAAGCACACAATTTCCCCTAAGATGCTCATTTAAAAATATTTTTAATTCCAGCCAATGCATACAGTATCCTGTGTATACAAGAGCTTTTAAAATTTGCTTTAAATCACAGCAAATGCAAAGTTTCACAACCATGTTCCTCTTCAGTCGTTCTTTCATAATTAAAAAAAGCAATTATAAAACGGTTAGTTCAGCCCAATTGTAACTATCAGTCAATTTCCTTTCTAGTTGTGAGAATATGCCCTGATATACCATGAGTAAATGGAATTTTCATACATCATTTTAATATCATTGCGCAGGTAATACCTGTTATATTTATCAAAAATCATTGTTGTCAGAACCTTAGGCTAATGATAGATACATAGCTAATGACATAAAGTAAGAGGAGAGTCCAGGTGTAAGAAGATTGATGACATGAAACATAATTTGTAGGAGAACAGAAAACAGTGGAGAAACATCTTACATGTCCAAAAATAAATGTGTGCACGCTCTGTTGCAAACACAGAGGCCATCTTCACTTGGCGCAGGACACTTGGCTTATTTCAGTAACCTCAAGCTACTGTGAATGAGCATGTACAAATTAATAGTTACAACAAAGAGAGTTAAGGAGTACGAGAGGCCCCATGAGAGATAATTCATACTTGGTCTCACACACAGCATCATAATCTCACACATACACCAATATACTATTACACAAACACTACTATACCCTCTTACATGCACAATCATACTCTCTTTTATTTACTATCATACTCTCATACACACAGCACTGTTCTCTCTTGCACAGAGAACTATAGCTGCTTATACACACATTATATGCTTGCATTATAGTCTGTGTAACAGAGGATAATAGTAGGCCTATATGTACATGTGAATGCAAAATATCATGTGTAAGGAACAAAATGACAGTGAATGTATGACAGAATGATAGGATATGTGATGTGTGTGAAATCCCGCTTTTTCTATCGTCATCAAAGATAACCAATCAGGAACTGAGAATTTAATACTATTTCCGTTTCAAACAAACTTGCTTCCATTTCAATCAAACTCTCTCACAAAAACAACTATTCTCATTCACATATCCTATCATTCTGTCATACATTCACTGTCATTTTTTTCCTTACACATGATAGTTTGCATTCACATGTACTACTTATTTCTTACATTTGTTATTATTCTGTTTCAAATGTAATATTATTCTCTCATACATATATTAGACCTTTGTTTCACATACACTATTAACTTAATTTACAAATACAACCATACTTACATACATATACTATTATCCTCTGTTACACAGACTATCATGCAAGCATATAATGTGTGTATAAGTAGCTATAGTTCTCTGTGCAAGAGAGAACAGTGCTGTGTGTATGAGAGTATGATAGTAAATAAAAGAGAGTATGATTGTGCATGTAAGAGGGTATAGTAGTGTTTGTGTGAGAGTATAGTGGTGTACGTGTGAGATTATGATACTGTGTGTGAGACCAAGTATGAATTATCTCTCAAGGGGTACTACAAGGAGTTCTTGTAGTAAGCCAGTATTTGAACACTAAAATGTTAAACAATGAAATGAAATCAATTGAAAAGTTTGCTTGTTAGCTAGCTCATTCAATAGCTAGCTAGCTAGCAAATCCATCAGCACCATTAAGTGATGTTAGGAACATTACTACAGCAACAGTGTCATAACAAAATAGGTTACTGTACTTCTGTTATTTGTGGAGTGATTTTTCATATACTGAAATAAAACTTGTTAAATTCGGTATCTCATCCTAATTCGTGTAGCAAAATACTTAACCTTCAGTTTAGACAACTATGGTAACCACTGTGTAAAAGCATTATTGCACTAAAACGAAAACCCATGGTATATCATGAATATTGGTGTGGTACTCCGTTTTGTGTGATGCCTAACAACACCCCCTGTACCTGTCAATATTCATGATATACCATGGGTTTTTTGTGCCATAAAGCTTTACTATAAGCTACAGGGCGAGGATGTGGTATCACACATTTATATCACAAGCTTGAAAATACCACTCACTCCTAGGTCTTTATGGATTTTTCACAGTGCACAAGCACTACCACACACAGCCAATGGTAAAATCATAAGTGGACCTATTTTTTTCTTTCTGAGCTGATGATTGAGAAGAAATAAAGATCTTTTTTCCACAGAATTCTTGGAGTCTTAAGAGGTCATTTCCAGCCTCAAAAACAAGAATGCTGTTTTCTTTCTCTTTTTTTTTCAGCTGTTTACCCTGCAAGCCTGTATTGGTTCCATGTGTTTGAACCCAGTGTTCACCCCATCTGTGAGTTCTCCTGGCCACAGAATGGGTGCGGCGCTGTGTTCAATGCTATAACTCCAGCAGAGAATTTGACTCCAGAGAATTACCCTGCTACCCCCTTTCACTCAGGGCTTTAAAGTGGTGGCTTTGCAAGGCTTTGCTACACTTTTGTGAGCTAAAAATAAATTGAAATGGTCTGTGAACTTTAGCCATTTCCACAATCACAAAAGTGAAGCTGTGCTACATTGCCCTGTTCTGGCGGAGCTACTATAACCATAATGACCAGTGTGGTCTCCATGTCCTCTGTGCTTCAATAAACACAGCAGAACTTGATTCCTTTTATAACCACTCCAGTTTTTGCATTCCTGTGCAATATGTTCATTTTCTCTACTATTTAGTTGGAAAAGATGATAATGCCTGTCACCCATGGGTATCACAGCACTTTACATACAGATTGATATATGAAAAACGTGGAGGAAAAAAAAAAAACTTGGGGAAAGGGTATCCAGTATTTATTTTTATATTACTTTAGAATGTGACATGTTTGAATGTAGAGCAGGGTATTTGTGATGCAAAAGTGATGAGTTGGTGTACTAAGGTGTCCATATTTAAAAAAAAAAGACAAAGCATAAATATTGCTCACAGTCTCCTGAAAGAATGCAAAATGGTTTCTGTACCTGGCTCTGCTTCAAAATGAAAGTGCCTGTTTCACAGCCAACTGTAGAAGTGAACAGGCAGTATACTGAGAGGTTAGTTTGTTCTCTTTCACTAATTTCCTTCAACACATATTCCACTTCAATGTGTAAACATTGGGAAGCCAAAAGTAAAAATGTAAGTAACATTTCTAAACAAAATATAAATCTTCTATTTACCTGAGAATGGCTGAGAAAGAAAAAGTGCATGAGTTCTGACCAGCATCTGGCCACTTTTTAAGTCATACCAATGCTATTGGTGTTTATATGCATATACTGATGACTGCCTATGACCACCTAGCTCATGTACACTGATCTCTAACAAATTCTGTTAAAGGTGGTATATTTAATTCTGAGTGATTTACATGACAGGTTAAATCATTGAAATTCCAGGTTAGTTTGAAACTTATTTGCGCATGGGCTTGATTAGCCAAATGAGGAGGTAGCCACAGTTGAGGGTGAGAGGTGACACAAGAGATTTCCCCACAGATGACAAAATGTGCCCTAGCTTCCAGCCACTCCTGTATCAGTAGTGCTCAGTATGACCAGAGTAAGCTCCAGGGCTGCCTTCCTGCATACAGATACACAGTGTTTTGCAGGCTGAGTTGAAAGCTTTGCTCTCGGTAATTGTAGCAATTCCTTTATCTGCAGCAATGTGAAGCAGAGTGACTCATCTGAGGTAAGGGGTCGGCCTGCGTCATGACAAAAGGGTGACTCAGAGGGCATACTGGCACTCAGTGGGAGGACTGTGGATGCAGGGGGGCTTCACAGGAGATGCTAATGATCCACAAGGATGCAGAGTGATTGTCACTGTTAGTTAATGTAATTGCTGTGATTGCAGTTACCTCTGGTTATTGTTGTTCCTTATGACATACGTTAGAGCGTGGATGCCAAGCTCAATAATATGAGAGCCAGTTTGACATGATTGGAGCCAGTACATGCCCTTACCCTGGACAGCTTTTTCATTAATATAGCAGGATATTTATGAAGCAATTCAGGTTAATGACCTCATTCCATGGTACAGCAGCAACACCCCATCCATGAAAAAAAATAGTGTTGGCTGTAAAAGTATACAAAAAGTATACAAAAACATGCATATCTGCTGCTGTTACAGTTATCATGGTAAGCTTTAGAGAAGTATGCAATAAATATGAATGATTTATTCGGTGAGTATCTTGTGTTTGGTAAGCATAATCATCTACTGGAGTGGTGATAGCCAGGGGTTATATATTTGCTGTGGGCTACTCAGTAATCACTAGCAACATACTGTTATCAGTGCTGCTGTTTAATCCTCTGGTCTTCCTTAAGATAGTGGGATGCCTTGTCTCTCATGCATTTTATACTTTGCTCCTGCTAACTCAGATTGTATACAAAGTACTTCCACTCTGTAGTTATTTGCTAAAAGGGATTTTACGCTCATTCTACAATACTTCAGTGACATTATCTCTGCTACTAAATGCAATGACAAAAACACAGTGGCTAAATCAAAGGATGCATGACTACCAAAGGGAAGAAAATGATTAAACTGTGTAGTCCTTTAGTGCTCTCTGTGAGGGCTCCTGCATAAGAGCTACATAAGGCCTTCACAAGCAGTGTATGAAATTTCATAAAAAATGCATGGTAAATGAAATGCAGTGCTAGTGTCAAAGGTTTTTTCATGTCTTTACTCAAATCATAACTAGCATTATCATTGCACTCTGACAGGTATGGATAAGTTGTGTGGTATGTTGTGTGGTGACAGGACATGTGATAGCTGGTTGGAGTAAATACTGCCTTTCAAAGTTTTATAAATGTCTTGTGTAGGACTCTTGAGGAATTTCAGGTAATGTGAATGAACTGAGGATTAAATTGTTCATTTTGCATTTTGAGTATGCACCAGCCTGCAAATACTGCCTTCAGTATGGGGCCTGTCACATTAAGCAGAGGACGTGAATTTTCAGAATACACACAATGTGGAAGAAATAGAAAGAATCACAGAATGTCAACAAGGTGGGTCAATGGGAAATGCCTAGGCTGGGTTAAACTGAATTTCCTCTAAGGAACATTGAAGTGACCAGTATATGGTATCTACTGACCAAGGAGTCAAGATAAATGGTTTCTTACAGTGATTGCAAAGATGCTAGTTATGTGGTCTGAGCAGTTTTATTCAAGGTAAGAGTGGGTCAGAAGTATGAGAGTCATCTCCTGTTTCTTTTTTGCTACATGAAACACACAAACAAGATATAGTTAGATATATGCATTAAACTGCCCAGTTTAGCCAGGTGAATTATATTATGTGAATGTTACCTTACGAGCAAGCAATTTATGAAAAAACATCATTAATCCTACTGTGGAAAGGAGATCAACTTGGTGGGCACAAAGCCAAACCTGAAAATCTAACCTACAAAACTGAGTTGGTACCAAAGGTGATGATCAGTGATGTTCTTTTATACATCACTATAATCATATACAAAACAAAGACAAAGGCATTTTTGATGATTTTTCCATTTTTGATGGCAATCACCAAATCGGCCTGCACACACCACTACCTGAGTTTCCATCAGGTTTAGCATCATATGAAATATTTAGGTATGTATGTTGTTCTAGGTTTCAACCTTCATAGAATCCTAAACTGAAACACCAATGATCACATTCTGATATTAGATTTTCATCTGCTTAACTCCCAAATGGGCGATCAGTTCCTGTCTGCATTAATTGATTTCATTCAATAGATTTACACTGACAGCAACAGATGGACAACAATAATTTACCTTTTGTTCCCATTCAATCACATTTTCCATTTACAAGACCCATTTATTTCAGCTACAAGACATTACGCATCATTACTGTCATTCAGCAAAAACTCTTTTTCAAAAGCAACTTACAAAAGGTTACAATTTTATCTATTTATGCAGCTGGACATTTATCGGGGAAGTAGCAGTGCCCTAGCAGGGACTCAAACTAGTAACTTTGCAGTTACCAGCCCTGCTCCTTACTACCACTCCAAACTGCTATCCACATTTCAAAATTATTTGCAGGATATAATTTGAAAGTAAAAAAAATCACATGGGTTGCTCTATCTCAGTCAAATAAATTAACACATACAAAGACATAAAATTACCAACATGGCTAGATAAAAAAGAGGCTGTCTTAAAATTTACAAGGATACACATGTAACTCTATTTTTACTTTGAAAATGGTACAATCATCTCAAATGTGATAAAAAGACAGATTCCATGCTATTGGATCAACAAGATTAATTGCAGTTATGCAGGTAGAGGAGAAATTAAAATTTTAAGTGTAATACTTGTGAGGTACAACAAAATATGGGAAGTTCACATGGAAAATTGCACATACTACATGTGTCAAGATCCAGATTTGTGAACAGGAAAGATGCCCACAAGAACTGTGAAAATTGTTCAGTATTTTTCTATAAATTCTAAAAAGACATATAGAAATGCATACACAGAAAATCAAAGTGTGCCATCAATATAATCACAATACTGATTTTAATAATATACTATATTTAAAATGTACCTGTATTAAAATGTAAATAATACAAACATTCTAATCATTTACAGATTCGATCCCTTTTGAATTTTGAACACAGTTTGAAAAACTTGTTAGTGAGCTTAAGTGTCTCCTCTTGTCACCTGTGCTGCAGTAATCACAACACTGACAATGAGAGGGAGCCTGTATTTTTTTTTAACTAATTTGTACAAATACAATTTTGCCCCCCTGTTTGAGTAATAATGCGGGGAGAGGTGCCACTCCTGCTTCATACCTCAGGAGTCTACCTTATACTTACCATAGATATTGTAAATTGCGTCCTGGCGACCTATATCTTTAATTAGCCGGATTAACATTCTGAAAATGAATGTCCTCCCAAAACTGTTGTATCTATTTAGAAACACTCCCCTCCCGCCGCCACCATCCCTCTTTACAAAGCTTAAAAAGATGTTCACTACTTTTATCTGGAATAACAGACGTCCCAGAATTTGCTTGTCCTTATTGTACCTACCGTATGACAGAGGCGGGCTCTATTTGCTTAATATCTAGTGATACTACTGGGCAGCTCAGCTTTGTACAGCTATGTACTATTTTACCTCAATTTCTCTCCCTTCATGGATGGAGATTGAAATGTCTCAGTTCTACCCAAATTAAAAGAGCCAGGCTCTTTGGCATTGCGGTCAAGCTGCAGGTTTGGTACCCCGTAGACCTGGGTTCAAGGCCAAGTGGGATGGCTTGCCGTGAGGCCATCAGAGGCGTGCCCAGTGTGTGAGCCATATGAGGGACCCCCAGGTTAGGTTGACCCCGGTGTGAGGGACCCCAGAGATGGATGAAGCACTAGTGAGTGGGTCACCCTGGGATGGGAGAAGTACAGTGGGGGAATGCTCAAGGTACGCCTCTGTGCGTGAAGTGCATGGGCCTGTTTCCTGAAGGGGAGGGCAGTGTGACGGAGTGCTGTCACTACGGCTGAGTGTGTGCTCTGACTGCCATACCAACAAGCCTGGCTCTTTGGTGTCGCGGTCAAAGTTGCATGTTTGGTACCCCGTAGACCCAGGTTCGAGACGGGGTGGGGTGACTGCTCTCTCCCTTCGCGACAACATGTCTTGTTAAAGAAGAAAAACCAATAAACATATTGTTTTTTTTTAAAAAAGTGTCCTGGCTAGTGCACTCTGCATGTCATTTAATCATACCATCTTGATCCCATTTATAGGTATTTGCTTTTGATAGAACTACCACACCTAATCTAGCCCTACAAAACAATAATAAAGACGGAAACTATGCAGGTTGACTTCTAAAAGAAAAAAAATCAACTTAATCTGAATTGTAATTACCTTTGCCTGATTCCCAACACATTTGTAGCATTTAATATGATTCTGTTGGTAAATATTTAATTGTGCTGCTCTAGGAAAAAGGGCTTTGTTTTAACCTGGACAAGGCTATACAAACTCAGTGTATGGGGTCCTCATGGTATATTCAGCTTTTGTTTCTCAAAGCCCCTAAGAGAAAATAAAGCTATACTCTATACACTTTACTCTGTCCTTGTACCCATTGAGTGAGGTACTTAGTCTGAATTGCTTCAGTAACGAACCACGTGAATAAATAGATGATGCATGATTCATTGCAGATAAGGGTGTCTATTCTGGTGAAAGGGTATGAAGTATTTCATATAGTGTTCATTGCACCTGCAATGTTTTTGGGCATTTATTATTGCTTTTTATTGTCCAGCTTACAAGACAAAGAAAGAGCTGGCCTAATGTCATATTAAATACATTTTAGTTTTAAAGCAAAATTGGACTTACATTCAGTTGATGCATGGATGAGCTGAAACCAAAACCACTTTGATCCCAACTGTTGATACACACCAAATACTACTGTTTTTGTGTATCATAATTGGCCTAATGGCCCTCAAATCACATTTGCAAAGGGCCCCCAGAGCTGTATTGCCATTACTACAGGCAGAGAGCCATTTAGCTGCTACTGGAGCCATTTGTGAACAGTGACACCCCTGAAGTATAGCAAGTAGGGTTTCACTCTAGATTTGTTCTTAGTTCAGCTAGGGCTGTTTCCTTGTGGACTCCAACAGGGAATTGCATTTTGTTGTTAAATGTCAGCCCGGGTGAGATCCAAAAGCAGCACCCTTGAGTTGGTTATTTTTGCCCATGTGGTGAGAGCACCCCTTTGAGCAAGGACAGGGCCTCATCTTTTTTTAGTATAGTTCCCTCAGCAACTCTTTCTGGGAGTAAAATACCTCAATTAACTTTTGTTGTGCATGTATCATCATGAATTCACAAAGCACCATCATGAACAGACAATGCAATGTTTTTGATGTTCAGATTAGAGTAAGGATTTAGCCTATTTGTTTTAGCTCTTATTTTTTTAAAGACACAATATTATGTGGTTCTGCTTTTAATAGCATTATGTTACATACAGAAAAAATGATTTTCACAGTTCATGACTCAAAGTAATTTTGCTCTTGATACTGTACATATGTACAGACAGGCTACTGCTTATGGCAAAAGGATCAAATCAATGCATCTCCAGTATCAGATAGGTTGCGATAATTCATCACGAGAGTGGGAAGGGGGTACAATTTTAAAACACTTTGAGCCTTATCTTTTTCACTACTGCGCCTCTCCTAAAGAGCTGATCTTGTTAGCACTGAGCAGCAGCCTGGAAGAGTGCCAATGTTAGAGTGGTGAGAGATTATAGAGATGGATTTGCAGTTCAGTAAAATTAAGTTGCTCAAGGACCACCGTCGCATAGTGATTCATTTTGATTATATGCTTATTTATGCAGATAAAACCTTTTTTCTTGGAAGACCAGCATGCCTTTTCAATGGGTACATCTACATGAATCTTTTAAGCTCTTCTATTCTTAAAATTGCTGCCGCCGGGCCAAGATTCCCGATAAACAAAAACTAACAGTGCTGGTCCCAGACTGGGTTTTCACTTCTACTACACAGCTCTACACAAGTCCACAAGCCTATGAGAAAAAATCATACTTAGTTGAAACATTCCTGAATCTGTTTACACCAAGAGATGTAAGATGTGCTCTCCTTTCATGCAATGTAACCTTAAAACAGAACGGAAGCGCTTAGTACAGGGTCTGAGGATCCTCAGTCCTATGGTTTTAGAGGTACCTCTCAGACAGTACATTACATCATTGTAATTTAGCAGACACTCTTATCCAGAGGGGCTTACACAGTGCATCTAATAAAGTGGCATGAAAAAGTTGCATGAATAGGACAATACTAACCACATGAAAAAGCATCAGTGCCAAACATCATGCTGTGATCACAGATGTCTGCCTCACTGACAAGTACAAAGCAGTATGTTTGACTTAATGACTATACCATTGCAAATATAATGCTAACACATACCACAACCATGCAAATAAACCATTTCCATAAAACCCTGAAATACACTTCTAGGCATATAATTGCACATAAGAGGGACAAAAGATTATGTTTGGGTAGAGGGGGTTGAGGTGTAGTCTGAAGAGGTGGGTCTGTGACAAAAGATGGCCAGTAATTCAGCTGTTCTGACCAAAACCGGAATCTTGTTTCACCATACAGGGGCCGAGACAGACAGCGATGCAAGGTTAGAAGAAGAGGGAACAGCCAGGCATCCTGAGGAAGCTGAGTGCAGTGGTCTGGCCGGTGTGTAAGGTCAGGCGATCCATTAAAGATAAGAGGGAGCCACTCCCTTTACCACTTGGTAGGCTAACACCAGCATTTTGAAGCAGACATGCACCATCACCAGTAGTCAGTGAAGGGAGGTCAAGAAGGGTGAGAAATGGGAGAATCTGGAGACACTGTGGCCAATTGAGCAGAAGCATTCTGTAAAAGCTGCAGTGGTTTGATTGTACATGCAAGGAGGATGTATTACATAATACTACTCATCATGGGTAATTTTCGTAATCACACATACATTACATAAAGACAGATACATACATTCAACACTACCACATTGCATAATTAGCCACCATTTAGTAAGACAAACCCGTTCATATACAGAATCTATTCACATCACTGTGAAGTGTTGCTTCTGAAATAAACATGACTCATGAATGGGTATAGAGCCCTCAGTTTTTCTCAATTTGTATTCTTTACATTGCCTGTAAAATGCTTGTTCAAAAACACAGGCAGTTTGGGATTATCCATTTTTTCAAGAGGAATCAAAGTTTCTGCTGGGATTGATTTTTATCTGCCACAGTGATAGATGTGGTGAAAAATTTCTGTCATTGCAAAGTTTTGTCTGTCATCATTTTCATAGGTAAGGAATTCATTTTTTCATTGGTATCAAATAAAGTATCACCAGAAAGCATGTCATAGATCTATTTTACAAATCCTTGGCAATTCCAATAAATTGACATGCTACCATGAATATTTCAGTTATTCCATGGCCATAACATTCATTGAATTTTGCAATGAGTTCCATAGGCAGTAGCACACACCACTCAGCTCAGAAATGAAACAAAACAACAATTCAGCAACAATTAATACATTCAAAACTATTCATTTATTTCAGTTCTTTATTTTACAAAATTCGTTGTAATATTGTTTTAATATTAATGGGACATTAAAAAGAAAGACTAATTTGGAAAGTCTATGAAATGCCATAATTTGTACTGTTGTGCATCTGATAGCAGTCACCTGAAGAAATGTGCCCTGCTATGCAATGTTTAATGCATTGAGTCTAAAAGGCTCTTTAACATAAACTCATTCAAGGCTGCTGTGAGCTGATAGTCATTGTTCTCCCCCCTTGCACAGTTTCCTTACCACTTAGTCTGTGTGGCAGGATGACCTTGAATTGAGGTTTAGTATGAACCTTTGAAGGGGCAAAGCAAAGCACATTTGTGTTCTGTATAAATCACATGTTAAGGGTTGTTTGTCCATTAAGTAAACATTTTCCATCAAAGCTGACAGAATGAAGGGTAATCATTGGTTAATGAAAACCATGGGGAATATCTGAATGCAGGACACTGCTGCACTCTTTTGCTCGAAGATGTGTTCCTTGTTGTGGACGTTCTTGATGTTCCTTCAATGGGTCCTTTCCTGTCCATATTATTGTTAAGAACTTCACAGTTAACCTCTAATTTTATAATTAGTCAGAGCCAGACTGTGCCAATAGTTTAAATATTACTGATAACTGAGTGCCTAAAGCTAAACCTGAAAGAGGCTAACAATTGAAATACAGGCTTAAACTCCCACAGGTCACACCATGAAGAAAAACTTAGGGCACTAATTATGAGATTTAATACACATATGACAAACACATGTACAAGGAATCTGTGCATAATGGTATATGAAGTACATTTTAACTTCACCATAACATTAGGAGTACATGTGAACATTAATAATATTTCCTGGTTGAGAATTTAATTTGTGTATTGAATTTGTGAAGGACATATTCTACACTTAACTGTAATCAATATGTTGACAATTTATGGGATTTGGCTGAACAGGCAAAACAAGAATATGACAATAGCAAAGCCCCAAGAAAGCATAATGATGGATTTAACAGTGACTGTTGGGAACTGAGCACATTGTCTGTACTGCACCAACTTGGCATCACAGTCCACCATTATTTATCACTGGAAATACAACAGTCAGATTAACTTTTCAGCACCAACAGTCAGAGGAATTCCACCGTCCCACATCTGGGAGTCACATATTTTCTGTTGTTCCCCAATAACCTAAATGCATCACTACTGTGGATGTATTATTTTCTTCCAGAGCTGGCATGGTTACTTCCTGTCTCTTTTTTCCTCCTCATGTGAATTCTGTATATCTGTCTCAGGATTAAGATGCTAAACTCCTCATTCAGTCTCCATGGCTTCAGTCTCCAAAACACAACTTAATCCAGAGTGAGCCCCTGATAAACTAATTGAGGAAATCTGTGACAGCTGTAATTGTATCACTGAACAATTTTGTCTACACTTCCAAAGCTATCTAGGTGGTGTTCTTACAAGCCAGTCATCTCTCCTCATTCACTTTATATTGTCCATCAATTGTCCCTTAGTACAAACAAATCTCAATAAGAGGTATGCTTAGCCTCTTATGGCAATAAAGATGCAGATAATTTAAATATGGTTTCTCAAATTCTATTTGCATTAATATGGGCTCAAAAAATTCTAAATTTGGACCTTCAGTAAATTACATTCTCTGTGCAGCATTGGTGCTTGAAAAAGAACAAGCATCGCTGGTCATTACTGGTCAGGAGTAAAAGTGCAGTTTTTTTTTTTTTAGAAAATCAATAGACATGCCAGAGGCTGCTCTAGAGTCCAAGGGAGTTTAATCTGGATCACTGCACTGCAATGCACTGCAAATTGGTGGCAAGAACCAACTGTAAATAACAGTATTCATACCAATGAGGCCACAAGGAAAACTTGTTTTTGGCAGGCTTGCTCAATGAATAATGCTAAATAAAAATTAAATAAAACATATAGTGATTCTTTTTAATTTTGTTCGGAAATTGACAAGTGCAAAGTGAATAAATATTTGTATATATTTAAACGCCAATTACATTTGTAGCACTATGAACACAACATCCCATCCAACAACAAAATGACATGGATACAATGGAACTTCAAAGTGTGAACTCATATGGCAACTGACAGGCGTTTCACGTTTGCTGAGAGTGATGGAGAGACTGTACCTATCTATGCAGCACAGAGAGTTGGTCCCTGCAATGTTCTACAGAAAGAACCAGGAGCATGTCTGGCATAACAATGCACATTGCAGTTCACTTGTCATTACTATGTCTGTGCAACTTAATGTACCTGTATACTAAGGTAGGTCCTGGATGTGTGGATATTCATAACTAGTTTTTCAGCAGAGAACACAGTCATGTATATCAGCATTGATATTGTAAAAATTGTCAGCATTTGAGATTCATGCTGTGTGAACCATACCTATTTTTGTATTGTTTTTCACATCACTAACTTTGTTAGCTCATGTACCCATACCTGAAATGTGTATCTCCTCGACAAAATGAAAAAATATTTAGGCTACACATATGTGTTTTCTATCCATAATCAGATGCTTTGAATTGGTTCATTTTTGTTTGCACCTAGAGTTGTGTTTTCTAGGGGCTTGAATTGTAGTTTCCAAAACAACTTGGCAAATGTCATTTCAGCCTGATGATCAATTGTGTTAAATGCAACACTTAAGCCCAAAATCTCAGCACAGATACATATACTTGTCTCCTTTACAGCTTTCACAAGCAGAGTTTCTTGAGTTTCTTCATCAGATTGTTGAAAACCTGATTGGAACTGTTCACATATATAATGAGAATAAGTTGGCAATAGTTGTGGCAACCCTTTTTAGGACGTTTTGAAAAAAGGTAGACTAGAAATATGTCTGAATGAGATGTTCGATTCATATCTGCCAATAACTGACCAAATTAAACTGGTTGTGAAAATGATGTTTGTTGATACGCGTTATTAGGCAAGTGGATCGACACAGAGAGACAAACATTTCAGCATGATGCACCAGTGACAATGACTGCAGTGTCATTGGCTATCACATAGGGGAAATTTTCATTTCTGGTGAAGACAGCCATTTGACATGGTGTGCACAAAAACACAACCCTGAGAAGATCCAGATTGAGATATATGTATCACTTTAGAAAACTCTTCACACCAAGACTGTGCTTATCATTTAACAACTATGTATAGTCTGACAACCTCACCCCTCGCCACACACATACACCACCAGCATCCCCACCAGTTGCGACATGATAAATATGTAGCCTACAACACAGCTTGTTGCCAGTAATGGAGACATTGAATTCTATCAAACTGTGTAGCATCAAGAAATTGCTTTTCATTCTTCAAGCTGTCATTATGCCTCAGAGTAGGGCACAGATGTTGCCCTGGTGCAATAAGTAAAGGCGGTGAACTTTTTTCGGGTTCATTTCGCCCTGCTCGGGCTTGATCGACAGATTACTCATTTTTCATTATGCAGCCTTCAATACAGGAGCCAAGCCCCACTGACGCTCGTCTTATGCAATCTATTTTGATCATGCTTCCTGAGCAGAGCAAATTGCTGTGCCTATAAAATTCTATTATAATGAGGATGTTTGTCCCACATGCAAGTCAATGAGGGCGAAGCAGACAGAGATTGTTGTAATGCTCTGGGTATATTCTGTCATATGTTCATTGCTGTTAATTGCTTAGTCATGATTTCATGGAAGAGATGATTACATTGTGTCCTTTGTTCACGCAACCTAGAAGACTCAAACATATGTCATGATTAGGAAGAAAAGCATTACTCAATAGAGCAATGCCTGACAAACTGTAACCAAGAAAAAAGCTGAAAAGAATTGAAAAGACTAAGGAAGAGAGTCAGGAAAATAAAGTTTGTATTGGAGTCTCAGTTATTTCCAAACATCTGTTTGATTACCGATACAGCTTTCTTCAGACCCACTTGGGCTACCATCCTGTACTTCATTTGAGATTTCCCCTGGTATATTTTTCGAGCATACTTATTGCCCACGGAGTGCATGTCCATTACATGGTCCTGGGTAAATTAAGCAGGGATATCTGGGGCAAACATAATCTCCCAGGTTGGAGAAAATCATTTTAACATGGTCCTTTGTTTGCCTCCTCCCAAACACTGGATGATTACAAACCAACAAGGATACAATTGTCTTAACATCTCTTGATTAAGGTCAGCTAAGCTAAAGTAAATGAAATGTTTGTGGTATTGGGGGGTTAGGGGGGAGACAGGGCCTACCTGTTCATCCAAGGGCACCAGCAGGACGGGCTCCATCACCCAAAGGTAGGGAGAGGACGATCGACGTTTCGAAGCTGTGTCGAGCTTCTGAAGCGCAGACGTTTCGAAACACTGCTCTGAGATGTGGTTCAAAACACCCATGTCACGTGACCGTGGCTAAGTGAAGCTTTGGTGCGTTTCACTCATTTCAACAGGTGGCATACCCGCCGCTCCTACGTTTGATCATCATTGACAGTGTCTGGAACAAACATGATCACACATCTGTCTCAACCGCAAACTCCCAGAATGATTAAAAGTCACAGCCCAACTTCAAGGGTTTTTGTGTGAGGACAGAAATTTTGAGAGATAGCAACATATAGCGATTGACAGTGTGATTTAGTGAGTGATAGGCTAGATATAAGGTTAGTGATACATATTGATTGATAGGCTAATGAGAGACAGACAGTGAGTGATAGTTAGGATAGATATAGTGACATATTAATATATGGAGAGTGATAGAGACAGATAGCACGAGATAGGTGAAGTATAGTATAGCAATTTGGTAGATGGATTGATAGATCCACGTAAGAGATCCTGATCTCTGGTGTGGGATCATTTCCACTTGGAAATCCCAAATGAAGTGAGGTGTATGATTTCCTAAATTCCTAAATGTCATGTCTTACACATGAAACTGAAATACCAAGCAATTGCCTCACAGATGTTAATGAACACAACAGAGAAAAGAAATATTTATTGAAACACACTGTTCATTACAGTCCCAATTTGCTGTCTCTGTCAATCTGAAAGCTTTTGTTTCTTTGTTTGTTGTATGGTGATTTTGTATCGATCATATGCATTGATAGCCTGGCATAACCCACCAGAATAATACGTAGTTTAGAATTTGTCAACGCTGGTGGTCTGAGTCGTTGTTTCACAGAATAGCGTTATCAAGATGTGATGATAGCAAAAGTGGCCAGTAGGTGTCACCGTGGAGAAGGGTGTCGGATTGTTTCAAAACCTCGAAACAATTTCCAGCACAATGCTTCGAACGTTCCAGTGTTTCACAAAGCCTCGCTTTGCCCACCACTACCCGAAGGACCCAAGGGCTGGGGGCTGATGGGACTTGTAGGGTTGGGAGAGGGCAGACAAATGGGGCTGACCAACATGGGAGGTGACTGTGGGGGAGTTTCCGGTGGTTGCTTGTTAATCTTTTATAAGTGGGTTGTATTGTGTTGTAAAGAGCAAAAATACCTATGAAACATTTTAGATGTGGTAGGGTGATGTCAGTCTGCCAGTATCTATTGGGTTATGATCATTGTTGAGTTGATTGATTTATTTTATTCTGCTTAGATTAGTCCAAAATGGCTGATTTCCTTTATAGGACCAATATTCAGTATATATTCTGAATATATTCAGTATATATTCAATTCAATATATTCAATATTCAGACTCGGTAGGAGTCAGGCTGGCAAAGAGTGCAGTGGGACTGAGAGCAGTAGTTTAATTGATGTGTTCTCTTTTTGCCTGCTTAGGTGATTCATTGTTAGTTTATTATTATTTTTTGTTACTTTCACTGGTCACGGACTTGGGAAAAATAAACCATCATCATCATCATCATCATCAAATCTTTTGACCTCATCAGTTTTTTTTTCATCGCCTTTCAGTCATTCCACAACACCATGTTTGATATTGTTTTAGTGGTAATGCATTTTGTTACCCTAACAACTACTGTGCACTTACAGAGAACCTAAACAGAAACTGTATTAGTTTGTATAGTTAATTAAAGTTTGTGTGCACCCATACCCAAGCGTTGATATTCTTGCATGTTAGGAAAAAATACTAACATTGTAAAAATAACATATATAAAATGTATACAGAATGTATGAAGTAGAATATGTACATGCATATATTAACTATCATAATGCTCAACAAAGCCCTTTAAAGGACAAACAGTGGAAAAAATGGATCTTGACCTGCAATCCTTCAGTTTCAGTAAATCAGATCATGCATAGAACCAAACCTCTACAAACTCTGCTGGTCTGCTTGTTCCTGTTGGAGCTAAATTCTCTTTTAAAGATATCAGTCATATTATGACCGTACTGTACATTTTACCAGGCTGATAATGTCTATTTGGAAAGTGAAGAACAATCTTTTTATTTTCATTGTAAAACAGATGATTACAGACTTTCATCATAGCACTGGGATGTTTAATAAATATTTTTGCAATCATTAATAATATCCTGTATATGCAATTCATATTGGGTTGAATAAAAAATAAATGTATCAAACATTCTGTCACATAAATTAAAAGAACAGGGACATGTAGACATTATGAAGTTAATGGAGTTAAGGTCAGTAGGACAGTGTTGTGAAGTAACACTCCAGGGATATTATCTGCTAAAGTGACACTGCATAGCAAGGTCGACATGACTGCACTAAAAAGTCTCCACATCAACTCATTTCAAAGCAGTCATCTGTACACACCATTTTTGCACATGGAATTAAATAGTTAAAAACACCCAATTTGCAAGCTTCAACATTTGTTTCAGTTGCCTTAAATGTTTACATTTTTTAACCAGCCACAAACATTAGAAAATATTTGGGAAGCCATTTGTTAGTTTTGTTCTTTGTGTCATCTGCTTTTTTAGATTAAAAATAGCATCTGTATCATTTTAAAGGGTGATGGTCTGTTTCTTATTCTAATGGATATATAGTTATTCACATGTTCTTAAAGTACTGTGCTGAATGTTAATAGTCAATGATGAAAGAGTTCTGTTCTAACTAGTAATGTATGATCTTTGAAATCAAAAGACTTAAGCAAAACACCGCCAAGTAATACTATAATTGCTATGTGGTATGGCAACAAAATATGCACAAAATGCAATTAAACATGTTTTCTTTATGTTACCATAAAATACATGAGCAAACATGCCTGAGCATGCCAGCAACCATACCACCCTATGACTCTCCCCTGCCTGATGGCTGATGCTAAGTATTGGATTGGTTGCTGCTAAAAGAGGTGTTGGTGGGCCAGTAGGGCAGTCCCACCCCCACCCCTGACCTTACAGGAAAACTAATTGCCCCCTGCAGTGATGGGGATACTGTATTGTAGAAAATGCTATCTTTTGGATGTGACATTAAACTAAGGCCCTGGCACTCTGTAGATCAAATGTCACTCAATGTAAAGAGTTGGGGGTTTGCTGGTGTCTGGGCTAAATTCCCAATTAGGTTCTTCCAATCTGACCTCCCCCAATCCCACCCCCCCAAGGATTTGGTTCTCCAACCAAGAGAGTTGGTTCTGAATTGACCTGACCTCTTTAAAAGAAATAATAACATTAAAAATGATTCTTTGCTCTCTGGTGTGATCGCACTATTAGATAATACTAAATGCCTGATGATAAAATCATCAGCAGAGGAGATAGTATGCAATTTATACTGCATTTAGCTGAGGATTAGCTTTGAAGTGGCCAGTATTTAGGAGCCTTATGTTTGCAAAAGAATATTACTGAAATGTGAAAAAACTGCTAATACTGTAATTAAAATATGTCAGAAGATCAACTGGGAGTGATCTATTGCAGTGCAGATGTTTGTGCTGTATTTGTGGGCTATAACATTGGCAATTGACCTAATGGAATGCTTACATTCTGGAATGGCTCTGGAACATTATTTCACATGGCAGTGAAGTACTGTGCATTAGAACATTGTCTTCTGAAATATTAGGCATTGTTGTTTATGAGGAAGGCTTCTCTGCTGTAAATGTTTCCTGGAATGACATGCAGACTATATCAGTATTATCAACCATTCTCTCCGCATCTGCAGACCTGAAATCATTTATCTGTCTTACACACTTGCAGCCTTGGACAATTCCACTGATTACCCTGAACATTACCAAGATCTATTTTCCATCAAGGCCATCTTTAAAAGGGTTTATCTTTCTGCTGCAGAACAAATAAACACACATTTATCTACACATTTTGACTAAGCAAGCCATTACATCCAACAAACCTTTAAGAATTGTTTTTTATCCCTCTTTCCTCCCCATGACAAATAAAGACATCCATAATCTGGAACTTTGCAGAATGACCCAAAAAACAAAAAGCACAAACAAAATATTATACGGTAAGTGCAGTAACACCACAGCAAATGGAAGTGATCTTTGGTTCATGAAGGGCATCTTTCCATTTGCCTTTTGTTCATGTTACACTTGGATTCACTACTTGTTTCTTTGCACAATTGTGCAAAGACTACTGGAGGTGACACATGAATGAATTTCTCTGTCTCTGATACAAAGTTGTTATGGTGTGCCAGATTTATTTATTACATGCCTACTTTGAAGAGAGGGGTCTCTGAAATAAGATAATGGGGTCTGCTCCTGAAATATTAAAATGTCCTGGTACATTAACATCTCCCCTGGTAGCCCTGAAACCGATACACAGAGTGCAATATGTCTTACTGTGATCATGGTGCACTACTGTATATCAGCTTGTGAGGATTTCAAAATGGCAGTCATCACAGCAGCCAAAAATATGTTTTATGCAGTCAGTATACACAAAGCATCTGTTTATGTCCTCCAGTGAAATTTTATGGCTGTATTTAATAAAAGCAACAAAACTGACAGTAGAATGCAGCCTTCTAAAGATTATATGTTTATTAACACCTGTTTGTGGTCACAATTTATGATTAAAGTTTCTACATTTACATTACATTTATTCATTTGGCAGACGCTTTTATCCAAAGATGACTTAAGTCAAATCACAATTCACAAATTTAAGCACATCATTGCTATCATCATTTCAGCTTTTGCAAAAGCTACATGATTCAATATAAACTGCAACAACCGCAAAATCATTTCCTGTTCAGGCAGTAGGAATGAGATTGCATTTTATAAAATCTGGAGATTTTTCTGGTAAGGTGAGCATCAATCTAAACATGTGTGATGGCCATAGTAGGTCCATCAGTATGCTTTTTATATGAAGTAAATTCAATAAGCACACAAGTATACATCCACTGAAGCAGGACTGAAGAGTATACAGCAGCATTATTGGAATACATTTTCTTATTTTCATTTTTGTTTTTCCTTAGTATGTCGATGTCATTGCATTGCATTGCATTGTGAGTATCATTGCAAGTAATTATAATTACTTGGTTCAAATCAGCAAATTTGCATGTTGGGAAATGTGGTTAATACAGAAACTATGTTGCATATCTCAGAGGTAGCAAAAAATAGCATTTAACCAATGTGAACCAAAACCAATTTCTTACACTCTTTTTTCCACTCCTAAGTGATACATCCGAAGGTGAGAGGCTAGAATTCAAATGTCATTAGTGAAAGGCCTCTTGAAGTCAAGCTTCCCAACAGCTCCATTTCCTTTATCTCCAAAATATTGTCCCTCTGAGGCTCTTCCTCCAAGTGTCCTATTATCTATCCCCCTCTCAGACTAATGGCATCACCAGCGTAGCCAGCTTTGCAATTTTGTTCACTTGATCTAGTGGCTCTTCGGACACTAGCAGTGCAAATCCAGTGATATTAAAGGTCAGTTTGGGGACTTTCCAAAGTGAATTTATTTAAATGGTACCAATGCCTTTCCCAGAGTTACACCTGTTCTGTCCACTGTGGTCTGTGTTGCCTGCAAAACAAGACTGCATACCTGCTCCTGCAGGGGCTATGCCACACCCCAGCTCTAACTACATTAAAATGAAAATTGATAAGTGCACAGAGAGATTACAGGGTACACATATTTATGTCATGTTATATCAGATTCTTTAAATCAATGTCCCTCAGGTGAGATCCAGTTAGAAGAAAATTGCAACACTGGGCTTTGATTTTTATCGCATTGTGACTACTGTATATTTTATGTTGCATGTGTTGTCATTTGTGGGTAGTCCACTGAAAACCATATGCACTTTTGTTCCTATTCACATTAGTTGCAAAGCATTCCACCAAACAGAGGAATTACCTGGCTACTCACCAGGTTGAGGGGTGAGGCAGAATTAACAGGCAGTTTGTAGTTTGTGCAGCTTGTAGTTATTGGAGAGTGAAACTTCATAAATCTCATAATAAGTGGATTTACTATGTGTTATCAATCACTGACACCAGTGAACCAATCAACAGACCTTGCTTTCCAGAACAAAATATTATGGCTGTTTCAGATGAAAGAGTTATTGAAAGCAATTGACAGTTTGAGGTTCATGGAGCCTCAGCCTCATTATCAGATTGCTTTGCATGATTAAAAGTATGGCAATTTAAATACAGATCATCCAGAGGCTAATTCCTTTCCACTACATTAAATCTGTGGTAACTCTGCAACTGTGCACTTCAACTGTGACTGTGTTCTGATTTAACAAAAACAATTTCTAATATGTAGCTTACAGGTTTCCACTGCCCAGCACAGGCTAACCCTGTTTTCTTCCCACTGTCCATAAGCTCAGAGTTATTATGCACTTAGCTGTCTGATTGTGAGGAACAAGAACATTGCTAGAAAATAATTCTGCCTCCCAAGGGGAAATGCTAATATGAGGTTCTCATAAGAATGATGATTAAGATAAGTGTGTGGTGAGATACCCGAAGGTATAAGATAAAAAGGTATTAAAGTTTGATTTCCACACTACTCAAACTTTCTGTTGTATTCTACTAGTACATCAAGGAAGCTCTCACTTAAATGACTGAATAGTCCACTGCAGACTTCCTCCACTAGATGGTATCATATTTGCATTTTACATACATCTGATATTTTTACCTGTTTTGTTTTTCACTTTACAGAATCATAGAAAAGGCTGTGCTGGGAACTCAGATAATACAAAGTTGATGGTGTATTGTTTTCAGCAACAATACAGATACAGAATGTCAGTGATAGAAGAATCAATCTGCATTAATGGTATATTGTTATTATCTATAGTAGCTGTATCTTTATCTTGCATTTCAGTTAATATCTATGCAAGAACGTTAATATAGTGTGTGCGTGCACATGCATGTGTGCATGCACTTGCATGCATATCTTTCGTTTAGGGCTTGTCTGGACTTTTAAAACCAAGATACAGATGAAGATGTTTCTGCTGTCAGGGAGTATACTTGGTTGTCATGCTCATCATAAGCTGATAGTGCCTCCTCACACAATTCTTACAAGTGATGATTGTTATGTCACAAGAAGTTAAATTGTATTCCAGTGAGAAGAGTGAAGGAGGGGTTGCAGCCATTTAAAGTTTGGACATGCTCAGCATGTCATCACTGCAGTCACTGCATAAAAACACTGTTTGCTTAGATGTCAGTGTACAGACAGCAATGCAGAAGAGTTTCTGTGCTGGAGGTTTCACAGCCATGAATTCGTTATCACATGACAAAAGATGACCAACGGAAGAGGAAGAGAAGCCACCCATCATAGAATGCAAACAGACTGACTGAAATAAACTGTAAATGTCATCTAGATGAGGACCTCGCTTTTGAAAGCCCTCAGGCAATATGAAAGATCAAGAGTGGACTTTATAGAGACACAGGGGGACTGCTAAGATGAGATGCCTAATTAGGAAAATCAGAGAAGCAAACCCCTGCACTCTCAACCTTTCATCTCTGGGCCCTGTGAAACCCAAATTACTGAGGGAAAGTGACATCAGCTATTTCAGGAGGTAATTCATTTTAATTGAAATGATTTGAAAATCTCAGGATATATGTTTAGTTCAGCACACACCATGTCAATGCCATTTACAAGACTGAATTAATGCTTTGCACTTATACAGTCTTGTTCCACTCTTTTAAGAAATTTCTTGTTTCTGGAATCATTCATTTTTATACATGACAAAATCCAATCTAAAAAGTTTGAAGAATGAAACTAGATAATACTCCCTATTTTTAGCATTAGTACCACTGGAACTTGACAACAGTGACCAATTCTCTCTCTTCCATTTTCCGCTTTACTTTTTTCAGGAAGGAGGAGGTGCAGTTTGACTGAATTTGCCAAGTTCAAGGAAAGGAGGTGCATGTGAGAGAGGAAGGGACCAATGACTATATTTACTTGCACACAGTATACTGCGTAATGGCCTAGACTCTTGATTACTGCCATTTTCCAAATGAGCTGTTTACATGTACCATGAAATATGACTATGGCTAACATTCCTGTACATAAGGTAAAGCAGCATTTCTCAAATCTCGGTTCACAGACCGATGCCTATCCATGGGAAGCTGCTGATCAGTCTTTCAGTGCCCATTTCTAAATATGAACCTATTCAGCAAAGATGCTAGTTAGCTAAGAAGTTAGCTACCTGTATGGTAATTTGCTAACACTTTAAGGATCCATAATAATACATTAATTAAGTGTTAATGAGCCAGTAAAGAAACATAAAGTTGACCATTACTGGAGCCATAAAACAGCATGAAATTAGGGCCCTTTTATCTAAGTGCACCCTCGTTTGTGCTGGGGATCCCCCCTCCTCCCATGCAGCACAAACACACAAATATGAAATAAGGGCCCTTGGAGGGGAAATGTGGATTTATCCACCAGGGCAAGTTTACATAACTAAACCTGCTAACCACTATGTTGTCATAGTAACAAGACTGCCTTTTTCTCAAGCTTTGTAAAACCAACTTTCTTAAGCTGTTTACAAAACAGAATGTAGATTCATTTAACAACCCTCTGTGTGTGTGTGTGTGTGTGTTTTGTTTTGTTTTGATACCTGAGTATGGCACCTGATGCCTTTTAGTCAAAAGGGATGGCAGTAATTATTGCATTCATATTGCACAAATAAAAGTGGTTTAAAGTTCATATGAACAGAATTATATCTACCTTGAATCTTTCTAGAAATAGAGGTTTGGTATTATTATTATTATTGTTATTATTATTATTATTAGTAGTAGTAGTAGTAGAAGAAGAAGTAGTGTTGTTGCTGATTATTATTATTCATGGAGTCAGATGATTAATGATGAAATGAACATTTCAATAGTTATCAACAAAAATCATTATCACTGCTGTTGTCTTTAACAATGAGAACTTACCTGGCCTTTAGAATTGCACCGGCAGGAAGTGAGGAATCAAGATGTGCCCCATCAATCTTCAAAATGTACCATTACACACTGAAGACATACCACCATAGACCCCTCACCCCACTGTCCATCCCATGAAAATGATCCTTATCTATGTTGGAGAATCTGGTTTTGTTGTCTGTTAAGGATGAAATAACAATGCTTTTGTCCCACAGTCTCCACCCCATGCTATTTTACTGCTGTCATTTATATTTCCCTGTCACAGGGGAGCATTTCCATCTACATATTAGTGTTCAGTTAATTGTTAAGAGGAGGAGGTCCAGGTCTAATTGAAATGTGATTCTTTCTTATTAGAAAGGAGGATGTTAATCTATTTTAATCTGCTTCATTACATGTAAAAACTGTTCAACTCTTGATTAGCAGCCACACATGGCAGAAATACCATTGTTATTTTCATTTAGTCTCAGCTTATGCAGTGGCATAGGATAACAGAGGACAAAGGTAGCATTCCAGTCTAGATAATACTGTCCCCAAATTTAACTGGAGGGAAACAGATTTGCTGCTACTAAACAGTTTCTGTCAACAAATAAAACTTTCATACCAAAACAGCACAAAGTGCTGGATAACACATTAATATAATAATATCATTCTTAGTGCCAATGTTTTATTTATGAAGGGATTGTACATCATGTCACATTTTTATAGACAAAGTCATGTTCTATTTGTATCAATGTGGATGTTTTCAATGAATGATATAATAAAGATTTCACCCTAAGTTTTTTTTAAGAGTATCTCATTTCCTGAAGTGATTTGAATAATTCCTTACAGAGTGCTCCATAGATGATTTTCTTTTTATACTGAGGGACGTAAAAATTGAAACTCCTCTCTCTACGGTATGATCTATAAAGATTCATTTGTGCAAATGGGAGGAGAAATAAGGAAACTAATGTGGATTCATCTCACTTCCCCTCTGAGAGTTGCAATAAAAATCTAACAAGTCTGGCCTGTCTAGACACTCTCTAAGACTGATCCGTGAGGTTTTTAAGCATTTGAGGTAGTGTAAGAAATCCAGATTATGTCTCCCTTGCTCTCTATGCCTCTTCCTTAAAATAGTATTATGCCAAATGCATTGAGTGAAAATGCTAATTTAGAGGGAGGCTAAAAATATTGTTATTATTGTAGTTGTGTCTGGTGAAAATTTTTAAGTGTTCGATGCATGAGCGGTGAGTATGAGAGCTCTGGGAGTCTTAGCCTTCTCAAAATAATTTGCCTGAAGCATAAAAATACAGTTTGAGGGAAAATAAATTTGAGCTTTGTTTCTCCCTGGAGTGGTGTAAACACAGTGAAAAAATGTGAGATGGCAACATTTCTGTTCATTATGACTGGATGTCCTTCTAACCAGTCAGAATTCAGAAGGGAATTGGACCATTAGCGCACAGACTTTCACAGAGAGGATTTCAGGAGAAAGCGTTGAATCAAAAACAGTTATGCAAATCAAGAGGAAGCAGGCGTATGCAGATGCACATGAAATCTCCAGATTCAACAAGCAGTGATATCACACAGAAAATGATACAGCAGTTTCTTATACAGCAGTAGTCGGCGCAAGGCAGGATCTAGTTTCTTCCAAAAAAATTAAATGTCAGCTGAATGCAATACTATTTTACGTGCACAACAGAGGTGTGTATTCACAATACAATTTTTTAACATCTGTGTCTACTCAGCCAAAAAAATAATATGCTGAGAATATGTTTTAGAGAATATATTATTACCTCAATCAATATATTAAAACCATATATTGTTGTTTCTTGGGCTGAACAACATGTTTCTCATTACATGAAAATGGTGTGCAATGCACCATAATTATCTATCTCTAATTAACCTTCATTCAGTTCAGAGAACCATAGAGTCCGCTGCACAGTGATAGACATCCGTTAAAGATTGTGTTTGCTGTAATGGCACCGAACCAAAAGCTCATATGAGGCAACAGTGTGGTGCAGTGGTTGAGGGGATGCAAGTTCTACTCTTAGGTTTTAGGGTGCTTTTTTACTGTCACTCAAGATCCTCAACCCTTACTCAGTAAATATCCAGCTATATAAATGGATATTTATTGTTCATTATGCAAAAATGCACAGTTATACTGAATGTTAAATAATATTAAACAATCTGATAAGTTTACAAAGCTAAATGTACATTTGAGGATAAGCTTAGTTCCTCTTAAGGCCAGGTCTTTAGAGCAGAGAGGTCTGTGATCTGGATGAGCACTGATTCAATGGATGAATTGTGTGGAAATTTTCTTGATAGCCATTTATGGGTGTCTATTTGGAAATCATATATTTAACAATAGCAGTAGGCCTACCTGTAGGGTGACCAGGTGTCCCGCTTTGCATTGTACTGCACAGCATGTTGACCCCTTGTCCCGCATCCCGCATATTGAGATAATGTCCCGCATTTTCATTGGTCATTTGGTTTTTAATTGTCAGAACACATGGATGCGTTCTTTTACCCACCCGGCACATGAGCCACTTTTGCCGTTGCAGAGCCCGCTGCATTGTCGACATTTGTCAGATTTTTCCCCCCTAGTTTCATCTTGAACATAGATTAAATGCTTCATACCCCGTTGGTGTATAAACATCATATTAGCATTGACAGAAACCTCAAAGTTTTTTCTTTTAAATAAATTTAATGAAAAAACAAATTATCATTTGAAAAGTATCTAAAATAAGTGAAATATACAGCTATGCACATTCCACAGACAAAGTCCCGTCAGGACAGCGTAAACCCAACCCCCCATTTGCAACTCTATTCACATGATAACGACTTGCCGATTAGTTTCGGTAATGCGGGAGGAGCTAAGTCACACTGGGGAACGCCCATGGTGAACAAGATAAAATGCCATGCAGGTTCAAGCATAAATAATGAGTAAGTCTAAACATTCCTCACTATCACACTCGGAGATTTGCATGTTGTGTAGGCAAACGTTAGCTGAAATTAGCTAAGTTAGCTGCGTCTTGTGTGGGATAACGTTTATTGAAATTCGCCAAGGTGCTGTGTAGTTCTGTTGGGCTTTTTGAGTAAGAATTCGGCATATAAACACTGTCATTTGAATAGTGAAGATACTGTAAGCATTGTGCAGTCCGATTTTTTTTTCACAGCCCATCATAAGTTGCCTATTTTTATGTGCATTCTTTGCCTCAATGCGAGGTCTTATTTAGTTAATTTTATATAATATTTTCTATAATATTTTATTTTGTGCCTTATTTATGTTGTAGCTGGATTTGGTCAGGAGTATAACTTGAAAGACTTGAGCTGCATGATGCCTGCTGCTTTGCTTAGGGACAGTTGCCTTTGATGGGCCTGTAATACCCAATGCATGTTGGATGTCTATCAATAAAGACATGTTATGTTGCAAAATTAATGTGCCTTTGGGATGACAAACAGCACTGTGCTCATCATATCTTTCATATAGCAAAAGCTGTAGCCTGTATCTTTATGGCCTAACTGGTGTGCTGTGGAATCGATTAGAGGACAAAGTATAGGTGTTTACGAGCCAAAAGACAGAATACAAATAGTTCTTATTCAGTTAGATAGACACTATATCAAAGTTTAGGTTACCTCTCAGCGTTGGTAACATGTCCCACATTGTCCCACACAAACTTACTACTCGTCCCACATTTGGTCTGTTTGCATCTGGTCACCCTACCTACCTGCTGTGTGAGAAAGTATGACTAATTTGACAACAACACTCACAGTGTAACTGCAAACCTTTACTAATGTGAAATGTACAGTTTGACTAACCTGTTAACCTAGCCCCATGTCACAGTAACAAAAAACAAAAACAAAAAAGCTCCAAAAATCGAAGCAACCATTATTGTGAAAAATCAATGTTGTATTATCAACATAATGGCAAACATTTGTTATTATTTAATTAACTGTACAAGTGGCCTGCATGTTTTTGTTGTTGTTATTGTTTATTATTATACACTCTTTGAAGTGTTCTGAAAAAAAAACTTTGCTCATAGAGTTGCTTTCATTAAACTCTATTTGGATAACATATGAAATATATCCATTTCTTGGTGTAGAACAAAGAAAACATGTCTTAGTAGTGTTTATGTTTTAGCACTTCAGGACAGCAATATCAAAGTTAACTTTGAAGTGCCCTAGTGACAGCATCCGTGTAGAATTTCGGTGATGTGGTTGAAGGCCTCATGCTGTCCCGTGGTTTTCTGAAATTATTGGTCAGAGTTCAGTTCAGTGCCTTACCTCATTTCAGTTCATGTTTCCAAATACGACAGTAGCACTGTGTCATGACTCTATGACTTAACAGAAGAAAGAACAGTAGAAAAAAACCTCACTGGGAATTAAACACATTATCATCAGCAAGACAGCAAAGAAAATAATGGAAGATAATGAGGGGAAAGAAAAGTTAATTATCCTTTTGTCACTGTAGGTCCATGCCAGATAAGCAAAAATAGGCATCAACCTTTTGATTCAGCCACAAACAATTTTTTGTTTCCAGAGTGATTTAAAAATGAATAACTGGTCATTAATTCAGATGTGCTGGTGGCCCTAAATCTGACTTGCAAAACACACGGGTTGGACATGATCCCCTCCAGTAATTAAAAAGAGCACATCACACAATGGAGGGCTATTTAGAGTTATATCTGCATGAGGTGGCTTCAGTGACACTCAGGAAATTAAGCAGGCCTGAAAGCTGATAGGATGACAGTGTCTGTGTGCTACCTTATCTCCATACACCATGTACTCCAGATGGATACACTGAAATCGCAACCATGTTTGAACAAGTTGCAGCGTGTGTGTTAATGCAATGCAGCACAATTCATCCACAAACAATATCTTGCAAAATGTATGCCGCTGCACAATGGTTCCGCAGCCTATGCATTTCAAATTGTTTTTTCATGCGCCAGACTCCAGCACTATCCAGATGAGCTGCGTACATGTCTGGGTGGATATTGTATTCTGTAAAATGCAGGGGGGGCAAATCAATGAAGATGTCCAAAGCTTTTGGTTTTGATTATCTGCAGTAGCAGTGACTGGCTGATCCAAATTCAATACAGCCTCATTCTGACATCTCACCATCAATAATTCATATCAGCTTTACCAATAACAATCAAGGGACAATTGCTTTTAAATTTACATACATTTACTGTAGAACCAACTCTTAAACAGATTCTTGCATTCTGTCAACTTTAAATATTGGACAGCCTGATGCATACAGAGGTTAATTTTTTATGTTTGGAGAAAAACATAATAAACATTTAAAATAGAAATGGTACACAAACACATGCTTTCTTCAAAGAAAGATGTTCCTATGGTTTATTATTGACTGCAACTAGTGTTGGGACCAACATCACAAACTACAGATATTGACAGGGAACTCCTCGCCTACAGCGCCACCCCTAACTGTAAATTTTAAGGACAGTCAATCAACACTATATGCGCCGAAAACACACAACATCTAGCCGCTATAGAAAAACCGGTAACACTTTATTTAGATAGTCCGCCTACAGAGAGTTTACAGAGTATTTGTAACATTTCACCAGCTTATTAGCTGAGATTCAACAATTCAACTGTTTCGCTTTGTCTGTAGATGTTTAAGAGATTATAGAGTATACGTGACGATTCATGAACATACCTACATATTCTCAGAATAATTCAGTTGAACTAGAACTACTCACGCAACCTATGCTATACAAATGTTCAACAATGTATATACAAATATTCAACAAACAATTAGTAAACCATTTCATTAATCTTTGTTGAACATTCTAATGCTCAACTAATGTTCAATATTATATATACAAATTTTCAACAACACATAGACAAATGTTCAACAAATGTTTTACCATGTGTATACCTTATTTCTTTTATTGATGTTGAACATTAGTAAGCCACTTGCATGTTCCTACACTGGTTAAGTAAACGTTTTCTTTCTTTCATATGAATGTTGCTAAATATTCTCACAAGTTGTAACAGTGGAGTTACAAGTTAATCTTCTCATTCAACAAATGTTCAAAAATGTATGTATTAATATTCAGCCCACTACAGTCAAACCCTTTATTGCTTTTAACTCAATGTCATTTACTTACTAAACAAACCACGAGTGGACTACTGCCTTGTCCATGTAGTGCATTCATACACCTTAGCTTTTACCCCAGAATTTCAACTACATATATGTAAACATGAAGTTGATTATCACTTGCATAACCAGTTAACGTCTGTAGATTTTCATTTGGACTACCCAAGTAAAGTGAAATCTAGCTGAGAGTCTACAAATTCAGCTACATATATATATATATATATATAGATTAGGGATGTGCATCTCCATCACTGAGGTCGATGCAATACACATCTCGATGCATTGCCAACGATCCAATACATTAAAGATACATATGAAGCAACTACTAATGCGATACGATACGATTCACCCCTAGTGTGATGCAGTGCGATTCGACACGATTTGATTCAACACAATGCAATTCAACACGATACGATGCGATGCAAGAGAATATGATGCTATGCAATTCTAAATGGTACAGATAGTTTGATTTTATTTCTTTGGTTCTTTTTAAGCACACAGCAAATCATAAATTAACTGAAAAAGTGCCATTTTTACTTCACATATTTGTAGCAATTCGGTGGAACGTGTAGCTCTTCCTCCACCATGATAATCTGTGACTCACCTGGACACGCCTCCAACTCGCGCAAGACTTGGCCGAGAGACTTGACAAGAATTGGCCACTGACAGCAGTGGAGATGAGAGAGAAACAGTTTAGAGAGGAGGAATCAATCTAAATATAAAATTACTGGTCACAAATTATTGGTCACATTTGTAAATAATAAAGGCATAGGGCCTTTACTGATAATAAATCGGATTTTACCAATGCACAGATGTTAGAAATGATGCATCCCGAGTTCATCCCAAATTGTATCTGGTGCACACTTTTTTAATCAGGGCAATCGCATCGTGAACTTTTATGCCAGTGCACTGATGCGAATCGGTGAATCTTACCATCCCTAATATAGATATGGAAGTTGATTCTCATTCGCATTACCAGTTAACATCTGTGGATTTTCATTTAAACTACCCAAGTAAAATGAAAACTACTTGAGAGTCCACAGACTATTTATTTCCACTCAGTCTACATGAAAACTTTAACGGGACAAATGAAACAGAAACACAGTGTTATATAATAAAGTTTTTATTTCTCCACACCCTGAAACTTGGCATTTCCATACATCTATAGTCTATGTTTAAAGCAAGTGTTGCAGAACAAAAGCAGTAGAATGTAACAAACTTTTCAAGGATAACATGTCACCTTAATTAAAAAAACTAAAACATAAAATGCTTACTTTTTTCTATTTTTGATGTCTTTGAAGAGTCTTCCTAGGATCCCATCCTTGTGCCTTCTGCACAACCAGTAGGTCCACTCATTGAAGCAAAGATGCTTCTTCAGCCATTCTTGGGTGTGGTTTCCCCACATTCTCCATATTTCCCTCTTATAGGACTGCCATGCCCTTTCCAAATTCTGGGTGTGGAGGCCTGTTGCAGGGTCCACAAAATTTCTGCTGTGGTTGACTGTAACATGCCTGTAGCCTTGCTGCGACAGTCCAGCATAGGCCCTCCATTCATCACTCACCACAACACTGTGATTCCTGATGTGGCGCTGTATAAGAGGAATAAGGTTTTCCCTATTTCTCTTCCTAACCATTCGAAGAATGGGACGTCTGCGTGTCCCCCTTATTTCAAGCATCCCGAATACCCATGCCTTCCTCCACCACGTGGTGCCAGAATGCCCTCTACCATATTGCATTCCTATGATAAGCATACTACAGCATGTCTGGATAGATTTAACATTTTTGACAATGTAGGCATGTGTGTGCAATCTACATTGCCCTACAATACACCCATAGACAGTAAAAAATAAAAACCATTGCCATTTTTGTCTCCCACATGTGAAAATATCAGCCTTTGCAACATGCACAAGCCCTTCTATATACCTAATACTAGGACACATCTGTGTGGAGCACTGCTATTGGGCTTGTTTTGAAAGGGGCAGTCACTTATTTCTCTCTGAAGATGTAGAAACATTGAGCTTAAAGTAAAACATACCTTTCGCTTGTGGCAGAACTTGCTGTTATCCATATGAATGACCCCATCAACTCCACCAATTCGTTGTCTCTTCTTTTTTCTCATTTTCTTTAAGCTTTTCTCACACACACACACACACGAGTTTCCAAGACATCTTAGACAGAGTTGTAGAACTTCCAGCTATTCCATCTTGCAGCATATCAATCTGCCTCATGCCCAAGCTCTGAGAAAAAAATTAAAAATTAGGATAGACATCGAGGGAATAAAAAAAGCCTCAAGACATCATCTTCAATTGGATGACTTGTTATGGTTATGGTTGAGGTATTTGGCAGATGCTTTTGTCCATATGTAAAAACTACAGGGAGCCAGTGAAGGGTAATCAGCAGAGGAGTTACATGTGCCTCTTTGACTGATCAAAGAACAAACACCGCATTCTAGATCATCTGCAACGGTCTCACTACACATGCAGTCAGGCCCGCTACAATAGCATTGCAATAGTCTAGTCTAGAAATGACCAGTGCATGCAAGGAGTTGTGTAGCATATTGGGTGATATTGGGTCTGATCTTTCGAATATAATAGAGGGTGAATCGACAAGACCTTGAGACAGAAGCCACATGCTCAAAGAAACTAAGCTGGTCATCAATCATGACACCCAAGTTTCTTGCAGCTTTAGTTGGGGCCAATAATTGAGCCAAGTTGGATGTTAATATTATGTGGGATAGCTGGGTTGGCTGGGAATACCAGCAGCTCAGTCTTTGAAAGATTGAGCTGAAGGTGACGGTCCCCCACCCAAACTGAGATGTCACTGAGGCATACTGAGATTCGAGCCAAAATCGAGTTTTTTGTAGAAAACATTGCAAAGTCATCAGCAGAGAGGGAGGTACGTTTTGGATGTTTGTTTGTATGTTTTGAGAGTCTTGAAAGTAGAAAAGAGTTTCCTACTGTCTGAGGCATTGTTGATCTTTTTTTCTTTTGTCACTCTGACTGTAGATGAAAAAGCAGATAGCAGAGACTGATAGTTGCCAAGACCATCGGCATCTCTGGACTTACACCATTTCCACAACATGTTACCTGTGTATGTATTTCATCCACCTGAAAAGGCTACAGTGGGACCTAAAGAAGATTGAGCCTGTTCTGACACTCCTCCTCTGATGTCTGCATTTCTTACGCTGGCATTCCCTGGGAATTACAAAACATAAATGTTACCTCACACTCATGGATGATACCTTAACATTCAGTTCTATACCTCTAAGCAAATGCTGTGTGTGTGAGAGTGTGTGTGTCAAAGAGCTAGAGAGAGAGTTGATCAGCTGCATATGGCGCCAGTTTACAGTGGTGTAACAGGTGTAGTCCTAGGCTTCTACAGCATGTGTGGTTAGATTAACATGTATTTCTGACTGTTGCAACACACTATAACTAACAGGCTTCTTTGAAGTGCTGTCTACAAAACTTTCAATGAATAGGCCAACTAGCCTACTACCAGCAAAGATAGTGGTAAATTTTCATAAAAGAACGAGCTAACAATATATAATAGGTCTGCATTGTAGAGGTGGACAGTAGTGTAATGTCTGTGTAAGGTATGACGTCATGCAACATTTACTACAACAGTAGATCCAGGCGCAAATGTTGCCATCCTAGGCTGATGTGGTGGTTAAACGAGGGTGATCCAAATAAAAAAAAAACCCTCACATTTCCTTTTTAAATAGGACAGTAGTGTCAGAAAATAATACAATTAAACACCCTAAAAAGCACTGAAAAATGGAAATTACAATACCGCAATAGAATCAGTCTTGAACAGTGCCACGTAGTGGAACTTCGCGCCATGGAGAATATATATACCTATTCTAGCATAGCAAATAGAGCAGACAGTATTAGGCCTGAGTCTATTTTTAAACCTCCTTATCTTTACCTCTACTTTTACACACACACACACACACACACAGGCCTATAGATAGATAGATAGATAGATAGATAGATAGATAGATAGATAGATAGATAGATATTGTCATTGATTGTACTATTCGCAGTTGTAAGTATAAATACACCTAGGCCTATTCGTTTGATAATTTAACTATGAAGCTCATAGTTGGTCATCTTCATTTTATGGCCACATCTCCGACATTTTATTTTGGATTTGAGCAGGCCTTTCTTCTGGAGCCACACAATTAACTTTAGCACTGACTTTTCAGTTTTATTCACATGAACTTTTTTAATGAGTTGCTTATGCAAACCCATCTTTCTGTACAATGTGCATGAAATGTCAATACCTCGTTGACCAGTTTAACAGATCAAATGCGCACTGAAATTATTTTGAAAACACTGGCAGAGGAAAAAGAAAACAGGCTACTGCCGTTCGATCGATGGCTCCACCTTCTGGTGCACTAGTCTATGAAGTGGCTGCATTGCATGATACTTGCTGAGAGTTGGCGTTCGACCAGAGGTCGAAATTGCGGTAAGTTTTCTCTCACATTAACACTGTACTGACAGATAGCAGAGTTTGTTGATAATTGTAACATTCGTTTCCATTCTGAAATGCATTGTAGACAGTCCTTAATAAATAATGAACTAAAGTTATTATTCTCAACATAGCTTGAATATATATGTATGTATATATATATATATATATATATATATATATATATATATATATATATATATATATATATATATAAGCAGAGGAGGCTCGTCCATTGAGGAAAGGGAGGACCATCCTCCCTAAAATTTCAGAGAAAAATAAACTTCCAAGAGAAAAATAAATACACGTGCATTTAACAGATTAATTTGTTAAAACACTGGTAATATTACTATTTTAACACTTCGAAGTCACAAAAATCATCTCCCCATGTCAAAATACCGACAGCACCCCCTACCGCAATTGAAAATTACTGTATGGAGGTCCGACCCCAAAGCCTCTTGTTGAGGTCCATTATAAACAGTTGTTACCCCAGCGGCTCGTGAGTCCTGGCTTTTAACATGAGGGTGAATGGCAGTAAGGGAGGACGAACCTCCCTTTGGGCGGGTCTAGCCAGAGGCTCTGGATTTAGCACCTAACATCAGTGAACCAATCAGCAGAGCTGACTGCGCTGGTGAATCAGAGTTTTCAGGGAGGGGGTTATCAATGATATCATGCAAGAATCTTGTCTTGTGTCATTAGTCATACAGCAAGGATAAGAATTTTCGTGTTTAGTCGAGAAGTTTTTTTCTGTTGGAAGCTAGCTTTGTTGATTGCTAATAAAGCCACAATGGATCAATAGTTCATGTTTTATTAAATACACCATTTCACTCGTTGGACTACAGTGAGAAGGTTAGGGTCAAAGCAGCAGGGAGACCAGTTCCAAAAATCGAGATTACCAAACCAAATGGTAAGGTCAGTGTGTTCAACATCACATGTACAGAGCTAGCCATCTACCCATGTAAAGTCTGACTGCAGCCAGCTAACATTAGCTAACGTTACCTGCCTAGTCGAGCTAATGAGTATAGGAAGCTAGCTAGCTAACAAGCTTGCAAACGTTAAATGACATAAAATGTTTCGCTAAGCAGCTAGCAGTCTTAACTATACTACTATTTTGTCTGGTCAGCTATTTTAAATTTTGTTTTGAATTTCAGACCATTTAATAATAAGAATAAAATATGATTTTTTTTTAGTTCAGAGTGTTTCACTTAGAATATGCTATTGTATATTTTAATATTTTATACATAAGCAGTAATTTAATTTTTAAAACACATAATTCTTACTACTTATAATAAGGGATTGTGTATGTACTGTATATGTATATGACGAAAACTCCTTACTGCTGCTTTAAATGTGTCTGGGTTTTACATGCCTGCATATGCCCTCACTAACATTTGTCTATGTGTTGTTGAAAATTTGTATATATAATATTGAACATTAGTTGAGCATTAGAATGTTCAACAAAGATTAATGAAATGGTTTACTAATTGTTTGTTGAATATTTGTATATACATTGTTGAACATTAGTTGAGTGTTAGAATGTTCAACAAAGATTAATGAAATGGTTTACTAATTGTTTGTTGAATATTTGTATATACATTGTTGAACATTTGTATAGCATAGGTTGAGTGAGTAGTTCTAGTTCAACTGAATTATTCTGAGAATATGTAGGTATGTTCATGAATCGTCACATATACTCTATAGATAATCTCTCAAACATCTACAGACAAAGCGAAACAGTTGAATTGTTGAATCTCAGCTAATAAGCTGTTGAAATGTTACAAATACTCTGTAAACTCTCTGTAGGCGGACTATCCAAATAAAGTGTTACCGAAAAATCACAGACAAATTGTACTTCACCCTCTCTTGCCGATGGCACCACGCTGTTAGCACTAAGGGGAGGCTGTAGCTACAGCAGCAGTTTAGAGCAATCCCTTTGTGTCGGAACCCAGATCAAGGTTCCAATCATCAGACTCTCAAGCTCTAAACTAAGAGATAATATACTTGCAAGGACCTGATATTGCATCGGAGGCTGCATGCAAAGTGCAGCTCTTTTAAATTTTGGGGCAAGAAGACGTCCGGTTGACAACGCATCTTCTCGTGGCCAATCAGAGACGCAATCCCAGGACGATGACGATACCTGGATGTGTTAATCCGTGGAGCTCTTGGTCACTGGAGAACAGCCTCTTGAAAACGGTCAGACTCACCATCACTGGTCAAAAATCCACCGTTAATAAAACCAAGTAAGGCTGCGCATCTGGGCATTATTTTAAACTGAAATATCCTTTGTAACCTATGACAAATCATTTCAGCTCTGTTACTTTGTGCAATGCTGTTAGCGATAGTCATAGGGCATACAACACACTAGAAATGAACATGAATGAATGCTCATTTGTTAACTCGGTGGGAATACGGTTTCCTGGCTATTCTGGTCATCACCATTCTCTTGGACTTTGTCAATCTTAACCCTCCTATTGTCTTAAGAAATACTAACACCTATTACCTTTGGGTCACTATGACCCGGGGTCCAATTTATCTCATAACTCAACTAAACCTTTGAATACAAATGTGAAATTTGGCACAATGTTACAGCTATAAGTGCAGAATACAACCAAATAGTCATAAACAACATCAGCTGTTTTGTTTACTCTCTAGCGCCCCCCCAAAGGTCCCATGCACTGCAAAAGCATGAAAAATGTTCTGGATATAGGTAAAATTGTCATAAAATTCCCCAAAATGCAACTCTTAGCTTTTTAAGATGTAATAGATTCTGATATTTATGAATTGAAACTATCTCAATATAAATTAAGTCGATAGGGCCCCCTTTTGAGGTAGCCGACTATAACATCTGAATGTTCAAATTTTGTAAGAGAAAGAAGATAAAGCTATAAACTTATGAATGCCAATGAAACTATCTACAGACATATTTAAACTAAGTCAAGGAGGTTGTGGTTCTGTAATATTAACATGAACACATCTAAACTGCCCAATGGAAGCGTGTGAATAGGAATTTTCTCTTTTTTTTGCTTCAACCAAGACAAGTTGATTTCAAGCCTGATTACAAAATCTTTGAGTTACTGCTCTTTCCAACATCCATATAATCCAAACATACACTAATTCAAATGAACAACAGACAAAAAGAGCTGGTCTTAGTCTAATCTCTCACCTTTGGCCTTCCTGTTATGGTTGGACCTCACAGGGATTGGTACAGCCCCTATCAGTATAGCTCAAATGATCACTGAGACACTCAAGCTATCCCACCTCGACAAGGTGCCTGCTCTGTATTTTGGTAGATATGGATAGGTAGGGTAAAGGGATAGTTTGGTAAAGTTTGGGGGGGAGGGTGTGGTTTTTTTTGTAGTTTTTTTTTTTTTTTAACATGCAGTCCCTCTTATTATACAGTGTGTTGACAGTGTGTAGAAAAATCGTGAGGTGTTATCTCAAACACATGACTGGCAAAAGTTGTAAGCATGTGTTTGCACGTCACTGTCAGTACTCCGGCCCCCTAGCTGTTGCTTTGGTGTTCTCCCTGTCTGTCAATGTGGTCCATGTGCCTTTGTTTACTGTTTTCCTTGTGTTCCAGCCCTGCCCCACTCTCCGCCCTGTCCCCGCCCACCTGATTACCTGATCTCCTCCACCTGCCTGCCTGCCCACCTGCATTCCATCTCCTCGTCACCCCAGCCCTATATCTACCCTGCTTGTCTCTGTCTTGTTGCCAGTTGCAGTGTTGCTTTGGTGTTTGGCCACATCTTTTTCTTACCTGAATCACCAGCAATGCTGATGTTACATTATGTGGAATGCGCTCCCTCTGTGCTACAAGATCTTTCCCTAAATGTTCAAGGAAAAATCTACGTTTGTGCAAGGTCAGCTTCTGTGCTGCTAATAGTTGAGCATGTGTAAAATGTCACGTCAATCAGGTCAGGGGGCGTCAGTGGTTTTGATACAGTATGGAAAAACATGGGAATTGTGTGCTGCTACCAACCTAGCATGCTAAACTAGCATGCATGCTAATATCTTTGAAATGAGCCTAGTACCAGGTATTTATGAGTATGAGGAAATACTTGAGTTTGTGGCACTCTGAGTTAGACAGAGCTGCTCATAAAGATCAAAAGTTCTCAGGTCATATTGACCCTAAGACAATAGGTGTTACTTTTTTGTGGCAGCTACACTGAAAATGTTTTAAATTCCCTAAATTTCCATTTTTGGGGTCATTTTAGGAAGGTACATAGAAGGCCATGTACTTGGATTAATGTTTTATATCATTTTCTTAGGTTTGAATATGACTTCGGGTCATTATGACCCCAGGACAATAGGAGGGTTAAGAGGGACATGAACACACTTCCCGAAACCTAGGCACCTGCATGCTGGGATAGGGTTGATTCAAATTAGATTGGTCTGCTAAATTCTACTCTATGTGCTGAAAGGTGATACAAGCTACTTTTCACCAAATTTAGGCTGAAGCTATATTCCCTCCAAAGTCAATTTCCCTCTGTTCTGGATCCTCCATGTGTACCTGTGCATGCATGCTCCTCAACTCCTTTATTCAATATGTCCACTTGAGCGTACATGTTCCTCCACTTCTCCCTTTGCCTCTTTGTCCCCTGTGCCACGCAGGTCCACGTGCTACTCCTTTCCTCTCCAGGTACACTCGAAGCATATCTACCTCCCATCTGTAGTGAAGTTTGTTAAATATATATGTGTATATATTTTTTTTTAATATAATACATTTGTATTTAAGAAAATCTTTTGTTGAAGCCGGTATTTTGAACTCCAAGGTATTGTTACAGTGAATTAAGTGACGTTGTGTCAGGGTTTGCAGGGAAAGGAACCAGGCACAGACAATACAGGCAGTTAAAGATATCCTTTAATAACGGGTCCAAAACACACAGGCAAAAATCGAAGTGAGAACAGTCCAAATTGGTAGACAAAAAATCCAGAGGAAAAACAGACCAAAAAACAGCAGGCAAAAGAGTAAATCTAGGACAGGCAGAGTCGAAAACTAAACGGCTCAGAACAGGTAGCTAACAAGAGGCGAGAATGAAACAGGAACAACTGTCAGGGCTCGGGCAAGGACTCAGTCGCAGACCAACGAATGCCGGCAGATTTTTTACAAGTCCGACAGGCAGGAATCGTATCCGCAAAAAAAAAAAAAAAAAAAAAAAAAAAAAAACAGGCAGGGTCAAACCCAGAAAGGCAGTCCGAGGGGCAAAATCCAGGAACGGGTAACGGAGCAGGCAGGGTCAGACACCGGGCAGGCAGAGGTACAGGCAAACAGGGCAGAAACGGCAGGCAAAAAACAGGTCGAAAAAAACAGGCAGGTCAAAAACAGCGAATCAAGCACGAAACAAAAGGCGGGGACGAAATGGGCAAAAGCAACCGAGACAAACTGGCAACAGAACAGGGATGCGCAGGGAAGATATAGGGCAGGGCTGATAACGGGAATGGGAAACAGGTGCGCAGGCAGGCAGGTGAAAGCAATGAGGGAAACAGGCGGGCGGAGACCGGGCGGGGAGCGGGACAGGACTGGAACACAGAAAAACAAAAGCACGTGGACAGAAAAAACAAAAACACAACAGCTAGCGGGCGGGAGTACTGACAACAACGCTGAGACAATCGGGGAAAGAAAAAAAGAAACAGCAGGGTATGTCAGGAGTCGCCAACGCTGGCCCCCGCTACCCCAGCACAAGTTCCCCCTAATGGATCCGCCCACCACAGACAACCAGGACACCGGAGTTGCAGGTACGAATAACTTTATTAAACGCCTAATAAAAACACAGTTCGTAGGTGGGACGGCTCACACCCTGCAGACCTCCCCTCTAAACTTTCCTCCTATACCTGCAACTCCCGCTAATGACAATTCAGAACAGCCGCGAGCCTCATCAGCTCGGCGGAGGCAATCTTTCAATGATCCCCGGCTCAACAATCCACCCGCGGTTCCCAATTAACATCACGAACGGAGGCTCAACACGGCGGCTGCTGTCAGATTACCTCCTGACAGGTATAAGTAGGCAGGGAGATGATGAGGGGATGAGAGACAGGTGTGCAGAACAGGCTACAGGTGATGGGCGTGGCTGAGTAAGGAGGTCCGGGAGGCAGGCGGGACAAGGAAACACAAGGACCTGAAAACAAAATAAAGGACACACCCACACAGTCAAACGGGGAGAAACAAGCAGCTCAGGCTGGAGTGCTGACACGTTTGAAGCCTGCCTGAATCAAGCCCTGCCTTTATAAGGACTCAGTTTTGTTACCTCGTTGTGAGGTATTGACTCTTTTGATTCTTTACTGAGCCTGCTGTTTATCACTCCATTGTATTGTTCCCGTGTTTCTTGATCTCTCACCTGTTTTTGGACCTTGCTCTTGTGTTTTTGGATTCTGGTTTTGTTGCACTTCGGATTTCCCGTTTACGACCTGTTTTGTCCCTGACCACGCCTTTTGGATTCTGGCATTAAACCTGTTTTACCGCACTTGGATCCCAGTCTGTTTCATTACATGTGTAACCATTGTTGAGTTACTATGTCTAACTGAATTCAGTGTAACCATGAAATTGTTTTACTCCCCTACCCTGCTTACTAGTGTAGGTTCATCATTACCTTAGTGAACCTACACTAGTAAGCAGGGTAGGGGAGTAACGGAATACATGTAACGGCGTATTTAAAATACAAAATATGAGTAAGTGTATTCCATTACAGGTACCGTTTAAATTGGTGGTGATCAAATTAGTTACATTTTAAAAATATTTAGATTACTGAAGGGATTACATTGGATTTTTTTCATTTAATTTCATTTTTTTTTTTTTTTTTTTATTTAATGTTTATTCAGTTGGAAAATCTATCCAATGATGGGCAACTCCGGGTTGTATCTCCCATATGCCCCTCATGGAAAAAAAAAGAAAAAAGCGTGCAGCCTGCCTGACCCACAAGACAGTAGAATGGAAAGTGAGACAGAAAGCAACCAGCACAACGTGTTTATATCATGGAAATACCGGGACCATTTTACATTCAAATTTGGCAAAAGTCGCAACATAACAGTACAATGCAAGCTGTGTTTGCCAGCAACCAGACTGCTATCCGCTTCAAAAGAGTCGACCTCTAACCTGAAGAAGCATCTTGAAGTGAGTTCTCTTTTTCATTATTTAAGCTAATATTGATCGCTAGCTAGCTATCTTACAGTTTGGCTGCACTGGATTAGCTATTCAGCTAGCTAGTAGGCTAGTAGGTATAGTATTAAAGCTAACCAGCTAACGAGTATATACAGTGACAAAACAAGTGAAATTTCACATGTTCAAAACTGCGATTACTCCAACAATTTTACACTACGCATATTATACATTATATTGTTAAGCTACTCCTTTCTCACTCACAATGTATTTAGGGTGGCTTGTGCCTTTTCTAACTCATGTTTTTGTGTAATGTTTTTGAATTAGCATTTACAATTCTGAAGAAACTGCCATGAAATGTCCATAGACTTAACATGGGGGTGCCAAAATGTTAGCCACAACAATGCGAACATTCTAAAAATAACCATTCAGAACCTTAGTCGGATGAACATTCTTTAAAAAACCATTAAGAACGTTCTTCAGATTCATATAATGCTTTAAATGTTTTTTTTTTTCCAATTGAAATTTTATCATAGTTTAAAAATATAGACTGTATTTTATGTATTGCAGTAAAAAAATCAAGTTTAGCTATTTAGATTTTGTCATCACTTGGACATAGTTTGTGAGAATCACCCGACCAGTATATGCCACATTCTACTTACATACTTTTAAAAATTAAAAACACAGTGTTCAGAAAGTATTCCAAAGTATTTACATTACGTTACTTACCTTGAGTAATCTAACAGAATACGTTACAACTTACATTTTAGGGCAAGTATTCTGTAATCTGTAACGGAATACATATTAAAAGTAACCCTCCCAACCCTGCTAGTAAGTGCAGGTCTGACATAATTCCCACACCTGCTGGCAAACCGGCGCTGAATTGTGTCCCTGTATGTCCTTGTGGCCCAGCATTCAATCAATTACAACGTGTGTCCAGCATGAGTCGACTGTGTCTCTGGTCACAGGAAGCAGATGTGAGCTACAGGTGATTTCCCCCAGGGGAAGGAACAATTCGGCAACAAATGGTTCCCTGCCACTGCACACCACCAGACTCAGACCAGCTAACAAAGGAAGGGGACAGCAAAGTGCATTTTTCAACCCACTGCTCACAGTTAGCCACAGTACATAGGCTGAAATATTCAATCAGATTGACAAACCCTGAGTTTTCAGTTTATTATTCTTATATGAACCATAAATGTCCTCGGAGGACTTTGTATTTATGGATTGCTGATGAGCCTCATTACAAGCAGTTAAAATTCTACACTAATCCATGGATTAAAAGATGTTTTCTTCAGCCCCGTGATCTTAACTGAATTATAGTATTAAGAGATCATTTTCTGAAATCCCATTCCTTCTGTATATCAGTACTTTCAGACATCCCTTTCGCAAAGAATGAAAGTCTCCCGCTTTAATAGTTTGTGTTAGGCTGGTGCTGGTGTGTAAAAATAAATAGAATGGTGGTCTTCTTTATGTACATGGTTTCCTCAAAGACATATAAATGTCTAACAATGTTGAAATTGCTATTTACAGACATTTGACAGTCAAGTAGTATTTGACATCGTTATTAACATCACAATTAGGTTGAAATCACCAAATGTTTAGTATAGACACTAATGAATCATTTCACCTTTTGCATTTTCTGGCAATTCTCCACAATTATTAACTTAACTTGTTGCCTTCACTAAACTTGAAATGGGAGAGCACACTTATCCGTTCTGGCCATTAACTTCTATTTCCTTATGTAAATATAATAGCCCTTGTTGCTAAGGAGGTGGGGAATTCCTTATTAATCTAATACTGATTGGCTGAGGCACTGAGGCAAACTATGTTTTCCTCTGTTCTTTCTATTTCACTTCTTGAAGCACCTGCTATTCAGGTGTGAAAGATTCTTGTTGAATGGAATTCTCTAAATAAACATTTGACGATCACGTCCATCCCAACAAACCCAACATTAAGGCAACACCAATCGACAGCATCCCTTTAGCATACCAGTTCATTTAACATGAACAGATGAATACAATAACACAGTAGGCCCTCTCTGTACTGCAGTCATTTTAGAATGGCCCAAGCTTGCCATGGCACTCATATGTTCTTGAGAAAAATATTTTGATGTGTGCCATGATTTGATAATGGTCAGAATGTAGTGAACATAGTTATTCACTTGACAGATCTGCTTCAATTCTGAAAAAAAGGCATTCGCTCTACACACACAGGCTTCAGTAATTCTAGTGTTTCATTATGAGTACATTAAACATATTCGTATCAGGATGTGTACAAAGCAGCTGGCAGCATTAACATGGCTGAATGCTGTTGCATAATTGAGGAGGTAAAATAATGAATTTCCTACAAATAGGTTCTAATTCTTCTCTTTAACTAAGGACAATTTTCAACAACATTCCATTTATATTTAGTGAAATGTTTGTTTTTTTTTAAGATAAAAGCATCAAAGTATTGCAGAATTGTTCAGGACACATTACAATAATGAGATTTTGACAAATACACAAATTATTGAAAAAATCTATAAATTAAGAAATCAACCCCATGTAACTGGATAAGCAATAAACTTGGCATGGTGCACTTTAAAGTGATAGTAAGTCACTATATTTTTACATTGCTATGTAGTAATTATCATTCTGGATATGGTTTCATGCAAAACCCTGATAAAACAACAATGTACGTAACTGCTTAACTTTTAATTTGATGGATATTAATGGTCAAGAAGCCATGCAGAAGCTATCTGTGGAGGATGAATTAATTGATTTTTGATCAATTTAACTGATTTTAGAGTATAGTGTACATTTACCATTGTGTTAAATGAATATCTTGCTCCAATTTGGCACTCACTGTAAGAACTAAGGTTATATTCTTGTAAACATTTTATCAAAGGAAATTTTCTGCAAAGAGGTAGCAGGGAAATTTGCTTCATTGAAAAAGGTAGTTTACATTTGAATATGACTGCATTAACTCCTCCTTGCTGTGTGTGGAAATGATTGAAGGCAAATGTTTCTATGGTAGATTAAGCTAGATCATGTGTCTGTGTTGTGACTGTGTTGTGTGTGAATAACAAATTATGCTGGTTCCATTTCTTTCCACTGTTGACAGCAGAAGAACATCTAAAAAAAATATGATTCATCCAGGAGTGCATGGCACTGGTTCATTTGATATGTGATCTTCAGGATTAAGTAAATACTAAATGGTTATTCATTGTAGTGATCAACTTTTAGCTCTAACTCCAGCTGGGTTACTCTCTTCCTGTTCACCTGTTGGATTTTGAGTGGCATTGCAAGCTGAGTGGAGGTCAAGATTTTTCTGAAAGATTTTCAGAGGCAGTCTGTTCTCACCCCAGGGAGAATATGGAGAACCCTCTCAGATTGTAACCTAAGACATAGAACGTGTACATGGGTATATATTCAGGCCTACAGCACACAATCCCTGTCTTTATGTGTTTACTTTTGACTCCAGTCTTCTTCTTTTGGAAGAACATTCCCTCAAGGGGGTGATATTGCGGTCGTAAGTCAACAAATAAATAAAGCTGAAACTTTCACCCTCGTGTTGCAGCAACACTGGATAACATCGCTGGGCCATATTAAGAGTTTGTAGATAAATGCTTTGACCTCAGCTGGCCACCTCATCCATTGGAAAGATTGTATTACATGCATAGCCTGGGACAAATGACACATTACCCTAAAGGTATTGTGAATCACTTCCGTATCTGTGGAAACTACAAAATATACAAAATAAACACTTCAAATCACAATTTCAGGATTGCTCAAAACAGGTATCATTGTATGAGTAAAATTATACCAGCGCTCAAGTGGCAAGACAAATTCATAGAAGCATGTATTAGATCTCTGACTGCTTTATATCTGTGCAGTCAAGAATGGGGACAATGAGAACACATGGAACTAATTAAACTCATTTCAGATAGGAGATCAGTTTTAAAGGCTATACATTTTAATGATAACATAAACTGATTGAAATGTTGATGTTAGAAACCGTTACTTTTAATCACTTTCAGTTTTAATTTTAGAGTCAGGAGCACTGTGATTTTTCAAAGACAGAGAAAAGAACTGCCTTTGGAAAGCTATTATTTCATGAGAAAAATATGGCTGTTCTTCACAGAGATAGCTGCGATACATAATGCACAAGGAGTTATGGAGAGCAGGGGAGGAACTTAATTGGGTATTCAAAGTTTGGTATGAAAAAGGCTGGAGCTGTAATTGGAAATGTAAAATATATTTAGAAATTAATAATAGAAGTCTGGTGGCCTTAAGGACTGAGATATACTTTTTTTATAATTGCTGTGCCTCTTTTAATTCAAAATTATTTGAGAATCTGATTATTAATTCAGGAATTACTTAATAAATACAGTGTGCTAACCCCTCAACACTACTGAATTGTCCTTCACTGCACTCACAATATGAGGCCATTGCATCAGTGTCATTCTTTACAGATCACTGCAGGCACAGAGAACAGCTCTAGTTCACTGTGGAGCCAGGAACATAGTGCTGGATATTATGTCTAAAGCTCTGTATCTGTGTTTAGTTACTGTGCATCTTGAATGTTCACCGAGTGCTAGCTGAGCCTGCCCCAGTGGAGCAGCAATATGAAAACACACAGTAGAATGTGCAGTCACAAAATAAGGAGTACCAGACTACCAGTAAAATATTGGAATGCCTTCAAAGTGCTGCTCCTAACTTCTAAGGATTTAAATGGGTTCGTGCCTGCCTATTTACAAGATCTTTTAATCCCCATACAGCCTTGCCGGATTGCTTCTTTCAAAAGAAGCTGGCTTCCTAGTTGTGTGAAAAATAGAAAAAAAAACTAAACCTGGCAGTAGAGCTTTCTCACACAGCATCATGATTATGGAATAGCCTCCAAAATTTTGTCTGCAGGAATCAGACACAATCTCAAATTTTAAGACTAAAAACCTATCCTTATAATTGGACTAATCAATCAATTTGGTCACTGAAGAGGAGGCTGGGTTTTGATTAAGGAACTTTTATGATGCTAAGAACTATCTTTGCAGTAAGTTCATTTCTAGTAGGTCTGCCTTGTGTTTATAATAGGTTCTTGCTCTAAACTGGATCTTTATCACCAGTCCTGGATCACCTTCATAGCCATGGGTCCAATCCTTTGTGTTCATATTTTTTTCATGTAACCACAATGTGCCACACACATCCATTACATACTGCACTCAAATTGCCTTGCTATTCTATGTGTGACAGTGCCAGGGGACACACCCCACATAAAACATGCACAAGGAGAAATATTTCTAAAAACAAATAATTTATGGAAAAAAGAACACAGAACCCTGTCCAAGCAAACCCACAGACTCCAGCCACACACCTGCTTTAAAGCTGTCAGTTATGGCAGGTGTTGCCAATTAACGATTAGACCTATTTATTATTACAGTTACAGACAACAGCAATTAACCAGGTTTGAATGCAGTTGACCACAGTAAATCTGTCTATTGTTAATGGTAAATTGAAAGAAAACAGGATCCTAAACACATTTTTGCACAAACATTTAACATGTACATCCAATACAACAAATAATCAGCATTTAAGTATCAGTATAAGTTAGTACAAGTATTTTTAGGAAGTGAAGAACCTCCTTTACACTATGCTAACCACTGTTTTCTCCCTGTCTTTTTCTGTGTCCCTCATACCATCTAACCCACAAGTGCTCCTTCACACCCGCCCTCTGCTTATTAGGGTTTTTCCTGCCTCAGTGGACAATATGCCTGGACCATCACTGTACTGGAAGACCAATGATGTCCCTGCCCTTGCCACTATTGGATGGAAGGTCCCCTTTTTGCTCTGCTTGAGCCCACCATGCCATCTGTATGGACACCTAACAGTCTTTTAATTTGAAATGAAGCCGTCAATGGATATTTCATGCCATTCCACTGTTTATCAGAAGTATCTCAACCACCATTTTGTGGAGTTAGAGAATTATTTTCACAATTATTTCTTTGTTTTGTTTTTTTTTCCAGATTCCTTTTGGAAGACAATGTTCACCACTATATGACAATTCAAATGTGTTAAAATAGGCATAAAACATTACATCTGAGTAATTTGTTTGAGTGAAAGACTGTATTGCCTACTACCCAAAATGTACGGTACATTCATACAGGGTACTATGTGGTGAATTATTTTTCCACACTCATATATGCAAATTTATGCATATATTGGACATTACATCTTATAAATTCTGAGGTACTGTGTTTTTTTAGGCTGTTTTGCGTTCACACTGAACTCTAACTTGATTGGGGCTGGTTGAGCTGAGATGAATTCTGGTCTGAGTGGGTGACAAGACTATTGTAATGTCACATATTCATTATGAGAGCATTTTAATGCCAGCTTCAGTTTTATTGTGTTCAGGTTCTCTTTGGTTTGTGAAGGTATAAGTGCACATGGGCATATGTACAATGTGTCAGGGTTGATGGGGGAAAGGACCCAGGCGCAGACAAAACAGGCAGTCAAAGGAGATCCTTTAATTTCAGGTCCAAACGCACAGGCAAAAATCATAGTGAAAAAACCAGCCCAAAATCAGAAACCAGAAAGGCCACAGGAGAAAACACAGTATCCAAAATGGCAGGCAAAAAGGGAAAATCAGGAACAGGCAGAGTCAAAAACCAAACAGATCTGAACTAACAACTGGCGAGAACGACACAGGAACAAAACTGAGACAATCAGGCAAAGAACAAAAGGAAACAGCAGGGTATATATACATGGGCTGGTGATGAGAGAACAGGGAGCAGGTGCGCAGGATGGGCTTCAGGTGGTGGGCGTGGCAGCAGGGCAGATAGGCAGGACAGGAGGAGGGGCGATGGCTGAAAAAACAAAAGCACATGCACGGGAAAAAAACAAAAGACACACCCACACTGACAGACCGGGAGAAACCAGCAACTCAGGCTGGAGTGCTGACACAATGTGCCTTTTGGAGTGCATTTTAATACTCTTACAGCCTGAGCCATTTAATGTATTTGACCCAAATGAACTTTCATGGAATTCATTGTTGCTTCTACTTCAAAAGCAGAGACTGATGGAGCATGGGGAAGGGGGCCGGGGGTTTGGGGAGCTGTCCTGAGTGGCTCAGCTGGGCAAGGCACTTGCTCCAAGTGCAAGCTAAGCCACAAAGCCCAGACATTGCTACTTTGAGTCTGGTCTGTTTCATTCACTAACTATGTCCAGTTTGCAGTGGCAGGACACAGTTGGCTTTGTCCTGTTCCCACTGTATCAGTGCCTCCTAGTGACATGCCAGCTTACTGGTTGTCGTCAGTAGGAAATGTGTCTTTCTTCCAACTGGCACTAGCACTCCAGTAGCATGCTGTATGATTTGTAGTGTGAGAAATAGTCATGGACATGTATGGCAGGACTGTAATTTCATCGGGGGGGGTGAAAGATTAAAAAACAAACAAATGAATCCTGATAGGAAGAAAAGGAATGCATTGATGCTATGGTGGTACAGACATATCAAGATTCTCTGTATCAAGATTCCCGAGCTTGGTCCTTGGGCTTCCTGTATACACTGGATTTTGTAACAACTGTGATTGCAAAGCCAAATATAATGAGAAGGTAATTAATCCGAATTATGACAATTTCCCCTGTAAGGCCACATTATGTCAGAAACAGATACATGGCTATGAAGAATTAATCTCTCATATTCATTTAAGGACTTACTAATCAAACAGATCGGTTCTCAGGCAACTAACGTATTCACTTTCCACAGTACCCTCAGAAAGAGGTTACATTTCCTTGGATGATTAATTAATGGCATGGCAGGTGAATTCACACAGGGGCACAAGGTACAGAGAATTTTCCACAGGTTAAGTGACGTGCCACCAAGAAAAGTAAGTCTGAGAAAAACTGCAAGGGATATAATGCTCAGAAATGGTGAGCTAGCTCTTAAATTAACGCATTGAAGAATTCCCTTTCTAAAGAGTCTGAGTTCTGGAGTACTAGTGCTAATGTGAATGAGACAAAGAACAAAACATACATGTATACAAATACAAATTTATATATACAGTGATACAAACAGTGATACAGCGATACAAAATATACACAAAAAAATGTCTACACATATACAGAACATTGTGAATGTTACATACAGTGAACTCCAAAAGTATGGATTTGGAATGACAAAATTTGGATTTGAAAAGATATAATGAGGGTTAAAGTGCAGGCTGTCAGCTTTAATGAGGGCATTTTCATCCACATCAGATGAACCATTTAGACATTACAGCCGGTTTTGCACACAGTGCCCCCATTTTAGGGTACCACAAGTATTTGAATGATTGGCTTCATAGCTGTTTCTTATAAGGCACGTGTGTTTGTTTGCATCATTAGCCCATGCACAAGTGAGCTGTCTAGTCTTGATTAGGCTTTGCATTTGCCTCTGGAATCTGTTGCCAGTATCTGACAACATGAGGAACAATGAAGTGTCAATACAAGTAAAGCTAGCCATCATGAATAGCCATTCTGGCTATGTCTCTGAATAAATCAGAGACACAGCCAGAACATCAGGCATGCCAGAATCAATTGTATGGTTCATCATCAGGAAGAAATAAAGCAGTGGTGAGCTCAGCAACAGTAAACAACCTTGTAGACCAAGGAGGACCACTACAGTGGATTACCAAAGAATATTTCCAGTTGTGTGTAGAAACCCCTAACAGTGGTCCAACAGATCAGAAGTGCTCTCCAGGATATAGGCATAGATATGGAAGGCTTCCATGTAGAGAAAACTACACCAGCAGAACTTTAGAGGGTATACTACAAGATACAAACCAGTAGCAAGCCTGAACAGAGCACCCAGGTTGCAGTTTGCTAATAAAAAAGTACCTGAAAGAGTCTGGAGTTCTGGATCAAAGTCCTACAGACAGATGAGACAAAGATTAACCTGTACCAGAGTGATGGAAAGGATAAGGTGTGGAGAAAAAGAACTGCCTATGTCCCAATACATACCACCTCATCTGTGAAATACAGTGAACCGAGTGTTATGGCTTGGGCATGTATGGCTATCACTGGAACTGATTCAGTTGTCTTCATTGAAGGCTGCTGACAGCAGCAGCATGATGAATTATGAAGTGTACAGCAACATCTTGGCTGCTCAGATACAACCTATACCTCCAAACTCATTGGACAGTAGTTCATCATGCAGCAGGCCACTGACCCCAAACACACTGCCATAGCAAGCAAGTTTTTCAGCACCAAAAAGTGGGTGATTGGAAATTTGACTGGCCAAGTCAATCTAAATTCAATTTTAATAGTAATAGTTTATTTCGGTCCTTATTAACAACTTTACAAAATGAATACACATAGAAATAAATAAACAACAATAAATATTGACCGAAAAGGTGTAGGCTGAAGCTTTAGCTTATTTTACCTACCCTTTTTACATAACATGTTTTGATAGGCAACCCTTTCTACTGGGTTTAGGCTATACAAGACAAAACAATAACAAAGCAAAAACAAAAGTTCCAAACGATTCATACACAATACAAATTATATATCAGTTATACATTTGTTTACCACCTTATTTTTAAACATTTTTTTAAATTCACAAAGTGAGCTACACATTTTTAACTCCTTGTCACAACTATTCCACAATTTTACCCCTTTGACAGATACACATCTATTTTTTACATTTGTTCTTACCTTTCCTTTTTTAAATATGCATATTCCCCTGAGTTCATATTGGCTCTCTCTAATTTGAAACAACCTCTGAATACAGTCAGGAAGTAAATTGTTTTGTACTTTGTACATTATCTGTGCAGTTTTAAGATCAACTAGATCACAAAATTTTAAAGTATTTAAGTTAATAAATAGTGCGTTGGTTGGTTCATAATAATCTGATCGACTTACAATTCTTATGGCTCTCTTCTGTAGCATGAAAATTGGATTTGTGATGGTTTTGTACGTGTTTCCCCATACCTCCACACAGTAGGTAATGTATGGAACTACAAGAGAACAATACAGTATATATAGTGATTTCTGATTCAAGATATCTTTAGTTTTATTTAATATTGCAATGGTTTTAGAAATTTTTGTTTTTACATTAATTATATGTGGTTTCCAACATAATTTATGATCAATTATTATGCCCAGAAATTTATTTTCATACACTCGTTCTATTTCAACATCATTAATCATAATTTTAGCTTGACTATTGATTTGCCGATTACCAAATATTATAAACTTTGTTTTGTTTAAATTCAATGATAACTTGTTGATATCAAACCATTTCTTTAATACTTTCAATTCCCTTTCTACTGTATTCAGAAGTTGTTCCAAACTTTTCCCAGAGCAATATAAGGTAGTGTCATCAGCAAATAAAACAAATTTTAACAATTTAGACACATTACAAATATCATTTATATACAATATAAACAGTTTGGGGCCTAGCACTGAATTAAACATATATTTCACATGCTAAAGTGAAGGCAAAAAGTCCCACCGAAAAAGCAGGAACTGACAGTACAGGCCTCGCAGAGCATCACCGGGGAAGATACATACCCAGCATCTAGTGATGTGTGTGGGTCAGAGACTGCAGTCATTCACTTAACCTGTCCAAATAGTTTTCATACACTAAAATGGGGCAGGGGACAGTGTATAAAACATGCTGTAACTTCTGAATAGTTCACCTGATATGGATGAAAATACCCTCGAAGTTGGCAGTCTGCACCCCACGATCATTGTACCATTCAAAATCCAAAATCCTGGAGTACAGACTGTCAGGACCCAGGACCCAGGCACAGACAATACGAGCAGTACGAAAATGTATTCTTTAATGACAAGTCCAAAAACACAGGCAAAATGGAAGTGAGAAAAAACAGTCCAAGTCAGAAGCCAAAAAAGTGGAAAACAGATAACATCCGAAACGGCAGGCAAAAGAGTAATCCGGGACAGGCAGAGTCAGTAACAAGCAGGAACAGAGCAGGTTTACTTTACTTTACTTTACTTAAAGGCAAGAACAAAACAGCTACGACACTGAGACAATCAGGCAAAGAACAAAGAAAACAGTAGGGATGGGACACTCGATACTGCCGTTTTGACGCTGTGTCGAGCTTCCGAAGCGCAGACATTTCAAAACACTACTCCGAGGTGTGGTTCAAAACACCCATGTCATGTGACCATGGCTAAGTGAAGCTTCGGTGCATTTCACCCCTGTTTCGACAGGTGGCATACCTGCCGCTCCTACGTTTGATTGACAGCATCTGGAACAAACATGATCGCACATCTGTCTCAACCGCAAAATCCCAGAATGATTAAAAGTCAAGCAAACACATCCCAACTTCGACGGTTTTTGTGAGAGGAGAGAAATTTTGAGAGATAGTGACATATAGCAGTTGACAGTGTGATTTAGTGAGTGATAGTTAGGCGAGATATAAGGTTAGTGATACATATTGATTGGTTGGCTAGTGAGAGACAGACAGTGAGCGATAGGATAAATATAGTGACATTAATATATAGAGAGTGATAGCGACAGATAGCACAGATAGGTGAGAGATAGCATAGCAATTTGATAGGTGTAGATAGACTGATAGATAGGCTAGATTAAGATGGAGAATCCACGTAAGAGATCCTGATCTCTGGTGTGGGATCTGGTGTGGCTTCTGACATGAAACTGAAATACAAAGCAATTCAAATAGCCTCACAGATGTTAATAAACACAACACAACAGAAATTAAGAAATATTTATTGAAACACACTGTTCATTACTGTTCATTACAGTTGCTGTCTCCGACAATCTGAAAGCTTTTGTTTCTTTGTTTGTTGTATGGTGATTTTGTATCGATCATATGCATTGATAGCCTGGCATAACCCACCAGAATAATAAGTAGTTTAGAATTTGTCAACGCTTGTCTGAGTTGTTGTTTCGCAGAATAGCATTATCAAGATGTGACGATAGCAAAAGTGGCCAGTAGGTGTCACCGTGGAGATGGGTGTCAGATTGTTTCGAAACCTCAAAACAATTTCTGGCACAATTGCTTTGAACGTTTCAGTGTTTCACAAAGCCTCGCTTAGCCCACCACTAGAAAACAGCAGGGTATATGTAGTTAGGTAGATGATGACACAGGTGTGTGGAACAAACTTCAGGTGATGGGTGTGGCAGAGTAGCAGGACAGGGAGGCATGCAGGACAAGGAAACACAAGGACCTGTAAACAAAAAGAAGACACACCCACACAGGCAGACAGGGAGAGCCCACCTCAGGCTGAAGTGCTGACAACAGAGCAAATGAATAAATAAATACAGAGGGGGGGAAAAAACAGAAGAAAACTACTACTGTTGCAAATAGTATCAAGTGTTACATCATATCCAGATAAAGCCTTAGCATGAGGTTTAAGCCCATGGAATGAGTAATTCATGTGGATATATAGATAGAACAAGACTATTATTCTGAGATCTTTGAAGAATTCATTCTTCTACAAATATACTGACTTGTACAATCTTTTGTCTTTGTCAACAGAGAATTGGAAACTGACATCTGTCCATTATGTTATAAGGGAAATGATCTGATGTATGGATTGAATTCTGGGGGGAAAAGAGAAGGAATATGTTATCAGCTACCAAAATCATATTATAATACCATGTTCCATGACAATATCAAAAAAAAGTGAGAGACATTAGTAAAATCACTCCTCCGTATCAAGTGGGAAAATTGATGTACTCAATTATGTACTCACTATTTACATACTGCAATGTTTTTAACACAACCTGCTCTACTGCAAGCAATCTGGCGTCAATTCACACTTAAGGGCACAAGTCTTTGTCAGTTTTTGGTATTCAGATGTAATGTCCATAAATATCTTAAAATGGGTGGTACAAAATTGTCTACAGTGAATAAATGTAAATTGTTCTAGAAACCACAGTGCCTTTCTCTGATGCTGGTAGCCAACAGATTTTCTAATTCATGTTATTAGTCCTAATTTCTGAACACAGTGGCAAGACAGCCATTACACATTACATTACATTACATTGCATGCATTTAGCAGATGCTCTTATCCAGAGCGACTTCAATCGCAATAGAACATAGGTGTATCCATTCACTTTAAACAAGCAACAGTGTCAGACCAGGCTCACAACACTCCCAGACCAGTGAGTGTGAGCATAACACTATTCAAGCCCTACCACAAGTTAACTTGTACACTCTGACAAAAGCCAAGTATACCATGATACAACAGGTCCTAGAACACAAACTCATAATACATCATAATTCTACACATAAAATTAACATTGAATGCAAGAAGTAGCAGGTAGTAGGAGGTAGGGATAGAAGTGGAACCGAGATGCAGTCTGAAGAGTTGGGTCTTCAGTCTGTGTCCGAAGCTGGCAAGTGATTCTGCTGTCCTAACCCCCATGGGAAGTTCATTCCACCACTGAAGTACCAGTACAGACAGGGATTGTGACTGAGAAGAGTGACTGCATCAGTTTGGGGCAGTCAGTTGCCCTGTGGATACAGAACACAGCAATCTTGAGGGAAAATAGGGTTTGAAGAGTCAGGGGTCGTAGGTATGATGGGGCTGCCCCATTCACTGTCCTATATGCCAGCACCAAGGTTTTGAACTTGATGTGAGCAATAACAGGAAGCCAGTGAAGTGAGACAAGGAGGGGAGTAACTTAACTACATTTAGGGAGATTGTAGACAAGTCATGCAGCTGCATTCTGGATTAGATGTAGAGGTTTGATTGCACAGGTAGGAAGGCAAGCAAGGAAGGAGTTACAGTAGTCCAGGTGTGAGAGGACCAGGGCCTGAACTAGGAGCTGCATTGAATAGGTAGCGAGATAGGGGCGGATCCTTTGGATGTTGTACAAGAAGAATCTGCACGTCTGACTCACTGCTGCCACCTAAGAGGAGAAGGAGAGTTGGCTATCAAGCATTACAGCAAGGCTTTTGACAGTTCTATTGGTGGTAAGGCTAAGGTGGTAAGTAATCCCCAGTGTATCCAGTGCGGATAAAAGTAGAGCGCGGTCCACTGTGTCAAAGGCTGCAGGAAGGTCAGGAAGAACCAAGATCAAGGAGTGGGAAGAAGCTTTGGCTGTTTGAAGAGCCTCAGCAATGGAGAATAGGGCAGCTTCTGTGGAATGGCCAGCCCTAAAATCAGACTGAAAAAGATTGAGACGTTTGTTCTGGGAAAGAAAGGAGGATAGCTGGTTAGGCACAGCTTGTTCAAGCATTTTAAACAGAAAGGGAAGGAGAGAGATTGGGCAATAGTTCTGGACAGCAGATGAGTCCAGAGTCCTTTTCTTCAGCAGAGGTGTGACTCGCGCCTCCTGCTGGCACACAGCCCGTGGAGAGTGACTGATTCATCAGACTCGTGAGGAATAGAAGACTGGGTGTGACGGTCTGTAGGAATGGGATCCAGAGTGCAGGTAGTCGGCAGATAGTCTGTGCGGATTAGAAAGTGAGCTTTGAATTTTAGATTCATAAAAGGAAGCCTTAGCTGATGTCACACTCGCAGAGAAGGCAGAGAGGAGTGCTTGATAGTTCAGCAGATAGGTGGAGGAGCTGGATTTTCTCCACTTCCTTTCTGCAGGATGAAGCTTTGCCCCCATTCTCGTGGAGTGCATCAGTTAGCCAAGGACATGGCAGAGTCTGTCATACAGACCTGGAAGTAAGAGGCCAGAAAGAATCAAGGGAAGAGGAAAGAGAAGAGAAGGGTAGGAGAAGGGGCGGGAGAAAAGTGAGAACTGTGGACGAGAAGGTTGAAGGTGCCAGGTTGCGTGTATTACGGCAAGAGATGACAGAGGTAGGCACCAGGGTGGGTTGTGGAGGAGAAGATAGAGAAAAGGAGACAAAGAAATTGTCAGAGAGCTGCTCCACCTTGGCTCTAAAAGTTAGAGCCAAGGTGGAGCAGTTCCTGAGGAAGACCAGATTATTAATTATGAAAGTTGAGCAGAGACTTCAGGGAAAATAAAGCAGTTCCATAACTGAGACGAGCCTTTTCAAAACTCATGCATACCTTGGGATAAGTAAAAAAAATGCCAGTGGAACAATTCTGATTTTTCCCTCATAGGCTACATTCAGACTGCAGGGTTTCATGCTCAATTCCAAATTTTTGCTGGGACCTCATTTTTTTCTGACTGTACATATTTATTTTTGAAGTTCTAGTTCTAGCTATTATATTGAAGACAATTTGTAATGTATGCCACAAATTCATCGGGTTATCCCCATGGCTTTCACAGCAAGATTCATGATTGTAGTGACCAATCTCTATGGAAAAGCATGTGTGAGTAGGGGTATATTGGCTTGTGACAGGGACATCCACATGTTTACCATACACTATAGAGGTTATTCAGCCTCAGCAAATCTTCAGTTTGCATGGGTGTCCATGAGCTCTGCAAGGCCTTGGGGTACAGGTTAATGCCTGTGGGGATTCCCATGGTGTGCCAGTGTAATTGATGGGAGTCACATTCCCATCATTGCCCCCACAGCTAATCACACTGATTATTTCACTTGTAAAGGCTGGCACTCAGTCCTTTTGCAGGGGGTTGTAGACCACCATTTCTGGTAAGGATAATTAATGTGAATTAACCTCAATCTGTCTTTTCTACTAACACCTCTATCCCCCTGCTTCTCCTCTCTTCCCCCCTTCTCCATCAATGTGAATTATGTCTTAATTACACCGTGCATTGTCCTAATGAGTATACAGCTGTAATGTCACTCAATCTGTAGCCTATGGGCTAATCAATATTCCTGATTCAGGTTATAGTATGGTTATAGAGCCGACATGAAAAATTATTTGATGGTGGATATTATATATTATTGTTATTAAGTAGGCAAGCCTTGTTGTCTTGTTGATCATACCCCCCCAGTTTAATTCCCCACTCATTAGATGTCATCTCTACAGTTTCACCAACATCTGTACTGGATGGCATGGCATAATAGTTCTGAGGAATTCCAATGTCTACACTCTGGCAGGGAAAGGACACCTTTTCCCACAAGTAAGCTGTTAGTCAACTCCCAGGGGAGCGAAATAAGTTCTGCTCCGACGAAGAAGCAGATCCGATGTTTGTAGTAAAAGACAGGAAGGTTTATTTGCCCAGCCGGCCGTGGGAACATCAGCATGGAGCAGAAGTTCGTCAGGTACAATGTACAGTTCACATTTATACAGTTTTCAGGAGGTACATTTACATGTGATGGCCAGGAAACCCCCTGGAAAGCAAGTCCATATATGGTCATGGGGAACCTCGCGTTCCCCGGACTGGAAGTAGCGGTAAATGTGAATTGGCACCTTTTAGCTATGGTCGGATGCAGCGGCATCCCTTTGTGTTCTAATACACAATGATCAAATACTGTGCCGCTCAACAGAACTGTCTCCTAACATAAGCTATTTGTTCTGTTCCCTCTATTACAACAACACACGCACATACACTATCCTTCAATGTTCTTCATGACCTACGAAGTGCATTACCCCATTTGAAGATTATTCTCTATTGTACTGTACATGGTCACCTCAGGCCACAATCTGCAGTCTGTCCTACACAGCCTTCAAATGAGCATTCAAAGGATCCTCACGGACTTCAAATTGCTCCTTAACACTGAGCACAACAACACATCTGGATAGCCCATCCTGCGCACCTGTTCCCTGTTCTCTCATCACCAGCCCATGTATATATACCCTGCTGTTTCCTTTGTTCTTTGCCTGATCATCACAGCTTTGTTCCTGTGTCGTTCTCGCTGTTTGTCAGTTCTGATCTGTTTGGTTTTTTGACTCTGCTTGTTCCTGATTTTCCCTTTTTGCCTGCTGTTTTGGATACTGTGTTTCTCCTGTGGACTTTTTGGTTACAGATTTTGGACTGTTTTTTTTTCACTACGATTTTGCCTGTGAGTTTGGACCTGTAATTAAAGGATCCTTTTACTGCCTGTTTTGTCTGTGCCTGGGTCCTTTCCCCTGTCAACCCTGACAGTGTAAGACAGGGCTTATGATGTCACTTGATAGGCCTTGAATCAAAGTAATTAAAAAAGGGCAGAAATGAGTGCATGTAGGCTACAATATTTCTTGTAAAGAAATGATCACCTGTAGATGGAAGCTAATTTAACCCTGTATCCTTTATCTGATCCTTTGATCATCTCAGAACACTGAAAAGATTAATGGCTCCCCAATTCCGATCATGCTGTTTGGAGACTCTGCTTATCCTCTTCGCAGCTGGCTCATGAAAGGGTACACTGACACTGGGAGCCCATCAGACAAGCAGTGGTACAGTGATGAGTGACTCAGCCAGGCCTGAATGACAGTGGGGTGCACATTCAACCAGATGAAGGGGAGATGGATATGCCTGGGGAAACACCTGGATGTCGACATCACCACGGTAGCCACCATCCCCAGTGCATGCTGTGCTCTCCGCAACCTGTGTGAAATGCATGGTCATGCTTTTCCTCACCATGACAAAAGGAGCACAGAGAAAAACCACAAATGATGCTCAGCCACTGAGAATCAGAGAGATACTGACACAATTTTCTGATAGTCAGCATTGAAGGACAGTGACATTCTGTCTTTGTGTGAGACATTTTATTTAGAAGGCTATATTTATTGCAGGTTATTGTTCGAAGTTTGTGTGAAATCGATGCCTTTTTTTCCTCAACAGTAAAATGTGGCCTGTATCATTTGAAATTTTTAAATGAAATGAAATGAAATTAAATGAAGTCTTAGGTCACCATATTGTGATATAGCAACTTGGGCATGGTATCCACCCCTTGAGAGAGGGTGCAGCTCTTATCTCCAGAAATTTGGCATATAGACTAAATATCTCAAAACCTTGACTCATCAGGGCCAAGGCCAGGCAGCAGACTTTCTGTCTTAAACAGACCTCTGCTTCGTCCCGTGAACCACAACTTAAATTTAGTTTCATAGAGACGGTGTCTGTCTCCCGAACTTCGGTCCCATACTGTTTAAAGAAATCTATTAGGGGCATTTGCCCTGACAACTTGATAAAAATTAAATCTGGTGAACCTAAAATTACAAATGGTCCTTAAGATTGGGTTTATTAAATATAAGGTCATTAACACCCAAAGCAATACTAGTAAATGAATTGATTACTGACCATAAATTCGACATCCTATGTCTGACTGAAACTTGGCTTAAACAAAATGAATTTATTGCTTTAAATGAATCAACACCTCCCAGTTACAGTAACTACCAGATACCTCGTGCAACTGGTAGAGGTGGTGGTGTTGCTGCTGTATATAACTCTAATCTTTGTACCACTTTTAAATCTGGCCATAACTTTAATTAATTTGAATTGCTAGTACTTGGCTTTGCACATCCTGACAAGACTGCATCTCAGGTATTTACGCTTGTAGTTGTCTACAGGCCACCTGGCCCTTATGCTGTTTTCTTATCTGAATTTGCAGACTTTCTATCCAACCTGGTTGTCAACACAGAAAAGGCTGTGGTAGTAGGCGATCTCAACGTTCATATGGACAATGAACATGATCCATTGAGAGCAGCATTTTTGTCCATTATTGACTCCATTGGATTCTCTCAGTTTGTGCATAAACCCACACATTGCTGTAACCATACGCTGGATCTAGCCCTCACTTACGGCACTGAAATTAACAATGTAGTAATTAGGCCACACAATCCTGTCGGACCATTACTTGGTGACTTTCAACCTTCCTTTAGCTTTTTACATGAACTCAGAGCCTGTATTTTCTCTCAGGTGCACCATCTCTTCTACTACTACTAAAGCCTTTCTTGATGAGCTCCCTGCTTCATACAGTCTGCACAATGAAGAATACTTAAACTTATGCTCAAACCCTAGTTCGGCTAAAATAAATCAACTCACTGAAAATATTGAGTCCACACTACGTAATACCCTAGATGCTGTTGCACCCCTAAAAAAGAGGAAAGTCCCAGACAAAAAGCTTGTACCTTGGTATAATGACCAGACCCGTGCTATCAAACAAACTGTGCGGAAACTTGAAAGAAAATGGCGCTCCACAAATCTACAGGTCTATCTCCTGGCCTGGAAAGAAAGTCTTGTAAGCTAAAGGCATGCGCTCACAGTTGCCAGATCTGCGTATTTTTCTACCCTAATAGAGGCAAACAAGGACAATCCCAGGTATTTGTTCAGCTCCGTCTCCAGACTAGTTAAGAGCCCTGCATCAGCCAACCCCTGCACTCCAGCAATTGATAGTTTCGATGACTACATGAATTTTTTTGACAGCAAAATCATAAAGATATGTGACACAATTCAAAAAATCTCCTCTAATTCTGCCTCCAGCCTAGCCTGTCCAACCTCAGATAACATAGAGATGTCCAATAGGCCAGCCACATGCCTAGACTCTTTCACACCCATTAAACTTAGCGATTTCACCTCCCTAATAAATTCATCTAAAAATGCTACCTGCCTACTAGACCCCATTCCAACAAGATTCTCAAAACAGCTGCTACCTGAAATTGGCACTCTGTTATTAAATCTTATCAATGCCTCCCTTACATCCGGACATGTACCTCAGTCCTTCAAATTAGCAGTCATCAAGCCTATCCTGAAGAAGCCCACTCTAGACCCGAATGACCTGTCGAACTACAGGCCCATCTCAAATCTCCCATTCCTTTCGAAAATCTTAGAAAAAGTTGTAACAAAGCAACTTTGCTCCTTCTTACAGTGCAATAATATTCTGGAAGTCTTTCAATCAGGGTTTAGACCGCATCACAGCACAGAAACCGCTCTCCTAAAAGTACTTAATGACCTACTTCTCTCCTCTGACAATGGCTGTATCTCCCTACTTGTGCTCCTAGACCTAAGTGCAGCCTTTGATACCATCAATCATCTTATTCTATTAGACCGACTTGAGAACCTGATTGGCATAAGCGGAAAGGCTCTATCCTGGTTCAGGTCTTATCTCTCAGAGCGACATCATTTTGTCTTCATTAACAATAAGTCTTCCAAACTCTCCAGAGTAAGACATGGAATACCACAAGGATCCGTGCTTGGACCTCTGCTCTTTTCGTTATACACGGTCCCTCTTGGAAATATCATTCGTAAACATGGCATTAATTTCCACTGCTATGCAGACAATACCCAGTTATACATATCGGCCAAACCTGATGTCTCCTTAGAAATATCAAACATGGAAGCCTGCCTCAAAGACATAAAGACATGGATGGCCCATAATTTTCTCCTTCTAAATTCGGACAAAACATAAATATTGGTGATCGGCCCAAAGTCTATCAGGAGCAAACTCTCCAATATTACATTAAGTCTTGATGGTGTCTCTCTGGCCTCAAGTGCAACCATCAAAGACCTTGGTGTCACGATTGATCCTGAGCTCTCTTTTGACACACATATTAAAAACACTATGTGTTTTTGAGGAATATTGCTAAAATCAGGAAAATCCTATCGTTACACGATGCTGAAAAGCTAATCCACGCTTTTGTTACTTCCAGATTGGACTACTGTAATGCCCTCTTGTCAGGATGTGCATATGCCTCCCTAAAGCCCCCTCAGCTGGTTCAAAATGCAGCTGCTCGTATGCTAACGAGAACAAAGCGCTTTGAGCATATCACTCCAGTATTAGCCTCTCTTCACTGGCTACCTATCAAATACCGCATTGATTTCAAAATACTTCTCCTTACATTTAAAGCTTTAAATGGGCTTGCCCCTCCCTCTCTTAAGGACCTTCTTCACCCATATTCTCCAAAACGAACTCTATGTTCCCAAAGTGCAGGACTTCTCATTGTTCCAAGAGTGGGTAAAAGTACTATAGGCGGTAGAGCCTTTTCGTACCGAGCCCCTCTTTTGTGGAACAATCTACCCACCGAGGTTCGGGGAGCAGACTCTCTCTCCACCTTTAAGTCTAGGCTAAAAACTTATCTTTACTTCAAATCCTTTAGTTGAGGGACATGGCATGGTTGCTGACATTTATCGTAGAGTCTCTGGTGGACTAAGTGGTCATTGCTGTCACTACATCATGGCCTGGGTACTCTGTGTTCAGCTGATCCAGCTGTGATCTGATGTTGACTGCCTTAGGGTCACCCTCATGATCGTGTTGGCCCCTTGCCTCTCGTCCCCTAGGTATGCTGCCATAGTGCTTATCTGCCGGGATTTTTTACACACTTGCATCCCTCTTCCCCCCTCTGCCTTCATGCCTTTATGTTTCCAATTAACAACCACTAGTCACTGTTTTCTTTTTGTCACCTATCCCTGCTCCGGGCTCCTGCCTGGAGCTGTAGCCCAAGCGTCACTTCCGGATTCCCAGTCCTGCTACTCCACTGCCCTGCCTATCAAGTCACAACCTGATTTCCAGTCCTGCTACCCCACTGCCCTGCCTATCAAGCGAACTGCTTGCCAAGAACCGGACATTTTAGGATACATTTTATAATCACTTTGTTGCTAATTACAACTGTATATCAGACTCAATTGTCTTAAAAGTACATTGTACAACTCTGTTTTTTTCTCTCAAATTCTATCTGCCCAGTGCCGGCCAGAAGCCTGTTCCTGTTAATTTGGGAGTTTTTCCTTGCCACTGTTGCCTTAGGCTTGCTCTCAGGGGGTCTCAGGCCTGGGAACAATGTAAAGCTGCTTTGTGACAACTTGTGTTGTAAAAAGCGCTATACAAATAAAAAAATTGAATTGAATTGATGTGAACACTCACAGTGATAGTTCATATAGCAGCTTTTATTGACAATGTTTCAGTGAAAACATTTTAACATGCAACACCTACTATATGTATTAAAAAGACTACATCTACATGTAACCTTAACATAAAATCTGCAGGTTCAATATGGGCTACACAGTAACAAAAGAATGGAACTCTAACCTATTACAAACAGTTGAGCAGCAGACCTGGATCAAATAAACTGGTATAGTCTACCCGTGCAAACGCATTTATCAGTGTCAAACATTCCACTCAACAGAAAAAGCTTCTCAAAACTTTAAGTATATGTTTAACAACTTAAATATTCACCTTATCACTATTTAATCTACTGTAATGATTTAATTATTCTTATCAACTTCAGGTGGCTGGGTCTGAGGGAATTGTGGACATTGGAATGGGCCCTGCTTGGCCTGATCATGTTGGAAAGATTCAGGGCGAGCTGTAACCTGTTTGGGGATAGAGGCTGGGCCAGGTCATGCCAGAAGGATGGGTGCTGAGCTTGACCATGTGGGATGGGTTTAGGGTGAGTTGGAGCCATGTGGAGAGGTGCAGGCTGGGTATGATTGTAGTGGAATTGTGGAAACTGGGCCTGATGCTGGATCTTGTGAAAAGATTGAGAGTGGGCTGGTACCTGGAAGAAAGGTGAATGCTGGTTCTGGTTAGAGCCTGCAAAAACTGTATAAACACTGACATGAGCTTTAGCTCAGGAGCATGCTGTGGAGCTTGCATTTTCAGATGAAGATCTACATCTTCTGTTCTAAGGGTGTTGTTTATCTTGTTGTAAAAGATTTCCAGTGTTGTTTCAAGGTTAGTTTTTCTTTTTATGCTGGAAGCAATCGTAGCTGTAAGAATGGGGAACATTGTATGTTAATATCACATGTTTAAAGACAAACGATTTCTGGGGTAGGAAGAAATAAAGGTGGGTACGGAGTTGTAGTGGGGTACAGCGTCATGTGATAGAGGTAACTATTGTCAACTGTCTGGCGCACAGACATAGTCAGCCAGTCATTTAGTTGCCCAGCCATCCAGCCAGTGTTAACCAGCAGTTTTGATAAATTAAAGCCAGACAATTACAGTTGTGGGCCATTTACCTTTAGAGGGTTTGGACGTTGCCCTGGGGTCCTTGTCCTTTTGGGGAGCCTGTGGAATTGGGGTAGAATCTCTTGTGCTCTCTCCAGACATGGATGGGAGTCGCACTAAGCTCAGGGGATTGACTGGTGAAAGACAAATGAATATTCTAATGATATCATATTATTCAATATTTAATGACAATATTATAATTTATAATCTGATTATAATGCAATGACTATAAGGTGTGTGACTTACAATGTAAATATTCGGCTCTGTGCTGCTTCAAGCAGAAAGAAAACCAACTAGCACATAAGCAACTCACTGAGTCGCCAGTTGAAACATTAGCACTTTCAAAAATACAGCCTTGTAAGCTACCTACAAAACTTACCCGTCTTGCTGTCATTCCGTCATGCTGAGTAATTAATGCCCCTGCCACCAGTGGTCCCTGCCAATGAAGTTAGTTCTGGTCATCTTCACTCCGACACAGGAGCTGTCCAGCTGCTCTAAAGGGTGACAGCTGGGATTTTTCAGCCAAAATACAGTCCAATTCATCAAAAAGATATGTTATTCATCCATGGCCACTTTGAAGTATTTTGCCTCCTTGTACTCAGCTTTAAGGCTCTTTATTTTATGCTGACACTGCAGCCATGTGCTCTTGTAGCCATGCAAAGCCATTTCATTTGAAATGTCCTCAAAGACAGAACGATTTAATACAAGCCCTTGAGCTTAGCTTATATGGATGTCTACCTTAAATGATTATGAAATTTCTCACTTAGTACAATCTCCATTGGTTTATACTGCCCTCCATACTTGCAAAGGTACTGCCAAGCTAATGAGGAATAATAACGACAAGGGTGTTGCAGAGTGACATAAAAACTTGGGCCATCCACCCCCAGGTTGCATGTAAGTCACACGGCTAGATATCCAATTTATTTCCATATATTCTTGTGGCCTAAATCAAAACTGAAAAGATGTGACTTCATGTGTTTTTACTGCTCACACTGTTCTAAAAACATATAAGGAATGGGGAACTGGAATGAAAAACTGGAATCAAGCCACTCTTTAGCTGCAGTCTGAACATAGGCATATTGGACACAGTTTGTGTTATAACTCAGTGTTTCATTATATTAATAAGCACAGGAGCACACTTTGGCATAACGCCATTGTCAGCTAGCTAATACAAGAAATTTGTCAGATGGTGTACGCTGGCAGTTGGCAGACCTATCTGTCTATGGAGCTCATATATAAAATTGTATATTTTTCTGATTCTACTCAGATGAATTAAAATAGTCTAATTTATAGATGACACTAGACTCTAAAGTGAAATTGACATTTTAGAAACTACCAAAGCAAATTCAAGAAGATTTAAATAGTCTCTCATACTTTGAGAGACATCTGCAAATGAAGCTTAACATGTATAAATGCAGATGTGGGCAAAAACAAATTAAGGCAGGATTATTTTATGACAGTTGCAAAATTAAAGTGTGTGCAACATGTACCGATGTGTATGCATGCAGTTATGAAGAATACATCATTTGTATGTGCAATTTTTGAGCATTAAAAGCATGTTTGGGTTTATTTATTTATTTATAAGAGAAATCAATATTTAGAACAGCAGTATTCCTGCTGGGGTGGATGCAGATTTTTGCAGAATATATATGGTTTGAATTTGTAACTTGACATTTTTTACTATGTTGAAAGTTTTGTTTTAATGAAGATTAGCACCAACTGTACAAAGAGGTAGATCCCAAAGTGTGGGCATGTTCTGTCAGTTGGAATGAGACATACTCAAAGAACAAGATGGCAGCAGACCAGAAAGACACTGGGACATTCAAAACACTGTGGTCCTGCACAAGTTAATTTTTTTGGAGTTTATATTTCAGCCCCTAGCGCCCCCATATGCTCAAAATCATGTCTATGAGTTGCTCAGATTGGATTGCACAGCTTTGATAACAAGATAGTAGGGCTAGGACAGAAGCAAAATTATCTCAAAACATGCTGAAATTAATTTGTTAAGGTAGGCTAACATGGGAAAAATGCATGCTGAGTTGCAGTATAAGTAAACCATTTAAGGGTAATAGCAGAGTTTAAAATATCAGATCACACAATTCTATATTCTCTCAGATAACATTTCTTTTTTAATAATCCTTATTTAAGAATCTGTACATAAAATTGTTTCTCCAATTGCATCTGATTGTATCTACCACAGTCCAAAAACAAAATACACATATGGTTTTGAAACTGTAATCTTCTCTTCAGGATTGTTTGAAATAAAGGTATTAAATCCTGATGAATTCAAACAAAAAATACTCTGGAAACCATTTCTATTACTATGGCAATTTACAAATGTAAATTATGCTGTAGTACTGTGTAATTCCAATGTGTCAGTAATTAAAATGCAACAATTTTCAGCTTCTGTTATTGCATAGATGTAAAACACATTTCCTACCTTTCCTAAATCACATCCATATACTTTAACCTTTCCATACCCAAAACCCACCCAACCAAACATCAAAACTAATCTCTAATGTAACTCAAGGTATTTTAAAAGAATTCAGTTACACAGCGCTTACTATGAATATGTAACAATTGGTCTGTATCTTTAGATTTAAGTTTATGTGTGCCCACAAATGTAACTGACCCTTACCACACATCCACCCCTGGCATGGAAGATAAGACTTGCTACAATACTGGATAAATTGTTCACTATAAACTGTATTTGAATAGGGTGCTCAGTGATTGGTATCTTAACATGTCCTCAATGAGGTCCTTATTGAACCAACCAAATACACTTCATTTCACAGGGGCAGTCTCTGAAAGACTTCAATTAGATTGAAGCCAAAGATACGGTAAAGCCAGTAAATATAAAACATTGATCATTTCCCTGCCACTTATTTACCATTTATAGTCAAACAGCAGATAAAATCATGACTTCTCAATATTTTTATTCTCCCTGTCAATACTAGTAATTTTTAAAACAGTAGACCTTATTTGTTTCCTTCCATAAATGTGCTTTCCACACACTTACATTCCACACACTGTACATGTGCATTAAATACACAGAAAAACTTTGCATAATATGTTCAGTATATGAACAGAATATGTGATGTTCAGTGTTCTAAATTGCTGATGAAATGCCCAACACTTTGCAAAGCCATGCTAGTTGTGTACACAAGCCATGGAGATAAATAAAATAACTGTGTAAATCACAGCAAGAAATGCTTCTTTTTTTACTAGTTTCCATTTCTACAGGAAGAAAATTCAGCCAAGGTTGGGCTCCACATGTTCAAGTCTTGACATTTTCATTACTGCAAATGACATGTTGCACTCAACTTACTGACGAACATCTCCCCAGTGTCAAGCCCACAACTGCAAAGGTCTGAAACCCAAGAGTGCCAGGTCATATCCGCAGCTGCCCAGATTATTTTCACATCTTCAGGCTGACAATAATTATCACCTGTCAGTGAATCGTCAATGACCAGGCAGGGGACTGCCTTATGACTGCTTATGAAAAACTAATAAATAATTAACATTCTCATTTTATAATTTAAAACATTATTTCTGTTGTCCTCTGGCGAAATCTTTGCATAGTTAAACACAGATGGATAGGAATGACTTCATTTGAAGATTTGTAAAAATAAATGGAAAACTAAGATATTTTTGTTCCTCTTAAAAACAGCTCATTGGATAAAGCACAGCAGTCTAGTTTAATTATACCTTTAAGCACTGCATTTAAAGAATGTACAAATGATGCATGATAGTATAATTTTAGAGAAAGGCTTTATAAATTACATAGCGGGACTGTTTGCTTAAATGAACATTCCCAGGAGGTAAAATTATTGTGCAGAGTTTTATTTAGAAGCCATGTGTTGGGATGTGGCCAGACATTTGGATGTAATTTGTGCATGTTCTCTTTCAAGCTGGTAAGTCGAGTCATCAAGTTTCAAACTGTAAGCTTCTGCAGTTTGTGGAAGGCTTACAGAATCTTTATAAGTGGAATTATTTCCCATGTCTGTAATATACTAAAGTGATTCAGGGTGAAAGCCACAACCGTTTTGTCATCAATTCCACATCCCAGCTGCCAAATTATATCAATTAAAGAAAACACACAAGATAACCCTTTATAACCATTGTGTACATTTAGATGCTTATAATACATTTACAATTACTTCTGAAGGGTCTGTTTTACTATTTATTATTTTTATTTATTTATTTATTTATTTATTTATTTATTTATTTTTATTATAGAGTATGTCTTGTAATTAGGGCTGTCAAGCGATTAAAAAAATTAATCTAATTAATTACATGCTTTGTGATTAATTAATCTAAATTAATCACATACATCAATATTTGCCGTGAGAAGCATTTAAAAATATACAGCGCAAATGTGGATACCGTGTATGATATAAAAGAACCTACCTAGCCTACAGTTAGGTATGATAAACAATAGTTAGCTAGCAAGCCTACCGTATATCTAGCCCGTCCATGTATGCTAAAAAGTAGCTCGCTAGCCTGTAGTGGGTTATGATTAAAAGTGGCTTGCTTGCCTACTGTATAGCTAACCTTTACATGTATGATAAAAAGTAGCTGGCGAGCCTGCTGTCGGGTATGAAAGGAAGTAGCTAGCTAGCCTTTTCATATATGATAAAAGGCAGGAAGCTAGCTAGCTAGCTAGCTAACTAACCTGTGTTGCTTGACAACACATGTACACGTAATCCTGAAGGAACTATTTTTGTCGGCGGAGCCGAATAAACGACAAAAAAACATAATTTGTTGTCTCAAATTATCGTTAGTTGATAAACAGCTTTGTTTGTAGAACTGTTGTATAAAAGCAATATCACACTCGAGGTTGTGCTGTTATACTGAATATCAGCACGGCTGTGATTATCTTCGTCGCTATCAGCCATGCTGATATTCAGTATAACAGCACTCCCTCTCGTGTGATATTGCTTAAATGCACTGTGACATATGGGGTCAAGGGGCATCATAGAGTGCAATTAATGTGCGTTAATTTTTTGACACGTTATTTTTTCTGTAATTAGTTAATCAAAATTAACATGTTATTTGGACAACATGGTATTTGTAATATATTTTGGAGATCAGAAATAACCTTACAGTTTGCTTTATGTAGAATGGAAGAATAAAATTCAAGTACTGATAGTAATACAAGTCATTTTATTTCCCTGTGAACTCCATTGTGTGTGCTTGGCTTGCCAAGGTTATTTATCATCTTGTGACTTATGACTAGGTGTATCACATTATATATATTCTGTTAACAGAAACCTTCAGCCAGACTAAAATTCAATCTCATAAATGCCAGCGCTCAAGTTAGAAAAAAAGGTTCCGCTTTACATTAAGTGGCTCTAATGCTGCAGTGTGGTGTAGTGGTAAGGGGAAAGCCTTATAACCCAAAAGGGTGCTGCTTTTGTAATCCAAAGGTACCATTGCTGTTGCTGTTTAACCCACTTGCCTTAGTAAATACCCATCCAAACAAATTGGTAAACATAAAACATAAAAATGGTAAACTTTGTAAGCCACTTTGGTTAAGAGTGTCTGCTGAACTAATAGAGGACAGTAATTGTGAAAAAAATGTTTTAAATAGTAATATATTTACCATTTGTCTCAATGTTTGTTTCATAATTATCAGAAATTAATTATGGAAATATGATATAGATGAAGTCTGATTGTTGATTTGAAAAGAAGGTCATAAGACCTGAGCTTCAGGGTGTGAGAGTTAATTATCTTTGAGTCATTGAGATATGCAGTTGGTCACAACTGGCTTACACCTGCATAGGCTATCAGAACATTGTCTAACTCCAACAGGTCACTCTCTGATGAGAAACATGCACCCTCCTCATGACTTTCTGTTTCCCTTCAAGATGAGGCTGTGGCCAGTAGAGTGTCAAAGATGTGGTATTTAACAGTAATACCTGTTCAGGTGTCCAGGGCTGATTTCATTAATTATATTTGACATAAACTGCTACCACATACATGGTGCAGTCACGTGCTACTCAAGCAGAACCTTTCCAAATGGGGCAGTCACACACATATGATTCACTTGTCTGTCATGGATATAGCAACACAGGGCCTGTACTTTATATTAATGTTCAAATTCATATGCACATTAGCCATGGCTCTGCTACTCTGGAATTTTGTTATATTATGTATTAAATGAACAATCGTGTATGGGCACAATGTGTGCATAAAGGCCCAGATTCAATTCAACAATTATGCATTTAGATCTCAGCTTTGAATAAAAAAATGAGTATTGAGTTGCTGATAACAATTTTCATTAATTACAGGAAATAAACTCATGATGTTGCGATATAAAAAGCAGCACTTGCTTATGATTTCAAGTTAAAAATAAAGTACATTATGGTTAGATCAAATCTGGACCCAGGGACCTTTGAAATCAAGCAAACATTGCCAGTGAGTCTGTGCATCTGCATTTAGGGGGGTATTCTCCCATGCACGTAAGTCAAAAAAGCACGCAGCTATGCACTTTTCAGCCTATGCGTATTCTGCCCTTGACTTAAGTCTATGATTTGCGCGCCATGAAGGCAGTTATGCGCTTCGGGCAGAGCAACCCCAAGATCTGGGCGTTTCTTATGTAAACACCATTTACGCGTATTCTGCCCTTGACTTGCGCTCTTTTCAGCTACGCGCTTGTGAGGGCTGTAGTAAGTCAAGTGCCACTACATGGCGAAACACCATTGCCTTTTAAGGCCTACTTTTAACATTATTATACATGTACAAATAAAGTTCAAAATTTACAATATTTGTATGTCATTATTTTTAAACTACAATAACATTTCTTGTAACACTGTATTACATTGTTAAACAGAAAAAAAGTTTTACATCACATGGTGTTGTGAACAAGCTTGGTAAATAATTAGTTCAATTAGAATAAAACAGAAATATCAATTAAGATGAGTATAAATAGCAGAGCGTTACCCATTCATTAATCAATTTACCTAATACAGAGTACTTTGGAAGAGTCATGATGAGTGATTACTAATGAATTTTTAATAGCAGGCCACTCAGCATGAGTTCAAGTGTGGACATTGGAACATGCATTTTGTTGCACCTTTTCCTCAATAGTGCGTTTTTATTAACCCTTTCGCGCCTACGGTCACACCGGTGTGATTAGCCGTTTAGCGCGTATGCTAAAACCAGTGAGATTAGAAAACTAGATTGGAAAAATTTGAGCTAATTTTAGCTTTGATGAAACAGCGATTTAACATTAAAAATATAGCAAACTATGAGAAGCTTAATAACGCTAATGAAAACATAACGAACCATGTAATGTAAGACGCGTGCTACATAGCATAAAAAATAAGTTACGTGCAAAAGGGTTAATGAATCTCCACACGTCAAACATGTCTTTATATATAGGCCCAGCACATGTGTCGTTTGGTATATTTACTTTATTTTTGGGTTTATGTCATACATAGAAACAAATGCTTTCCTTTTAGGCGATTTCGTAATATAGCTCTCCCTGTGCATTTATTTTCAAAATCAGTCTGGTTTATGGTTTGAATGGATTTCAATGACATTCACATGGTAAATGCGTAAGTCCACGTTCCAACTTTTCCCGACAGCCAAAATAAATGAGGTTATGATCAGTCTACTTCTATTTTAAATAAATCACGCCTCTTTCATGAGCCCGACTTCATTCTGAAGTTAAGCGATGTGGGCGTGATCGGAGCGCGTAGGGGAGAATACGCGTAACTGAAATGCACTTAACTGGAGGCGCGCAAAAAAGGACTTATGCGTGAATGGGAGAATACCACAGGTTAGAATAAGAAATTGGTGACTTGGGGCATATATACAGCGTCACTTTGGAGGGAATCAGGACGCAATGCTGACGAATTCTAGATGACTCAATGAAGGATGCATACTGCAAAAGGAAAGAGCATCGTATAACATGCTAGTGGATTTGCAGCTGGTAGTAATAAATTATTGATCTTGACAGCTGGTTTTCAGCCTGAGAACTTTACTATCTGAGCTCATTTGCCGGGAGGAGCTAAGATAAAACTCCAACAATCCAGGCATACATGTTACCTTATGAATTCAATATATCAACATCCTAGGGCTCCCCATTCCATTTTCATATCACTTCAGTCAGGTTAAAGTTAGCCCTTCAATGGTGAAAACAGCAACTGTTGTTTTCAGAAGTATTGTTTTGTCTGTTTACAGCATTTTTTGGTGACATCTGTTCTGTGGGCAGCCATGGGAAACAGTGGAGAATGTCAAAGTCCCCATTGTCTCCATAAGCTGTATCGCTGCATGTAGAACTGGCAAAGTAATGACTGTAGAGGCTTCAGGGTAAATACTGTGGACAGATACGAGCTCTGTTCCCTGGAAACCACCCACCAGCACACAACACAGAACACATTTATATTCACATTCAATTATCTTTTAGACTAAATGTAGTTCAAACTTGAAACTAGATAAACAGTCACCCCAATACCATTTATTACAGGCTTTTTTCTGGGTTACTTTTTTAGCTGAATAGTTTCAGCTTTAGGTGAGTGTTATGTTTAGTTGGTATATTTTGAGCAGGGGGGAAATATTGAACTGATAAAAGCACAATTCCAATCAAATTTACACCCTGTTCCAAAACATTGGTCCTGGCCCAAAACCATGGGTGAATATCATTTGGAGCACTTTCTAACTGTCTTGAGTTAGGAAACAACACTTTCTTACAGGGTGAACAGAAGCTGATATAACAACATAAGAACATATTATGACAAGAACAGGTCATTCGGCCCAACTAAGCTCACCATTACAGTTAAAGAGTATCCAAAACCGCATCAAATCTGGATTTGAACACAGCTAGGGTCTCTGCCTCAACTACATGAACTGGCAACCTATTCCATGTATTGATAACTCTTTGTGTAAAATAACACTTCCTTATATCAGTGCGGAACTTACTCTTAACTAGTTTCCATTCATGTCCCCTTATTCTACAGACTGAACTCACCCTAAAACATGTATTGTAGTTAACCTTATTGAGTCCTTTTATATATTTAAAAACCTAATTAAAATAAAAGGAACTAATTTAGTTGCCCTTCTTTGAACATTTTCGAGAGCCTCAATATCTTTCTTATAGTGCAGTGCCCAGAACTGCACACAATATTCCAAGTGAGGTCTGACTAAAGCATTGTATAATTTCAATATAACCTCCTTAGATTTATAATCAATACTTTTGACTATATATATATGCATCCTGTTGGCCTTTTTTACTGCTACAGCACACTGCCTAGATCCTGTTAAGCTTGGGTCAACTATTACTCCCAGGTCTTTTTCAAATTGAACACATTCTAGTTTTTTCCCCCCATGAAGTAGTCTTGTCTAAAGTTCTTATTTCCCACATGCAAGACTTTACATTTAGCTAAATTGAATGTCATCTGAAAGGTATCTGCCCACTTTTGGATGCTGTTTAGGTTTTCCTGTATTACCTTCGTTGATTCTATACTGTTGGCTAGGCCCCCTAGTTTTGTATCATCTGCAAATTTTACTATTTTACTACTAACCTCTGCATCAAGATTATTTATTTATATAAGGAATAGCAAAGGCCCCAACACCGATCCTTGTGGGGCTCCACTTCGTACAGGACCCTGCTCTGATACAATTCCTCCCACAGTTACAGTCTGCTTTCTACTAGACAACCAACTTCTAACCCAGTGATAGCTCCTGTAATTCCTGCAGATTTGATTTTTAATATGAGCCTCTCATGCGGTACTTCGTCAGGTCCAGGAGGTTTGTTAAGCATGACCTCCCCCCGTGAAAACCATGCTGGCTATCATTTAAGATACCATTTTGTTCAAGGAATAATTCCAGCTTGTCCCTAATGATGGATTCCAATAACTTACATGTGATGCAAGTTAAGCTGACAGGCCTATAATCTCCTGGATCAGTCCCATCTCCTTTCTTGTAGATAGGTACTACACTGCCATGTTTCCAGTCATCTGGTATTTCTCCAGTTTTAAGGGATTGCTTAAAATTGCTTAAGATATCTTCCCCTTCGCCTTGTTCATCCTCAGTGGCATGTGGTCAAGTTTATGAGCACGGTAAAATAAACACAGCACATCTATTTCCTATTGACAACATGCAATAAGCATCAAATTAAATTTGCTCTCATCTGGAGAGAATCATATTTTTAAAGGTGTGGGTAGATAAGGTGAGTGAATAGCGATGGCATTCTTGTCAAAGAATGTTGAAGCATTAGTTGTGCCAATTGATTTGCCACTTTCAGGCAGGGGGGAGTTGTCATGCATTGTTTATTTCTCACGGCTCCATGGTGTTTCATAGACCAAATGTCCCAATCCAAGGCATTTTTCTTTGAATATATTCAGGATACCACAGCTGCCACTGGTTTCCTTTTTATATCCTCCCTGCTGACACAGCAAACCGTGTCACCCCTCCCTCTGTGCATAAAACATACAGCATCTGTTTTACAACAGCAAAAGGAGCCTGGTCATTTTTGACATTTCTCCTGTTGCCCCATGGGTATAAGCTGAGTATGTGTGCATTTCATAAAAATACTCCAGCCTCACCTTGAAAGGGATGTTTTGGGGGAAAAGCAGAGCATTAACTAAGCTGAGGAAAGGTGGAATTAGCAATGCAGGGTCATTATTCATGTGGTTTTCCTATATAATGCCTATGATCTTACAGGGGCAGGATGCTTACACTCAACAAATCCCAGTTTTGTGGCTTTTTTCCTTTTCTAATTATTCATAGTTAAATGCTGTCAAAGTTGAAGTTTCAGTTATTGGCAAGAAATTCATGTTAGTGTCTGAAATCATGCATACAGACCAAAAGGGTGTGCTACTCCTTTCTGAAAATGTAATAATGTTCATTCAGTATAGCTACCTTTCCCAGAAAGTCACCTATTCAAAATCCACAGCTTGAAGACCACTTATGACCTTAGTCAATTCATATTTACTACATTGGGCTTTTTCAAAGCTGTGAGGTCATTTAGGCCATTGTCACAACACAGAGCTATGGAAACTCTGACAATGGTTGACATGACCAGACATAAGATCTGTCTGCCAAATCACAGGGGATGGGCATGTGTGAAAAAGTTATTTGTGAAAAGAAATTATCTGGATTTTGATTCAGAACCATAGCCATCTGTTGCAATCCAGAGAAATCAAAAATGGAATAGGGATATTATCACCTAATGACAATAATTAATGGAAAAAACAACCCACTTTTATTTGTCTGTTAGACACAGTAAGCTGTTTGACCTCAAAACAATGGGTATCCATTTAATCTTTACCTTAAGCCATTTCTGTGTGCACATTGCACATTAATAATTAATAAAGTACCTGATTCTATATTCACACATATTATGAATAATTAATGTGCTCAGTATTGGTTTGTTGAAGAAGCAAACAATAAAAACAGCCAATGAAATTCCTCTGAGCAATATGCTGTGCAATGCATGCCCCTCATACAACAGCATTAAATTGTAGTGTCAACAGTCAAAATAATACAAAAGTAGCATTTTCAGAGAGAGGGCTTTGTAACTGCTAATTATTTTATTATTATTATGAATTGATGATACTGTGTCGTGTTACGAGCCCAAAAACCCCACAGGCACGGTGTACGCTTGGCCTACCCCCTGTCTAGCTACACCCCAAACCTAGACCTGGGAAAAAATTGGAGCTAGACTGTTTATCTGAAGGTTTGGGCCCTAGCCTAGTGTGTGTGTTGTGGGTGCATGTAAGGCGCGGGTCTAACCTGAACAAGATGGAACAAGAAAAGCACAAAACACAGCACATCTGTCAAGGCAGCCCTCCCTCTTACCGGTTGGGAGGGAGATGACCATTGACGGGTGGTTCAGTGCTGCTTCCAGGCCTCCTGGCTAGCGCCGTTGCTCCGTCTTCTTCATTCAATTTTTTTGACTATTGGAAAACACAAAAAGGAAAAAAAACCCACACATGTTGTGCCATACAATGAGGCAAAATAAACTTGACGCATCCACAGGTAGAAGGGCAGGTGTTCAAGAAGGTATACAATCTCACGGCTATGTACTTAGCCAGACTGTGGGGAGCGACCCCATTCAAAAAGTGCCGAATGGCACCAAAAACACACCCCGTCCGCAGGAAAGCTTTTTCCCAATGAAAGAACACAATTGCCCTAAAACAGCCACCACACCAAACCAACTTCTACCACCTTTTCTTCTTTTACTGCCACCTGCTGTCCCCTCCCTTTCCTGTCAGGTGGTCTAGTCACCTTACCAGTGAGGGAGGGACTGCCCTGCTGCGTGTTGGTAATGACGCAGTGCGTGCCAAATCAAAGAAATAAAATATAACAACCCATGTCAGTGTTTGGAGTGAGCCTAACCTAACAGTTGCTGTTCATTCGTTTTTTTTTTTTTTTTTTATGTGATTATTTTGAATAGTCTGTAAATCAACTACTGATAGTTGTATATTTATTGCATATCAATATTGCATTATAATGTACTTGTAGCATTAATTAATATGGATATAGATGTGTGAATTACCCTCTAACTGAATGCAGTGCCTTTTTAAATAGATAAATCCCAGAAATTCCCCTGCTGTACATTCAACAGCTTTCTGTACAGCCTGTTCAGACAGAGAGTCATAATGAGAACCTGAGGACATTCTGTCAAAGGTTTCTGGGAAATTCTGTCAGAGCAAGGAATAGAGCTGAAATTTTGATATATTGGTAGACATCACCTCAGGTTATGCTGTGTGCTGCCGTCCAGTAGATGAAGCTGGATGGTGAAGGTCACAGTGTGTTGTGCCAGTCAGAGCTGGGTGACTGGGTAGCTAAGAGGAATTTGGAAAGATAGGAATGTGTGACAAGGTCTTTTTCAACACAAAGCTCTTGGCCTGGCCCACAGGGGTAAAGCAAAACAAAAAAAAATAACATCACGTCACAGTGTTATATACTGCTCCCACTACAAAAAACTGCAGCACACCATCTCATACCTTGATGTGCCAATCGTCCAGATAAAGTCAGCATTTTTCTGAGCAGCAGAGCACAACAGAATTTCGATTTATGGGACTGAGGGTGTGTGTGTGTGTGTGTGTGTGTGTGTGCGTGCGTGCATGCGTGCATGCATGCGTGTTTGTGTGTGGGTGTGGGTGTAAAAATACTGGTCTATGTCAGTGAGACAGCTAGAGAAAATGGAAGTTTGCTGTGTTTATATTTTGCAAGTTGACTTAGGATCATGTCAGAGTTGGTCAAGGAAAAGAATAAAGTCCTATAGTACAACAATCTCTCCATAAGCATTGATGTTCCTGTCTGTGGGTAAATACTATATCATGCCCAAATAGATTTTTTTAAGCCTCAGGGATGGTCTGATATTTGTATTTTTCAGTGTTTGTCCCTGGGGCTGTTTTTGCGCGTATTACTTTATAAAGGCACCTCAGACACCCAAAGAAACCATACTCACAGAAAGGAATAAGTTGGACGTATCAAGAATTTATATATCAG